>QJSC01027144.1:351500-391194 GCA_003697955.1 Calidris pygmaea | reverse complement strand
AGAGTGTGGGTCAGTGGGGAATATTCCCATTTATTTCCTTTAAAAAAAAAAAATATGCTAGAAACCACAGGAGGAAAGAAACACAGAGCGCAAGGGCACGGTGTCCCTTGTGTCCCCACCCTGTGCCCAGGAGCAAGGGCTTCGAGGGGCAGAGTGGCCCCATCCCTGTTCCCGGGGCTGGGAAGCAGCCAGGGCAGCCTGGGAAAGCCCAGCACGGCGGCTGCAGCCACGGGCACCCAGCGGGCTGGCTGCTGGCCCGCACTGCTGCAGAGCTGGCCCGGTCCCTTTGCACAGATGGGGTCAGCCAGGTCAGGGCCAGGGTGCCCTGGCCACTGGGGACGACTGGTGGCAAGCCGGAGCCACTTGGCACCAGCCATAGGCAGCCAGCCAGTGGCGGCAGGGGGGACACTGCCTGGCCGGGGGTTGGTCCTGGCTGGGGAGCAGCTTCGTGGTCCTAGCAGGGAGAAGAGCAGGGGATGGTGGGGTTGATAACGGGGTACCCCCCCTCTCCCGTACCACAGCACCCCTCTCCCGTAGCACAGCACCTTTATTGAGGACAGGACTGGTGCAAGGGTGGCAGTGGCTGGGGCCTGTCCTGAGCCTGCTGGGGCCGGGAGGGCAGGCTGAGGTAGTCGTCCTGGGGGGCACCGGAGCTGTGGCCGTGGGGGCTGCTGTGGTACCCAGGCCCCTCCTGCAGGTCCTGGCGGGTGCGCAGGGATGGGGGGGCACCAACGCCCCCCGCCAGCATCCTCTGTGGCAGCATCAATAAATACAAAAGTCTTTGAGTCCCTGAGCTCAGTCCGGTGCTGCCAGGGCGCGGGGGCTGCTGTGCGGGAGCTGGGCTGCCCCGTGGTGCTGCCCAGAGCCTGCCGATGCCGAGGGGGGGGTCACACAAGGTTGCTGGCCAAGCGCTCCCGTCGCTCCAGATCGCTCACCACGTCGGCGCCGTAGGCATCACCTGGGGAGAGCGATGGGGTGGGTGTGTGGGGGGGATGGGACGGGGGAGCTGCAGCACCC
Organism: Calidris pygmaea; assembly: GCA_003697955.1. Taxonomy (NCBI): domain Eukaryota; kingdom Metazoa; phylum Chordata; class Aves; order Charadriiformes; family Scolopacidae; genus Calidris; species Calidris pygmaea. Next base: position 390,177 of record QJSC01027144.1, on the reverse strand, counting down.
CCAGCCCCACCGCTTGCCCCCACCCTGCCCGCTGTGCCCCCTCCGTACTCGTGTGGCAGCCGTGCATCCAGATGCGCTGCCCGTCATACTTGCACTGGCACCGCATCACGTTGTTGGAGAAGTCTGACTCGGCCACCTCATGTTTGGGGTTGACGACCACCTGGGGAGGGCGAGGGGCAGGGCTGGGGGCACTGCTGCCGTGCCTTGCCCGGCAGGGCCGTGGAACGCACCGTGGGGTGTGGAGCAGCACCCCCATGCTCAGGGTGAGGGGTGCTGGTGGTGCCCGTGGAGGCTGAGCCCCAGCCCTGAGCTCTGGTGCCTGGGTGCCCCCCTGCCCCTCCGTCCCTGTACCTGGAAGGTGTAGCTGCCCGGTGGCACGTCAGTGATGTCAATCCACTGGCAGTCAATGTCGTGGCGGTAGGTGTCCCAGCACCCCACGCTCACCCCCTGCTCCCCAAAGTTGGCACAGGCAAAGCGTCGCTGCAGCCCTGCAGGAGGGAGGGGAGGTGAGGGAGGGCACGGGCAGAGCCCCCCCCCCCTCCCCCTCAGGGAGCAGGACGGCGACTGGCACCTACCTTCGGGGCAGTTGGTGTCCTCCAGGCAAAAGCTGGCCTTGTGCCCTTCTGCCACCTTGGAGCCATTGAGCGTCAGCAGGTCGTAGTGGGTGAAGACCTCGATGCTGTGGAAGTGCCTGTGGGGACAGGGGCTGAGTGTGGGGCTGGTGCCCGGCCGGGGAGCGTGGGGGCGGCCCAGTCACCCGGCCGGGAGTGGGAGCGTCCGGAGGCTCCGAGCAAATTACAGCCTTGAAGCCAAATAAAGCCATAATGACAGTGCCAGCGCCGACGCTGCCAATTACCCCGGGGCGGGCCGACCTCTGTGGGACGGGTGCCACCGTGCCCTCCTTGGCCCAGGGAGGGGGGCAGCCCCCTGCCAGCTCCTGCCCAGGCGCCACTCACCGGTGGCACTGGTGCCAGGTCCAGGCGTGGCGCCCCATCCTGGGTCGGAAATCGGCTCTGCCCAGGTTGTGGATCTGGGAGGAGAAGCGGAGGAGGCGGCGGTGGCCGTAGGGCCACTGCATGTGGTCGGCGGAGCGGGAGAGGCAGCGCTCCTCGTGGGCACAGTACAGCAGCCCCAGGGGCCGGTCCTCCAGGTAGGCTGTCTCCTGCACCAGCTGGGCATTCATCACCAGGTCCGGGGCATCTGGCACAGAGGGGATCGGTAGGGATGGAGCAGATGGTTCCCACCCCACATAGCCCCCACCCCGCTCTCTGTGCCAGGAGAAGGGGGGGTGCCCCCTCCCAGCAATACCCCACCAGCTCCGGGGTACTCACAGGCGGTGCAGGTGACCCCCGCCGAAAAGCGTCCCCCGCCGCTGGGGCAGTGGACGGGGCCGTGGCGCTGGCACTGCTGGAGGGCCAGCTCGGTGCCAGCACAGCGCACCCCGCTCATCACCACCCGGCTGGCGTCGGGGCTGCCTGCCCAGTACCACGTCTCCTGGGCAAAGGAGGAGCACAGTGCTTGGACCAGCCCTCGCCCCCCCCCTCCACTGCCAGCTCCCCCGCCCCGCTGCTGCCACCAGGGCTTGTCCCCCCCCCCGGCAAGGCTGTCCCTTCCCAAAGCCCCCCAGTCACACACCCCATAGGACCCCTCTCAGCCCAGACCCCGGGCTGGCACCCCGCTCACCTGGAGGGCATGGCTGGCGAAGCCCAGCCCCAGCTGCCTGCAGACCACCATGGCCTCGTTCAGCCCCCACTGGGCACCGCACACCCTGCCCCACTGCAGCCGCCCCTGCACCGGCAGCAACACCTCCACGACACCCTCCTCGGGGCTGCGGCCCCCCGCCAGCCGCACCTGTGGGCAAAGAGGGGCTGAGACAGAGCGTGGGGCAGATCCCCATCCTTCCCACCTGCTGCTGCTGCAATGGAGCAGGCGGCCCCACGCATCCAGCTGAACACCTTCCCCACCTTCCTCTTCCTCGTTTCCCCCCTTTAAAACCACTTTTGCCACCGGCTCATCCTGAAGAGTCCCACCAGCGTGCTGCTCTGCATCGCCCCGTCCCCGGGGAAATGCTCTGAGCGTCCCCACTGGGCGCAGAGCTTGGGGGGGCAAGGGCTGTGCAGTGGGGCTGGGGCTCCACAGGCTCTGGGGAGGAGGCAGGGGCTCACCTGGCTCTGGAAGTCCATGTGGGGCACGTGGCAGCGGACGGCGGCGTCGGACTCATGCCGGCACCCGCTCCCTTCAGCGTCCTGGAAGCGGCACTCGCCCAGGGAACGCTCGTGGCCGCTGCACCGCACCTCGCTCATGTGGATGGGCCCCAGACCTGAAGCAGAGGGAGGGTCAGTGCTCCCTGCTCCGTGCCCGTCCCGGAGCACAGAGGTCCTCTCACCCACCTTCCCCTGGGCTGGGAGGTCCCTACGGGCATGGGCTGTCTGTGGCAGGAGCAGCCAGGGGAGTCCCATCCCAGTGCAGGCTGGACATCCCAGGATACTCCAGCAGCATCCAGCGAACCAGGGGCTTGACCCACCCATGCCCTTCCAAGCCCCGCAATGCCCCGAGTTCCTGCCAGGCTGTCTGCCTCACCTTGCCCCATCTGGGCTCCCGCCAGGGCTTGCTTCGCTGTCCCGTAGCCCAGCTGCCGGCACACCACGCTGGCCGCGGCCAGGTCCCACTGCTTGTCACACACGGTGCCCCACTGCCCGTGGCGCAGCACCTCCACTCGGCCCTCGCCGGCGTGGGTGCCCGCTCGCAGCCGCACCGGGAGCACCTGGGCACAGGGAGCAGCCGGTCAGTAGCCCCAGGGCAGGGGCACCCACCTGCGCCGCGGCTCCGGGGCCTCTCCATCAGCGGGACGGGGCACAGGGCCGTGCCAGGACTCACCTTTCCCGGGGAGGTCTTGCTTCTGCCCTTGCCCGTGCCTTTCTGGAAGGCAGGGCCGGGGAGGCAGCTGACGATGGCATGCATGCCACGGGGGCAGGCGTGCTGGCGGGGGGTTGGTGGGGCCACCTGTGTGGGGCAGCGGGCCAGGTGGGGCTCCGTGCCCCGGCACCGCACGCTGTGGATCCAGAAGCTGTTCTTCTGGCTGAGGGTCTTCAAGCTGCCCGAGTAGAGGAGCAGGGAGAGGCATTAGCTCGGGGGCTGGAGAGTGTCCCCCACCCAGCACCCATGCTGGATGCCCATCCACACAGCTGAGCCCTACCTGGAATTGGGGTCCTTCAGCTTCTTGTTCCAGAGCTTCCTGCGGGTGCACAGAGCCAGCAGGTTGGGGGGGACCATGCCGACACTGCAGGGCTCTGGACCCGCACCCCATCGTCCCTGCCCTCCTTAGCTGGAGCCGTGGGGTCCTCCCACAGCATGGCAGGGTGAGGACAGGTCCTCCCCTCACTGGCAATTACCGTGCCAAGCCCAGCTGTGCCGTGTGTCCCGGCGGGACTGTGCGACTCCTGGCATCGGCAGGGGCTCATTATGGGCTGTATTTATAGCCCCAGCCGGAGTTGGGGGTGGAGGGGCCAAGGGCCACTATCCTCTCCTCTCCTCTCCTCTCCTCTCCTCTCCTCTCCTCTCCTCTCCTCTCCTCTCCTCTCACTCACGCTTTGCCGGCCACAGCTGGTCACTGTCCCCACGGTCCCCCAGCTGCTGCCGAGCCCAGCTCTGCACCTCTTCGAGGCCCCAAGAAGAGGACATACCAGCACCCCACACACTCCCCCACTTGTGCATCTCTTCCTCGACACCCCCAAGTCTCTTCCCCCCCCAGGAACGTCCAGCCAGGCACCCTGCCCCACACGCCCCATGGCTCTCCCGCATCCCTACCGGTAGAAGCTGGTGTTGACGTGCTTCTCCCGGGGGAAGCCCAGCATCCCACAGACCACGCGGCTGTTGTTCCTGGTCCAGCCGGCGTCGCACACCTGCCTCCAGCGCCCGTCGTGCTTCACCTCCACGGCACCCTCCGTCACCGGCACACGCAGCTTGGCCCGCGCCAGGATGGGCTTGAGCCGTACCTCCTCCAGCCTCAGCCCCGGCACCTGCCACGGAGGGCACGGGGGTGGGCACAGGGGCTCCGGCATGGAGGGCAGGCTGTACAGGGTGGGGAAGGGTCACAGGGACCTGCCTCAGCCCCCTCATCCATCCCGCCGGGCACTCACCAGGTTATCGGAGATGGTGGCCCTGGGGGAGGCGCCGGGCAGGCGCTGTCCTGAGCACACCACACCGGCGTCCTCACCGTGGTGGCAGTCGCTGGTGCCCCAGCCGTTGTGGACACACTCTGCCAGGGAGCCCTCGCTGCCCCCACACCGCACGTTGTCCAGCCAGATGGGGCCTGGGGTGGGGGGGTGGGAAACACGCAGGGCTGAGGGTCCCCATCTCCCCCCCAGCACCATGAGCCCCATCCAGTGTCCCCCCGCAGGCTGCCCGCACCCCCAGCCCCCCCAGCCAGCACTAAGTGTGCTGCCCTGGCCAGGACCTCCTGCCCCCTCCCTCTCCCCTCCTGCCCCCTACCTTCCCCTCTGCCGTAGGTGGCACTATGGGTCCAGGTGATGGCCGCGGTGTAGCCCAGTTGCCGGCAGGCGACGGTGGCCGCGTGGAAGTCGAAGCCGTCGTCGCAGACGGTGCCCCAGCGCCCCTGGTACAGCACCTCCAGCCGGCCCTCCCCGGCTGGCCCCCGCGGGCCCCCCAGCCTCAGCTGCACTGGGGCCGGCTCCTGCCTGCTGGGGGCCACTTGCCCCAGCAGCAGCACCAGCGAGAGCAGGATGGGGCTCACACCAGCCAGTGTTGCCATCGCAGCTCCGGGGGGGTGGGATGCCTGGGGATATCCCAACACTGAGTCCTTCGGGACCACAGTGGGATGGAAGGTGCTACTGCAGCCCCCCCCTCCCCCTGGAGGGGTGTCAGGGCCCCTTTGCACCACGGTGACATCCCCGTCTCTGCGCTGCAGGGGATGCAGGGGCTGGTCCCTGCCACGCACAGCTCGCAGCATCCCCCACCTCAAGGCTCAGCCCCAAACCTCACACCCACTCGCCCCTCGCTGGGGGCACCCATCCGTGGCACAGCCCCCCCAGAACCCCACTGCCCCACGCTCAGCCCTGCCTGCCAGCAGTCAGGGGCAGCCCCACGAAAACTTCCCTGCCCCTATTGCCTTATGCCTGCCCCACGCTTCGGGCCGTGGGTGGGGACCCACAGAGCCCCCCCCCTTATCCTCTATCTAAGCCCTGTGGGACACCAGGGTCCCCTCCCCACGCTGCACACAGCCCCTGCCCCCCAACACCCTGCCTCTCCCCTGCATTCCCACTCAGAGTACTAGTGGGGTTGCTGCCCGCCCGCCCCCCCCCCCAAATGTGTCCAGCCCCCCACCTCCTCCCGGGGCCACCCCCAGCACTCACCCTGGGGCAGGGGGGACGGTGCGGGACAGGCAGCGGTGCGGGGACGCGGGGACGCGGGGACGCGGGGACGCGGGGACGCGGGGACGCGGCGCCGGCTCCCGCAGCCTCCAGCAGCTCTCCTGCCACCGAGCACCGCCTGCCGCCGCTTTTATGGTGCGGCGGGGAGGGCTCCCCCCCCCACCCGGCTCCCCCGCCCGGCACCGTGCCTGAAGCCCAGCCCTACACCCTGCCCGCCNAGCCCTGCCCGCCCCCCCCCGCCCCCCCCCCTCCTGGGGGGTTCTGAGCGCCCCTGGGACAGTCCCTACCTGCCCTCAGCATGGACCCCCCCCGCCCCCCTCCAGAATGAACCCGATGGCCCCAGTGGCCACCACGGGGCTGGCCCCCAGCCAGGCAGAGCGCGGCTTTTCTGGGGGTGACAAACACCTTGGGGCACCCCAAAAGGGACACCCCTCGCCCTGTCCCACCCCGCACAGCAGCTCAAGTGGGTGTGCTGGGATGGGGCTGCTGCAACGGGGCCGGGAGCCCAGAACAGGGTCCTCATGGTGCTTGGGGCATCACCTGGAGCCCGGCTGGCTGTGGGGGTCCCCAGGCAGAGTTCTCCTCCGTGGACATTGGGGGGGTGCTGGCCCCCCCGACCTGCCCCGGGAGCAACCTCTGGCTTGGGGTGCCGCCAGTCCCCGGGGCATCCCGCTGCCCACTCCTCCCGCCGTGGGATGGGGATAAACAGGAAGCCCTGAGCCCTCACCGTGGCCAGGGGCCCGTCAGGAATGTGCCGGTGGCCACCGGGCTGTTTGTTTGGAGTCAAAGCAGCTGGTTCCTGCCGGGAGGAGCCAGGATCAACACGGCCGGGAATAGCCCGTGAGCTCATCGCCACGTCCCCCGGGAGCCTCCTCCAGCATCCCCGGGGTGTGCAGGTGTGCCCAGCCCCGGGACCCCCGCGCAGGGCACCCTCCTTCCAGCCCTGTGCCCCAACTGGGCTCGGGGCACATGCTGGAGCCTCTCCTGGGGTGGGGGACCCCGGCCAGCCCCAACATGGGGGCCACGGAAAGCCCTTGGGGAGGGGCAGGGCTGGGGCCAGCAGTGGAGCCCATGACTCATTTGTGTCTCGACGTTTTGGAGCTCTCAATTACCCAAGTGTGAAGCCAGGAGCTCCCCCCTCACATCCACCCCCACACCCCACACCCTGCCCCCCCCCCCCCGAATGGAGATGCCAGCAAGGGTGCAGGGCAGGCAGGCGCTGGGTCCCGCGCCCATGGAGAACAAGAAGAGGGCAGCAGGGCGGTCTGGGGGGGGGGGGTGCTCCCCCACACCTGGGGCCCGCCAGCCCCAACCCGCAGCAGCGGGGGCACAGTGTCCTGCTGCTCAGTGTGACAGTGGCAGGTTGGGGGTGTCCCCCCAGCTCCAGCCCAGTTCTTGGGGGCTCACCAGGTGCCAGCACCTGCAGCCCCCCAGCACCCAGCGACTGCAGCAGCTAAAAATACGCGGCTGGCAGCGGGGCAGCCCCGTGCGCGGGAAGCTGTGGGCAGCGGGGGGGGGGGCGTGCGGGGCTATTCTCAGAGGGCTGCGGGACTATTCCTGGCCGGTCAATATTGATTCAGCCAGCTCAGGTGCAACAGCTCAGCCCGGCAGCACCGAATTTAGGGCCCGGCGGGAGGCGAGGCGGGTGGCTGAATTGGGAGCATTGTCCCGGGGAGGAAGAGGGCAGGGAGAGGATGTGAGCTCTGTAATCTGCAGCAAGCGGCTCCCGGCAGCAGCCCCGGGGAGAGGGGCACACCCCGGGCTGCCGCCTTCGGAGGGGTGGCTACTGAGAGCCACTGGGCAGCACAGAGCTCTGGGGATGCAGGAACGGGGCCAGAACACGTGCAGGCAGCTCCGGGCAGGAATGGGGGGCTGGGGGGGGGGGGGGCATGGGAGGCAGGTGCCAGTCCTGGCTCCCGCAGTCTCTGAGCTGGTGGGCACAGGGCTGCTGAACACATGGCCACCAAGCCCCAGGGGGACAAAGGACAGTTTGGGTGCTCCAGGGAGCACGGCAGATCTCAAGCAGCTCCCTGGTTCCCTGCTTGGTTTGGGTTTAGGGGGTGGTCCAGGCCAGCCTGGGGCTGGGTGGCTCTGGCCAAATAGTCCTGCAGGCACCCGAGCCTGCATCAGAGGAGGGGTTTAGGGGCTGGTTGTCCCCATTCACCGCTCTGGGACATGCCTGTGCCCTCCAGCAGCTCCCCCAGGGGCTGCATCGGCAGGCACGGTGCAGATGGCACAGTGCAGCCCCCATGTCACTATAGCGAGAGACACACAAAGAGCTGTAAAACTGCAACAGGAGCGCTCCAGGCGGAGCCTAGGATGGGGTTTATTTCCTCAGGTGCATGTGGGGGCTGAGCGAGGCTTGCCATGGCTGCCACGGGGCTTGCCATGGGGCTTGCCATGGGGCTGGGAGCAGCCACATGTTCAAGAGGACAGTGGCAACTAGGAGCATGGGGACCCTGCCAGCCGGCACCCCCCCGGCTCTCGGGGGATGCTGCTGCCCTGCAGTGCCCAGGAAGCAAGATGGGGAAGGGCAGAGCTCTGCGGTGGGTCGGCACGGTTTGCTTCAGCCACAACCCTGCACAGGCGAAGCTGGTGTCACCGCTGCCGTCACAGGCCCCTGAAGTCCTCAAGGGCCACTCGGGCGGCATTGCGTCCTGCTGCTCCCATCACTCCTCCTCCTGCGAGAGAACAGGATTGGGGCGCAGGGGGCAGTTCCAGCCCCAGGAGATGGGGCCCAGGGCTGCACCAGCAGAGCCCCTGTGAGGGCAGAGAGGGGAGGGGATAACTCTTCCCCCCACCACAGCCCCCGTGCTGCTCTTGCACTTCTTCCATGCGCCCTGCTCTCCTCCTGAAGTTCCCCAGGAGGGTCCCAGCCCCCAGCCCTACTCACCGGGGTGGGCTCCGCTTCCACACAGGTACAAGCTGGGAATTGGGGACCGGTAGCCCGAGTAGGATGGTGCTGGCCGTGTAAAGTACAGCTGGTCCAGAGACATCCCTCCGTGGAAGATGTTCTGCAGGCAAAGCTCCGTGTGAGCTGGCTGTGCCCGGCCCAGGGCTGTGTGCCCACCAGCGCTGGCACCAGTGTGATGCTCAGAGCTCAGCCCGCATGACACCCACCCCACCGGGCAGCCCGAAGATCCTCTCCAGGTCTGGTGGCGTCAGGATGTCCCTGCCGATGACAGACGCCTTGAACCCCGGGGCGTAGGCTTCGATGCAGTCAAACACTAGAGAGGGACGGAGGGACTGGAGGTCGGTTTGGGGGGACATGGTGGCCGGCCCCTCCGCAGCTCATGGGTGGCTCTGCCCAAGGAAAGGCACCGGTGCTCCTGGTGTTACCCAGGTCTGCACAGGTGTCACTTACCCGTGCCCACGTATGCGTTACGTACCCCTGTCCGCGTAGGCGTTTCTGGCCTGCTCGTCCCAGGGCCGCCCGCCTGCCAGCACAGAGGGGGTGTACTGAGTGAAGAGGGACACGACGTGGCAGCCCTGTGGGGCCAGCCCCGGGTCCAGTGCCGAGGGGATGCAGAGCTCGATCATGGGCCTGGGGGAGCAGGACACCAGCTGGGCAGGTGGAGGAGGACCCCGACGCCCCCCGTCATGGCTGTCCTACCCCTGCCCCGGGGACACTGAGGTGTGCCGGTGCAGCCTCCTACCTGCTGGAGGGGTGCCCATTGGTGGCCTCAGTGAAGGCCTGGTGCAGGAGGTGGGTGCTCTCGCAGTTGAGATGGATGGAGCACTGGTGGTGGGGCAGGGGCCGGCCGTCGCGGGCGTTGGGAGCAGCCAGGAAGCTGGGCAGCCGATCCACGGCCACTGGGCACAGGGAGGAGGATGGGGGAAGGGGGGCGCAGGGTGCTGAGCGTGGCACCAGTGTCCATCCAGCGGGAACGGCGGCGGAGGTGGCCCCACTGGTACCTACCATTGATCTTGGTGACAGGAGAGCGTGTGTCAATCTGCCGGATCCGCTGGACAAAATCCTTTGGCAGCTCCTCCTGGGGTGGGAGAGCCCAGCAAGTGAGGGGGACAGACCGGTCAGGGGACACCACCCCACCAAGCCCCCGCCAGCCCCGCGTGTCCATCCCTGGAGGTGTTCAAAAGACAGGTTGATGTAGTGCTGGGAGGTATGGTTTAGCGATGGTTACTCCTTGTTTGTTGTGCGGGTGTCTATTTTTGTCAGTTAGGTTGACGGTTGGACAAGATGATCTTTAAGGTCCCTTCCAACCTAGAAGATTCTGTGATTCTGTGATTCTGTGTCCCCTACCTGGGGGGTGAGCTCCAGGAAGGTGATGTGGGGGGAGGCGTTGGACAGCACCAGTTTGCTCCGCACCTCTGTCCCGTCCTGCAGCACGACGCCCTGCGCCCGCCCGTCCTTGCCCAGCAGCACACGGGACACCGCCTGGGTGAGCGGAGGGGATGGGACGCCGCCTGGGTGAGCGGAGGGGACAGGACCTCACCGAGAGCATCCCTGCTCCCCCCAGACCAGCCACGCACCTCCCTGCGCCCGGACACCCCCTACCTTCTCAGTAAAGATGTGGGCTCCCCGGGCAGCCGCTGCACAGGCGATGGCTTGGGACAGAGCCCCCATCCCACCGGCCACGTAGCCCCAGGCTCCCCGCCGTCCCTCCAGCTCGCCCATCACATGGTGCAACAGCACGTACCTGCAGCAGCAGGAGCCCAGGTGAGCTGCCAGCCGAGGTGACAGGCCTGTCCCCTGCGTCTGTGGTGCCACGGCCCCCATAGATGGGATGGAAGCAGCTCGTGGGATGCCAAAGCAGTTACAGGGAGCACCCACCGGCCAGAACTTGACCTGACCTGGGGACAGAGGTGTCCAAACAGCAAAGGGACAGTGGGCACTACTCAGGAGAGCCGTATGGAAGGGATGGTGGGGGCAGCCCCTTGCCCAGCTCCAACCCCTGAGCCACTCCGGCGCGGCTGAGCAGGACACAGGGTGCTGGGGCACAGCAGAGCCAAGGGGCTGCCAGCGCAGAGGCTGGCACAGGGGGACGGTGCAGCCATAAGGCCCAGGGGGAAGGGACCCTCACCCACTGCCGGGGGTGTGAGGGCTGGCCATGGCTCCAATCACCGCGTCAGTAGCCAGAGTTGCCTTCAGGGGCTCCGACTCAAACCACTGATCCAGGATCTGGCCCAGGAGAAAAGGAGAGTGCCGGGCTTGGGGTGGGGGGCTGCCGCAGCACCCTCACAGGCGGGCAGGGAGGTGGCCGGTGGCTCCGCGCTGCTGCTGCTGCTGGCACTCACCTTGGAGATGGGGGCTGTGAGCACCTCGTAATAGCGGGGCAGCTGCCGCCCCAGCACCCGCCCTGGGGGTGCAGAGGCAGCATGAGAACTGCACAGCCCTGCCAGGGCCGGCTCCCTGCGCCCAGCTGGGTTTGGGGACAAGCAGGGGGCGAGCCCGCTGCTCTGCCAGCCCGGCCGGAGCTCCTGAGGAGCCTGTGCCCTGGGAAGGAAGGAGCATCACCCGCTCCAGGTGTGGGCAAACACCCATCGCCGTCAGGGTCCCCCGGCATCCCAGACGTACCTGCCCCCAGCAGGGGCCGCAGGGCTCGCAGGGCCCTCATCCGCTGGAGCAGGGACCCCTGCCCCAGGGCAGCTGTGTCCACCGGGGGGGCGTCCAGCAGTGGGTCGAGGGCCGACACCAAGCCCCCCATGAATGCCTCATACTTAGGGTAAGCCTGAAAGGGGACAGAGCGGGGACAAGAGGGACTGCGCCGTGGTGGGTGCAATGGATACCCCACCTAGGAGCATCCTGGCTGCTCCGCTGGGCAGGGCAGCCCCTCGGGGGCAGGGTGCATGCCCCCCCAGTACCTGGGCATCCTTCTGGGAGAACTGAGCAATCTGCTGCTGGGCCTGGGCCATGTCGTGCCCCAGCAGGAGGGAACGGGGGGGGCTCCTGTCCTCCAGCAGCGGGGTGAAGGAGTAGGGGTCCCGCGGGAGCAGCCTCAGGCCGTGCCGCTGCAAGGCAGGGACGGCAGGACCCACTCAGCGGGGGTGGCCGGGCAGGGGGCTCACCCTGCCAGGGTGCCAGGAGGTGCCAGCAGCGCAGCTAGGGATGGGTGCCGGTACCTGCAGCTCCAGCTCAGCGTAGATCTGCGGCCGCAGCAGGCTGAGCAGGTACGATGCCCGGGAGAACTTGAAGCCTGGAAGATGTAGGGCGGTGGGGGCTGCCCGAATCCAGGGCTGGGCAGGGGCGGGGGGACATAGGGTACACAGGGGTACCTGGCACAATCTCCTCCGTGACGGCTGCGCCACCCAGCACGTGGCGTTTCTCCAGCACGGCCGTGCGCACCCCTGCCCGCTGCAGATAGGCAGCCTGTGGGGAGTACGGCGTCATGCTGCCCACCCCTCCGGGTGGAATGGGTCCTTGTCACCCCGTGCACCCTCTCGCACACCATCCTGCTCTCACCAGGGAGGGCCCAGCTCCCCACAGCCCTCCAGGAACCCCCCAGCCCCATGGGCCTTGCCACCAATGCCCTCCCCTGCCCATCGTGCAGACCCTCCCTGCTCCACCCCCGTCCCCCAGCGATGGAGGTGACAGCAGCCTGCGCCCAGTACTCACTGCCACCAGCCCGTTGTGTCCTGCAAGGAAAGAGGGAGGCGAGCTGAGCCTGGTGGTGGGGCAATCCCACAGCACAGGGCACCCTGCCATGCCTGGGGTTCCGGGGCTGCCACAAGCACCCAAATAACGGGGTTCTGGACGTGGGGATACAGGTGACAGGGAGCATCCTCCCCCACCCCTATAGCCCTGGCTCTAACGGTGCAGGGGAGGGGGACAGAAGGGATCAGAGCAGATGCTCCAGCTGTGCCCTGCACAACCAGCGTGCTGGGAGGGCTGTAACCTGTGCCCAGCTCTGCAAGACCCTTGCACCCTCCCTGGCACAAGGAGCATGCTGGAGGGGCTGCAACGTGCCCAGTACCACCCTGGGTCCCCACCTGGCCACCCCCCCGCCCGCCCTGGGGGGAGCTCAGCTGGGTGTCCCCACCAGCTCCCCGCCGCCCAGCGTTACCTGCCCCTATCACCACCGCGTCGTACTCCCGCTGCAGCCGGTCTGCAGGCCCGGCATGGGCCAGCCGTGCTCCCGGCAGCCCTGGAGATGAACCCCAGCCCCGTGGCCAGCGGGAAAGGCGGCCCGTTGCCCAGAGCCCAGCGGCCATCGCCCCACAGTGCCTGGCCATGGCTGCCCTGTGCCCAGCAGCCTGGACTTTGCTTTCCTGGCAGAGCTTTTCCCAGGGCTTCCGGGCATGGGGAGGGGACGGGGGGGAGGCCAGGGCAGGGGACACCCTGGCACGGGGCCGGAGGCTGCGTCCTGGGGCTTGCAAGATGCTGAACCCAGCAGAGCGTTGCCAGGGACTTGGGGGGGGGGGGGGGCAGAGACTAGCCCCAGCGCCGGGAAGGAGACAGGGTTGGATCCTGTCTGGTGTTCCAGGGAATGCCAGGTGCTCCCCAGCCTGTACCCCAGGAAGGCACCCCCCTGAGAGCCCCCCCAGCCCTTGTTCTCCTCCAGGGGGGAAACCAGGGACACGTGGCTGGGGTGAGGGGCCAACAAGCAGCGTGGGACAGGGGGAGCTTGTCTCCCCGCCTCCAGCAGGCAAACCCAGGGCACAGCCCCGAGAGCAATGGGAGAAGGGGCAGCTTGGGGGTGAGCTTGGGCCTGAACCCAGCAACGCTGCTCAGCAGGGCAAATTCCTGCCCAGCACCATGGGGTAAAGGCCCCACCACGGTCCACTGCTCCCTGAACCGCCGGCCCCAGCCCCAGCGAGCAGCGCAGAGCGACAAGGGCAGCAGCTGCTGGAGCCCCTCGGGACTGGCTCCATCCCCTGCCGTGCTCAGGGGGTTTGCACGGGCACTGAGCCCAAATATGCCGGGGAAATACAGGAGCTGCCTGGGCTTTGCCCCCTGTTCACAGCCGAGCTCGGCCCCGTGGCTGACTGGTGTCTGAGAGCCTGGGTGCGGGGAAGGGGGTGCAGGATGGGCTGCACCTCCCCAGAGCCTGCCAAGCCCCCCAGGGCCCCACACCCCACATTCTGGGGGTGAGGAGAGGAAGGGGGACAAACCCCGGGCCATTCCTCCGTGCAGGTTTGGCTATACCGTTTTGTCTCCAGCCAAAGCCCGGGGGTGATGCCAAGCCAACGCTATAAATCCTGCTCTGGAAACACACTTTTCAGCAAGATGGTGATTTGCCAGCAACCTCTCAGCCCCACTCTCCGCCTGTCCCCGGAGGCTGCTGGGTGCCAGCGAAGCCCACGGGGAGCGGGGAGGCAGGCAGCTGGAGGATGGGAATTCTGCCGGGAGCTGCCTGCGGGCACAGCCGACGGCACACAGACACCGAAAAAGCAGCCCGGTCGCCGGGGTCACCCACACCCCCGCTTTAATCCCAGCCCCGAGGTGGCTGAAGGCAGCTCAGAGGAGGGGGATGCGGGAGGGCTCCCAGAGACGCCGGGCCAAGTCGCAGGCCTGTTGGACCACCAGCTCGGAAGGGATGATGCCCAGGTGCACAGTCAGCAGCTCGTAGCACTTCACCACCTCTGCCTGGTGGTTCTTGCTGTAGTAGCGCAGCAGCTTCCTGGGAAGGAGAAGACGGGGTGCTCAGCCGGTGCAGCGCAGCCTGGCACCTCCGTTCTCAACCCCTTTCCCCTCGCAAGTCTCTGGCAAGGACACAGTGGCCGTCCACCAGCAGGACCACCAGGCTGGGGAGACGGGCTGTTGCAACACCGGTGACGCTGCAGCACTGGTACCACCCTGCAGCGACGTCCCGGCAAGGACGGCGTCACCCACGGGAACCCCCGTGCCAGCACAGCCCCGGGCCCTGGTGCCAAACCACAGGGCTGGGGAGGGCTCACCTGTAATAGTCTCCTGCCAGCATCCCGATGGGAGCAGAGTCATCGGAGAGAACCGGCACCTCCATCACCTCCAGCTTGTAGCCCTGGGGAGAGATGAGAGCAGAGGGGCAGGGAGGAGACCACTGAGGAGCTGGAGCCATCTGTGCCTACAGCCCTGCTCCTTGCCCTCAGGAGGTGCCAGGGGAGAGGGGCGCAGCGCCTTCCTCGCTCCACGTACCAGCTCGTTCTCAAACCAGAGGAAGTAGGAGCAGCAGTAGTCTCCATCCTGCAGCACAAGCGTGGTGTAGCCCTTCTGTAGGTATCGCCGGGCCAAGGCGATCAGGGACCAGACCTGAGGGACAAGAAGCACCTGAAGCATGAGCAGAAAACCCTCCAGCCGTCACGCTCATGTGGTCCCCAGCCCCATAAGCAGTACCTTCCTCTTGATGAAGGTGGCCAGGGGGCCCTTGCCCAGCTCTGAGGTGGACTTCTCTGTCACGCTGAGCGACGGTGCCATCATCTGCCCAGCTGTGCGGTCCACATAGATGAAGTGCACCAGGCCAGGAAAGTCCTCCAGGTAAGTGGGGTGGGGGTTAAGGGTGTCCAACAACTTTGGTGCCCTTCCAGGACAGCCCCTGAGCCTTGGGGAAACTGCTTTCGCCCACCACCCTCCTCCCCTTGAGCCCGGTGTTGGGGGGACAGGGTCCTCCCGCTCCCACCTCTGCTGCCCCCCTGCCCAGGGACTTCTCCTGGCCGGGCTGGGCTCCCAGCCGCAGGGATGGATATGACACCATGGTGATATTGCGCCTGCTCTTCACCAGCAGGAAGTCCCGCCAGTCCAGCAGCTTCTCCCTGCCAAGAAGAGGCACGGTGAGAGGCCGGGGTCCTCTAAGCCTCAGCACAGCTGGGTGTGGGGCAGCCCCCCGGGGGATGCCAGCCACCCCCACGCACTCACCTCATCAGCTTCTGGGCACGGTCCTGCAGCCCCTGGGACAGGCTGTGGCTGGTGGAGGCCAGGAAGAGCTGGCGGTACATGGAGCAGAGCTGCCGCTTCACGCTGGCCACTGCCTGCAGCAGCCTGAGACAGGAGACATGGACGGCGTGGAGTTTAGTCCCTGGGTCCCCCCTGCCGGAGGGACAGCCGTGCCATCCCCCAGGCTGGGAAAGGTCCCCAGACACTTTCCCTGGCCACCCTATACTCACTCCAAGGAGTTCGCAGGCTCATTCCGGGAAAATATCTTGTTCTTGAAGTCCACCCAGGCATTCTGCAACTAGAGGGAGACAGGGCTCAGCGTCAGGCTGCAAGGAGAGCAGGACAGGGCCCTTGTGTCCCCACTCCCACCTGGATGTCCTGCCCACTCAGCTTCTTCACAAACTTGTCCATGCGCTGCCGTAGCTCAGCCAGGAATGGGTAGGAGCGTGGGGCTCCCGCCTCCGGCCCCTCTTCCAGCTTCTTCTCCAATACCAAGAAACCATCCAGCAGCTGGTACAAGGTGACAGCCACCTGGGTGGTGGGGCCCTGCCAGGGAGGGGAGAGGTGGGTCAGCCAAGACCCAGCCCACTGTTTGCTTCCCTCACCTTAGAGGTAGCTCACCCTGGTCAGGAGAACAAGGGAGATGCCCGGCCAGAGCAGGAGGCAGTGCATGGTGTGCGGCAGCAAGGGGCAGTAACCTTCCCGCAGGTTGGCATCCAGGAAGATCCTTCTGGGGTTTGAAGCTTCAGGCACTAGAGGCTCCAAGGTCTGGAGCGAGTCCTCTGCCATCTGGGGAGAGAGGGGAGATGCTTAGCCCCCAGCAGGGACAAGGCAGCCCACACTGAGCCAGGACACTCTGGAGGGACACAGCAATGCCCTCAAAGCCGCAACTGGGCACGACTGAACCGATGGAGCCGGAGGGGCTACGCGGCAAAAAGTCAGCAGCGAGGGAAGTGCCCAAGGATTCCAGCGAGGGAAGTGCCCAGAAGAGCAGCAGATAGAGGGGAAGCCTCTTGCAAAGACACAGGTTGCCAGCACCTTGCACCAAGGCAAGCACTTGCTTGGACAGAGTGTGTGAGGCTCTGCAGCATCTGGCAGGGAGGCAGCCCAGAAAGCCCAGAGGCAGCAGAGGGAGACACTAGACTGCTCTGAGGCAGCCCCGTCCCCTCTGTGCCAACAGTTCTAGACAGGGAGACCAAGCAGTGCCCCAGAGAGGGCGGTCAGAGCTATCACAGTTACGCACAGCAGGAGGGACGCAGGGTACACTGCCAGCCCTAGAGCCCAGGGCACCCCCAGCCCCAGCACAGCAAGGGACAAGTGACGAAGACTGGAGATGGCAAAGAGCACCAGGAGAGGCTGAGGAGGTGCAGAGCCAGGAGGGACTGCAGGGCCCCGTGCTCACCTGGACTTCTGCAGCGTCCGCCTCCCCGGTGCCCAGCGTCTCAGCGCCCTCCGACCAGCTCTCGCTGCCTGCAGGGGGCACGGCAGGTCGCCCTCCCCTCCAGCCTCCCACGCAGCCCCAGAGCCCCCGTGGGGCTGAGGGGCGCGGGGCAGGGCTGCTGCCCGGCTGGGCACTCACCCGTGCTGTGCTCGCCCGGTGAGGGCTCGGGAGTGTAGTAAATCTCGGGCATGGAGAGATCATCTGTGTCCTGCTGGCGAGAAGGGCTGGGTCAGCGCCGGGAGGGACATGGGCAGCCCAGCCAGTGTCCCACCCCGCAGCTCACGGCCCCAGGGACTCACCTGGTCATCCGAGTCCTTCTCTGCAGCTCCATGGGAGCCAGGGCCACTCACCGGGATGCTCTCGCTTCTCTTGGGTGCCTGGGGGAGCACCTTCCCTGACGCAGGCTTCCCAAAAAAAAAAAAAAGGGAAAAAAAATTAAGGCCTGGCCACCAAGACATCACCCCGCAGGGGCACCCCAACCCACTGCCCCCCACGCCTCGCTCTGGAGCACCTGGGGGCCGAGCTCCTCCTCGGCGCTCTGGCTGGGGTACAGGTCCTGCACCAGGAGGATGAGGATGAGCAGGTCAGCGGGGCGGATGGAGCTGGCGTTGCGGCTGCGGGACAGAGAGGGAAGGGTGAGCCGGGAGGGCGAGGGGCTGCCCCGGGGAGGGTGGTGGGGCTGGGCGCACCTGGAGTAGAAGGCCAGCAGCTTGGTGTGCACCAGGAGGAAGGCATGTGCCACCTCGTGCCCGCCGCGCTCAGGGCTGGCGTTGATGTGCTGCACCACCTGCCGCTCCAGGAACTCGATGCACTGCTCGCACAGCTGAGGGTGGATCAGCCGCTCCACGGCCTGGGGGGCGGGTAGGGGGAGTGGGTGCTGAGCCCCCCCAGACCCAGCCACGCAGACTCGCGGGCAGGTCCGAGCCTCCACTGTCCCAGGGAGCTGCCCCAAAGTCCCCAGCCCAGAGAGCTTACACGCCACGACTCCACACAGCCTCCTACCCCTGGGACACCCCAAAGGGGAGGGACGCCCCGGGGGCACCGCACCTCAACTGCAAAGCTCTGGTCCTCCTCCCGCAGGTGGCTGTAGGTCTCCAGCAGGCCCCGCAGCAGGCTCCAGACACGCTCCCGCTGCTCCGAGTCGGCCGGCCGCAACCTGCAACGGCCGCAGAGCGTGAGCCATCACCTCCCCGGCTGGAACGGGCACCCCAAAACCCAGCTGCAGCCCAGCAGGCAGGTCTCCTGCTGCAAAGGAGGGGTCTCAGCTGGGAGAGCTCCGTCACTCCCAGCCCCCGGGGGCTGCACGAAGGCACGGCTCGTCGGCTGCCCCGGCACCCCGGCACCCCGCCATGCCAGCCCCTGCCCGCTCACTCCTTGCGGATGAGGTGGGAGTCGAGGGTGACGAGGCCGCAGTGAACCTCCACCAAGCGCCGCAGCACGAAGAGGGTCCGGCGCAGGTCATCCTCGCTCTCCGTCCCGTCGCCGTTCACGGCGATGTACAGGCAGTCCCCGAACTGCAAACCGGCACCGGGGTCAGCTGGGACGGGGACGGGGGAGGGGGGAAGGGGGGGGGACCGGCGTTCCCCCGGCGGTGGGCGGTCGGTCGGTGCCCGGTGCCGGCCCCTACCGTGTGCAGGACGTGGAGGTGCCGCCCGCCCGCGGTGGCGAAGCAGGTGTAGGTGTCGTTGAGCTTCTCCAGCAGCGCGGCGCAGGAGATGATGAGGGGGGCGAAGAGGGTGTTGAGGCTGTCCTCCAGCGCCGGGCCCTGGGGGGCACACGCTGCCGGGTCAGCGCCCTCCCCGCGCCCTCCCCGCACCCTCCCCGCAGCCTCCCGCCCCACCTGCCCGCCGTGGGGCGCCCGCAGCCGGCGGAGGAAGGCGGCATCGGCCCAGTAGAAGAGCAGCTCGGCGGCGGGGCTGGCGATCAGGACGCACCGCATGGCCCGGCTCGGCCCGTGGCGGGGGGTGCGGGGTGCGCGGGGAGGGGGGGCAGCACCGGGACCGCGCGGCTCCGCCCGCCCCGCGCCGCTTCCTGCTCCGCCGCGCGTGACCGCCGCGCCCACGCGCGCAGCGCCCCCGGTGGCCCGGCGCGGCCCTGCACGGCGGGTACCGCTCCCGCACCCCGCGCCCGGACCCCGCTCCCGGACCCCGCTCCCGCACCCGGCTCCGCGCCCGGACCCCGCTCCCGGCCCCGCTCCCGGCCCCCGCTCCTAGACCCGCTCCCGGCCCCGCTCCCGCACCCCGCTCCCGCACCCGGCTCCGCGCCCGCACCCCGCTCCCAGACCCCGCTCCCGGCCCGTGGCGGACAGAAGAGGCCGGTACCGGTTGACAGCCCAACTTTATTACACCTCCGGCAGCGCCTCCCGGCTGCTCCCGCCCGCCACACCGGGCAGGACACGCTCACGGCCCGGTCCCGCCTCCCGCCGCTCCGCTCCGGGCCCTATAATTTAATTATCAACATTCCCAGCCGCGGACCCCCGAGCCCCGCCCGCCCGGGGCGGACCCCGGCCCCCCTCACCCTTTTCCCGGCCCCCCCCCCCCCCCCCGCAGCATCCCCGCGCCGGTCCCCGCCGGGCTGGCGGCAGCAGAGGGAGCTGCTTCCATGCACTTGCTGCACCGGCAGCGCTGCCCGAGCCCCCCCGTGCAGAGGAAAAGGGGGACCCGGCTGCTGGAGGGGTCACCCCGAGGGGCAGCCGGGCCGGGGGGCGCCGGGGAGGGTGCCCAGTGTCGGGCTCAGCACCCCAGTCCTCCCCAGCAGCCGGTGGGCACCGGACCCCCCGGTGCCTGGATGGTGGCAGGCCCTGCAGATTTGCCGTCACACCGCCCCGGTGGGATGGTGGCCAGGGCCAAGCGGACCTCTGCGGTCACAGGGCAGGAGAGGGTGCCAAGCCGGAGGGCATCCAGGGTGGCAGGACGAGGGCACGGCGCCGTGCCCGCCCGACGTGGCCCTGCTGTGCGGGCTGCCGAGGAGGCAGCATGTCCTGGGGAGTGCGCGGGGGCAGGAGCGGGGCCGGTGGGTCCGTTCTGGGCCACGGGCTATCGGTACCGGCAGGCCAGTGCGTTCACGTTCTTCACCACGTAGAAGCTCATGGTCAGCGGGGGTATGACCAGGGTACGGCCGGCCCGCAGCGGACGGGGCTTTAGCTCGGGAAGGGTCCCATCGTCCACCATAGCCAGCGGCTGCCCGTTGAGCTGGACCGACCTGTGGGGCCAGGAGAGGGTCAGGGCGGTGGCATCGAGTGCACGGCGGCAGTGGCAGCCCCAGCCACCAGCGTCACACTTACTTGGAGTGGAGCCCCTCCTTGCCGTAGGGCTGCAGCAGGTACTGGTGGACCATCTTATCCCGCAGCGTCCCTGCCAGCTTGATTTTCTTCCGGGAGCGATGCAAGTTGATGATGTAAAGGGTGATGGAGCCCCGGACGTAGTTGTGGCTGAAAAAGGGGAGAGGGGGAGCTGAGGGACATGTTGGTGCGCGCCCCAGGAGCATCACCTCCAAGAAGGGGTCTCTGCGAGAGCCATCCAGAGGGGACACCACTGTCCTGGCTGCCCCTCCACAGGGAGATGCCACCTCCCCATCACAAAGCCCACAAAGCCCTGCGATGAGACCTTCCCAAATGTCCTTCTCCCCTCCTCAGACAGGGGTGGCACGGCTTGAGGGGGTGCTGCTGGGGTGGTGGTCCCGGGGCAGCCCCCCCCTCCCAGGGCCTTGCAAGAAAGAGGCAGAGAATGGGGGGGAGATGTGTGTGTGAGCGGCATCTCCCCCCGCTCCCCGCTGCCCCGGGCACTAACTGACAGGTCCAGACACTGATCCTCTGTCCCTGCCTAATCAGGCAGCCCCAAACAAAGGCTATAAAGCACTTTGCACCTGTCAGTTACTGGACAAGGTTTCCTACCGAGCTGGAGGCATGTTGAAAGCATCTGGACTGTGTAAAGAAACAGTCTCTCCTCCTCCACAATAGCAACTTGTGTCTGCGGAGGAGGTGGCCGCCCCCCTCCCCGGCTCACAGGGGCGCTTTCAAAGACCTTATCAGCGAAACAATAACCAGGCCGGGCTCCCCGGCAGCGCGGGCCAGCGGGTAACCCGACCGACCGGGGCCTCTCCTGTGAAATCCACTCCCTTGATCTCCCCTGGCCCGTCGGCCACCGCCCCGGCCCCGTTCCCAGGCAGGGAACTTGCTGGGACTTTCATCAGAGGCATCCTCCTTCCCCTGTGCTCCCTCCACCACCTCAGTGGCCAGAGCAGTGCCCGAGCAAGCCCCCTAGGGAGCCAGCCTGCCTTGCCAGAGCCAAAGCCAAAGCCTGGGCTCCTGCCCCAGCCTGTCCCAGATGGTCCCCGTCTCCTGGGGGTCCTTCTCATCCCACCCCCTGCAGCCTCCAGCCTCCCTTGCTCCCCTTACTTGTGGTAGCTGGTGCAGTGGGCGTAAATGCGGAGCTTGTCACGAATGACTCTGCCCGGCCGGGGTTTCCTCTGGAGACCGGCCACGTGGATCGCCAGGACTTTGGGACCGATGAGGCGCTTGTAGAGCAGGGACAGCCAGTAGTCCTGCGGGGCAGAGGGGACAGTCAGCAGCACGACGGTCCCCCCCTGACTCCCAGCGGGAGCGGGCAGGAGGGGCTGGCTTCCCTGCCCACAGGCTAGCAAAAATTTGGTGGTTGGGAGGAAAATGTTGTGTGCCAGATGTCTGCCTTGGGGAGAGCTGGTTTTTTGTGTGGTCCAAGCCAAAATGGCACCACCGCTTCCAGGAAAGAGATTAAGGGAAGACCACATCGCTCTGCCCACACTGGGAGACACTGATACCCTCCAAAGGAGCTTGGCTTCTGGCTGGGCTGCGGAGCACGGGGAGCAGCACGGATGCCCTTCCACGTTCCCACAGACCTTCATGTAGCCTTGCTGTGGACCTGTGCCCCAGCTCCAGCTCAGGTATGGGGGACACCGATGTCTCTGGAGCAGGAAGGTCACCCTGCACCCCACTCCGTACCCACCAGAGCTCTCCTGTGCTCTCCAGCTCTCTTCACGGCACGCTGGCTTTGGTGACCTCTGAGGGTGCCCCAGGTCCCAGAGGTATTTCTCCTGTTTTAAAGCCTCCCGGGGAGTTGAGCACCCACGAGCACAGCGCGGGGAAGCCAAGCACTCAAGAAGTAGGAAACGTTCAGCCCCTGCACACATGCGTTAACGATGCAGCCTTTAATTACGTCACCACATACTACTTTTTCCCGCGGGGCACGGCCTCGCTCAGCACACAGGATGGGCCCCAAGCCCCCGGGAGGGAGGCAGGGCTGCGCAGCCACAGGGGCCGCTGCCGGCAGGGCCCCCCCTCATCCGCTGCAGAAGCCGGGAGGTGTGCGGTAAATGAAGCAGGGTTGTGGGAAGGGAAAGGGCAGTCTCAGCCTCTCGCCTGCTGTTCTGCAGGATGGGGCCCCGGCCCCGCCGCTGCTCTGGGTGTCCTGGGTGATGCTGGGTGAGATGGAGCCTCACACCGCTTCTCTGGGTGCACCGGGCACCGCCTGGGTGCTGGGTCCCCTTCACACACACAAGCACTCTGGATAAACCCCCTCGGTGCAGCCCAGGCTGGCTGTCCCAGAGGGACCGTGTGCCCCAGGGCAACTGGGATGATGTCCCCCACCCATCGGCAACGTCAGACACCCAGCAGCGATGGTCATGCTGGCACCAGGGACTGGTTGGCAGCCTCTGACCCGCACAGCGAGGATGACCTGCTGCTGCTGTGGAAAGGAGCATGGATCACACACCCTGTGACTCTCTGCACGCTGCCTGGGGAGGCCCAAGGAAAGCTCTGCGTGGTCAGGATAGTGCCAGGAAAGGGTCTGCCACCCCAGAGGGGCATGGAAGGGGTCTCCAGGGCCCCAGGCTACGGGGCAGGATGGGCAGGTGGAAGCACAGATCCCTCACACAGGTACAGGTATCTGTCCTGTGGGTGGGAAGCCCTCATGCCGATCAACATGCATTTTGGGTGAAGATGCCAGCAGATGAAACACAGAGCACTGTTGCAGCAGCATCCGGCATGAGGCGAATACCCACCGGTCAGACCCGACTGCTGGTCCCCATCCTGTCCCCAGCCCAGCTCAGCCCACCAACCAGTTCCAGCAGCACCGGGCTGGCCTGGCAAAGGCAGATCCAAACCCACTTCCCACCTTCTGGGGAAGCTTTCGGCACAGTGCTGGAGGAAAAAAGCCACCTCCTGCTCTCCCCTTGCTGCTCCCAGCCAAAACCTTGGGGCTCTGTGCCACATCAGCTTGGTAACTGCTGCCCCTGCAGACCCCGGGCGTCGGAGGAGACACGAGGGTGAAGGGAGAGGCTTGTGCAGCCCGAGGAGGCTCAGCCCATGAGGCCGAAGCTCCTGGGCAGGATGAGCTGCAGTTGCTCAATACCACAGCCATGTGCTGTCCCTGTGGTGCGTGCCACCACCCCAGTCCCTGCTGCCCCACACCCTGGGGATGTCCCCCCAGCACCGTGCCACAGGGGCTGTGCCAGCCCACACAGCTCGGACTCACGGCGGGCGGGAGAGGCAGTGTCCGGGACACTGCTGGCTCCCCAGCAGGTCACACTGATTAGCGGGAGTCATTAGATGAGTAATTACTTGAGTTTACAGCAAGGCCAAAGGTGAGCACAGATCGCAGTGTTTAGCCCCACAGTTGTCAGTTAAAAGTCAAAGAGGTCAGTGCCCCCAGCTCCCTGTCACCTCAGGCTCTTAGGTCTCTCCAGCACCCCCTTGGGCTTATTTTTTTGCCTCCTCTCCGTATCTCCACTGAGGAGATCCTGCTTTTGCCCCCGAGTTATGGGAGCAATAGAGGCCAGAGAACTCGTGGCTGCCCTCAAAATTTCCATACGGGTTCCAAGATCTGTTTGACAGGGGACTTGTGATGGTCTTGTCATGATGGGGAGCTGGCACCAGAAGCTCCAGCTTTCGGCTGAGCTCCTGCCCGTCCGGGCAGGGTGGTCCCTGGGGGTTTGCTGTTCGGACACGGGCATCCCCCTGCTCTCAAGGCTCAGCAGCAGCAAGGTTTGCAACATGGGGGTGTGAGGAGCTGCCCGGCCCTGCAACCTGCTCTGGTTGCTGCCAAATCTCACGTCCTGGAACACGCTCCTCCCAAGGGTGCTCGGGCAAACCCTACTCCCCTGTGGAGCTGAGCCCGGGGCTCCTGCCATGGCAGCTCCCAGGCAGAGCTGTGCCATTCACCATCTCCTGGGCTGGGCATGAGGAGAGATGCTTGTCCCCTGGGAAGCGCTGGCCATGATTTGTGAGCTTCTGATCTCACTAAGGGTACACAGCTTTTCTGAGAAAAAACTTGTGGGTGCCACAAGATGTGTTGGGCAGCGATGCAGGATGAACTGTTCTGCAAAGCACGAGATGACCACAGCTGAGCAGAAAGTATTTTGGTGCAGGCAATGCCCCCAGGGCAGCACGGGGACCCACTTCTCCCTCCAGCATCTGCAGGAGGTGAGGGGATAGCAGTGATTTGGCCTTGCCTTGCTGGCAAGGCTACCTCCAAAGTCTCCATTTTGAGAAGGATGTGGAAATACCAAAGAGAGTTCAAAGGAGGGCCAGAAAAACGACCTGGGGCTGGAAAAGGAGCTGTTCAGTGCCGGCCTCGAGGCGCTCGAGCTCTTCAGCTCGCTGCAGAGAAGCACTGAAGACAGCTGCAGCTTTTCGCATCATCACAAGCCCGCTGGCGGCCGGGGCCAAAGTCACGTTACTCGCAATAAATTACCAGGAGCTGGTGACACCAAGCGTTTGTGGGTGATGGACTGCGCCCACATCCAGCGTGGTAGAAACAAACCCACCAGGTGTGGGCACTTCCCCCAGCCGGGCAGTGCTTCAGTGCTGCTCCTACCACTGGAATGAGTGAGTCCCAGTTAAAAATCACACTGGGAATGCCCAGCACCTGCAGCTACTGGCTCCTCTTCAAATGGTGACCAGCTTGGGAAGCAGTTGCTCTCGGAACCCATCTTGTCTGCAACCAGGGTGGCTTTCCCACCGAGCAGTGCCCTTTCCCCAGTCCCCTGGCACTCCCCTCCCGTATGGAAAACCCTGTGTGAGCGTGGCCCCAGGCTGGCAGCACCCAGCAGGCAGAGACCAGCTCCTGCTTTGCCGCGTGGTGCCAGGCATCTCGGTGGAGGCAGCCCCAGCGACCCCCAGGGAGATGCACGGCTCCAACCAGCGCAACTGCAGAAAGGGTTTGGCTTTTGGAGTCACAGAGGGCTCCCGTTGTGAAGGCTGAGCCAGCGATACAGCTGTAGCGGTAGAGAAGGAATAACAGACAGGAATCTGGTCCGCTATTAGTCCCCCAGGAGTTGAGGGAGCTTTCTTGCTTTAATTACTTTGCAGACCCATTAAGCAGAGCTGCCACTGCAGCCCTCGGAGCTGCAGGCGAGGAGCACCTGAAGGCAGACCCGTCCTGCGCCTCAGGAGGTCTCCTGGCCCCAACTCCTGATTTATGGGCAGGAAGGGCTCATGTCTCGAGTGAGCTGATGTGAGCTCAGGCCAGCCACATCTTCTGAGATCCACAGGGCCAGTGAAGACCCACGTGCTTCCCACTAGATGGGGAAAGCCCAGAGGGTACCACTTGATCTCTTTGCACATTTTAATTAATCGCAGGAGCTTTTGGGGACTTTAGCTTTTGGAAACAAAGCTGATTATTTGGACCTTCAGACAAACCTATTAACCAGACCCTCCCACTCCAGCGCCGTTAGGAAGGGTGCAGGGGCACATCCCCACGCTCTCTCCTAGCGACAGCAAAGCAGCTTCAGAACCTGCCTGAGTTTGCTCAACTCCATGTTCACCACATGTGAGAAGATGTTGCCATAAGCAGAAAACTGGAGTAACAGAGCTGTGGCCCTTCAATCTCCTGGGGGCTGTAACTGGCAAAGGCAGCTGAACTTCAAACGAGGAGGCGTCCCACCCCGTGGTGCACGGGCTGGGGCTGCTGGGGCATGGCTCTGTGTCCCCAGGTCACCAGCAGCATCTGCTGGCTGCTGCCTGCTCTCCTCTTCTTCCTCTTGCTTATTGCTTCTTCTGAAGCTGCTCGAGCTCTTCCTCCATGCCTCAGGCATGCTCGAGTTTCAACAGCCTGTTAGAGATGCTCCATTCCTGCCCTTTCATCTGTGTTTTTCCACAATCCAAGCAACCCGCATGGAGATAAGGGCTGGCTGTCTTAGGCTGGCTGTTCCCATACCCCACAGAACAGAGAGCTTCACTCTTATACCCCTCTGTTGAGCCCGATGGCTAGTTTTTGGCAAAAATATCTTCCAGAAAAGTAGTGATTGTGGTTGTGAGGGCTTGGAGGGATGGGGAAGCTGCCACTTCCCAGGGAGTCTGTTCCAGCAGTTAAACATCCGCACTGCTAACAATTCCATTCCTTATTTTCAGCTTGAATTTGTCTGGCTTCAGCTTCCAATCAGTGGTTCTTGTTCTTTCTTTTTCCATTAGATTAAAGAGATCCTCAGCATCCAAAGCTTTCTCCCTGCGGAGGCCCGTACATCCTGTTCAAGCCACGGCGGGTCATTCCTTCAGCAAGGCTGGACTGATGCCGCTTTTAACATTGTCCCCGAGTTTGATGGGCTTCTTGGACTGTGGGAGTTTGAGGCTTTCTCACCCAAATCCTGTTCAAGGTCCCGTGACAAGCACAGCAGGGCAGAACCTCTCCCCAAAGGGATAATTTGCTGAAGCCAAAATGATCAGCTCCGGGAGCCAGCACTGGTGCTCACATGCACCCATCCTCAGGGATGTGAGCTGTTATTTAGTGTGTGCACCCTCCTCGTGTGGAGGTCCTGAAGAGCTGAGGACTTGGTGAGCGGTCTCCTACAACGTTTGCTGCCCTATTGGGGGAATCTGTGGGTGCGCCCTGAGCATCACGGAGGATGCTCGAGAGGGGGTCCATGAACAGGGTACCACACTCCTAGTCCCAAACAAGAGGGCTCCAGGTGGACCAGGCTGCCAGGAGTGACTGGCATCAGCAGAGGAGGACAGACCCTTGCTTTGATCCAGGCCCCTGCACCTGTGAAAGGATCGGCCGACGCTGCCCAACTCCTTTCTTGCTTAGACTCGGTCCCCGCAGTTCCCCACCCACCAGTCGCCTGAAGATGCTGACGTCTCTCCCTGGGCATCTGTTGCTTTCACCACGCGGATCCTCTTCCTTCCTGCTCCAACGGCTGCGAATGCCTCACCTCACACCCCTCTTTCCTGCATCGCCTTCCGCCTTCACATCTTCCCAGCAGCTTTCTCTGCCAGCAAGCGGTTTCCAGCTGAAACAGGACATGAGGGGCTGCCAGTCCCACCCCCCCTGCCTTTTGGCTAAGGAGGGAGAGGAGAGGAGAGGAGAGGAGAGGAGAGGAGAGGAGAGGAGGCAGGGTGAGGGAGGGCAATGGGACAACAGCCGGTGCAGAAGCAGCTCTGCAGAGCAGAGCAGTTGCTGCTGTGGCTGTGTTGGGCACCCTGTGCGCTCACAGGGCTTAGGCCAGGCTGGATCTTGGGTAGGGAAAGGAAACCAAGTCATGTTTTGCAACGGCTCTGCAATGAGTCCTGAAGCGCAGCACATGGGGACAGCCAGGAGAGTCAGTCCCACTCCCAAATAATCTGGTAACACATGTGCACCATGGGCTCGGAGAGCAGCATTCTCATCCACTGGTGCCAGCAGCACCACAAGCTCGGTGTTTGGTCTGAGCATCAGCCATTTGCCCCACAGCCTGGGCTCTCCCCAGCCGTGCCAGCAGCACAACTCATCAAGCCTCTGACGAGCATCACGTCTCCCCAGCCTTCAATCCATCCTTCATCCTTTGCTCAGCCCCTCTCCCTTGTCTCTGTCACTTCTGCCCTTTTTCTCCATCCTGGAGAAAGTCCAAATGTTGATATTAAGGCAAAAAATTCCTGCTGTGGGAGTGACAGCCACAGGAGTCGCTGCCAGGCACCAGTGGCACCGAGGGGACAGCCTGCCCGGGCACTAGGCAAGTGGCTTGTGGGAAGTGGCCCCTGCTTGCCGCTGCCCTTCACGAGCTGGCCCCCGGCCAGCGGCCTCCACCTTCCCAGGGAGCCGAGCAGATGGAGGAACGGCCAGACCTCTCCTTTGTCATCACCTCTCCCTAACAGGGTCCAGGCCATGGAGGCTGCAGGAAGGGAGCAGAGCTGCCGGATCAGAGGGCTTGGAAACCAAATGCGACGTCTTTGCTGTTTTCTGTTCTTCTGCTGCTTTTCACCGTAATGCTACTTTCCTCTTCTCCCCCAGCGAGCACCGACCCACCTTGGGAAGGGTATTGCTGTCCCACCTCCTCCACAGCCCCAGGATGGCTCTGTCACTGAGGTGGGCAGGTCTGTCACTAGCACGGTGCCTCCAGGACACATGGGCAGTGGCCGTGTCCGTCCTCCCAGGTACCAACTGCTGCTGCTGGTCCCAGCCAGAGCGTGTCTCTGCCCCGGTCTCCGGTATCGGAGGAGCAGCCTGGCTCCAGGTCGGTGCGTGTCCTGCAGCTCCCGTGGGTGAGTGCCAGAGCTGCTAGCCACAGCATGGCTGTGATGCCTTTGAGACTCCAAGCATACGCATATCAGAGACGGTTTTTTATGGTGCACTAAGAGGGAAAGACCTCTTAACCCACTGTGTCAGCAAGCAGAGTTCAGGGGCTTTAAATCTGCCTCCTTGTTCTCAGATAAAATGAGCCTCAGAGCGGACGTGGAGCTCCTGGAAGGCTGAATGCAGTGAGGGTGCAGAGAGCAGAGGATGCCACAGTCCTCGAGATGTGGTATGATCATGGTTGAGAGGACCAGGCAGGGGAGAGGATGCCCTGCTCAGTCCTGCTCCAGGCGCTAGCGCCGAGGCTGGTCAGGAGATTTCTGCGGGGCACCATTTCCACTCTGCCCTTCAGCTGGCTGTTCTCTGGGCTTGACGTCTGCTGGGAGAGCCTTTCCCCCACACACACCTGAACAGCCTGGGATTTCATCCTCCCTTCCTGCAGCCAGAGCAAAACTCCTGTACAGACCCATCCTGCCCATCCTCACCTCTCCCACCCCTGCCCCGTTTGCAGGCATCATAGAATCATAGAATCGCCTAGGTTGGAAGGGACCTTAAAGATCATCTAGTCCAACCATCAACTGACAAAAAACAAAAACAAAAACAACCAAAAAAACCCCCCACACCACAAAACCAAAAAAACACACCACTAAACCATATTCCTGAGGACCATTGCTCCCAGCAGAGCCAGCTCTGGCTGTGGGGCAGATGGGGGTGCCAGGCACCCCGTGTGGCGTATTTATGGTTGCCAGGAACAGCCTCCACGTGTGTGCAAGCTCCATTGGACACGCTACCTCTCCCTACCCTTTGTCGCTCCCAGGCTTGGGACTGTGCCCCCCACGCTGCCGCCCGGCCCGGCCGCCCCCTCCCCAACAGTGACCCCAGAGCTGAGGGTCCCTGCCGAGGGGAACGGCAGCCGCGGTCCTACCCCCGGCAGCGGGGCTGGCTGCGGGGACTCGGTGCTGGACGTGCAGAAGGGCCGGTGCAGCAGTGGGGCTGAACTCCCCCCGGCCCCACAGCCAGCTGGCCGGGCTGGGCGATGGGAGCGCGAGCACTTGCGGGAAAGGGCTCTCTCCGGCTTTCCCCCTACGGATGCCCAGTCTCCTCATTACCTCCGGACACTGCCCAGCCCTGCAGCCACCAGAGGAGCAGAGGGTAAAGTGGGGATGGGCGCAGGTGGGCGAGGACCCGGCCCCCCCAGCCTTGAGCCCCCTCCCGCACAGCTCAAGGCGGGGAGAGACACCGTCTGGGGAGACGGCTGGGACCTCCAGCTGCAATTAGCGGTGCCTCTGGCCAAGCCAGCTCAGCTAATGAGGGCACTGGGGAGTGTGTACACACGGCAGGCAAGAGCATGGCTGGGGGACCTGCTCCCAGCCCTGGCACCCAGGGCAGCACCTCGCCAGCGGGTCCCTTCCCTCTGTGCATCCGGAGACCGGGGGGACCACCCTGTGCCCTGCTGGGGAGGTGCTCGGGATGGGTCAGGCAGGAGCCCTCGGCACCGAATTGCCAGGGGCAGCCCAAGGGGATGGCTCGCACCACAGCCCTGCCCTCAGGACCCCAAAGGATGCTGGAGACGGTGGCAACCAGGCACTGAGCTCATTCACACCAGGGCTTTTATGAAAGCCCAGGTAGAAAGGGGACAGATCACTAAGGACAGACCTTAATATGAGCCCGATGTCCTCCCTCCTCCAGGACAGACAGTTACTTTCCCATCAAGCTCCTCAGTGCCTTTGGGTTAAGGAAAGGAGGTGAAAAATTACCTGCAGCATCCAAGCGTCTGACCACAGCACCATCAGGCACCGACCTCTGCACTGCTACGATGCTTTCTCAAGGACATCATCAATTCACAGGCAATATCATACTGTCTTCTACTACCACAGCTGAGCAGGCAGCCCCTGCCATCGCATCACCCTGTGATCCCTCTGGGCCTTTCTTTGCTGTGTATGAAACTTGTGCACAGAAAGGAAGCTTTAGCATCTACCTAACCGAGGAGAACCGAGCATCTTGCTGTCCACAGTCTTTAGGAGAAGGTCCGAGAGGAGCCATATTTACCAGGAGATGGAAGTCTGGATTTCAGCTGTGTTTTTTCCATGGGCTTTGCGTTGCTCTGGCCCTCCCTAGGAACATGCCCGAGTTTTTCCACACGTAGGTGTAATATATATAGGTATATACAGCACCGTGCATTAAGGGATCAGAAATTACTGACAAGGATGGATAAAAAAGAGGCAAGTGCCATGTGGAAGAGCATGCAGCAAGGTCTTTAACATGCTCTAACAATCTGAAGAGAAATCTCACACCTACCTGGGGCCCTCTCCAATGAAATCAATGTATTGCCTGCCTCTGGACTGTTTCAGAGTGATATTAAGGAGAGATGGAGTATGGACATTGCGTGTCTGAAATGAGCCTGGAGCTACTAAATGCCAGACTGGCATTTCAAAGGCACTGCCCTGTGAAGGGTGAATATCACTGCTGTTCCTGCCCTCCGTCCCCCCGCTCCCCTCTCCCGCACACGTGAGGGTGGGTTTAGGTGCAGGCAGACAGACTGACACACCTGCAAGGGGCTTCATCTGAAGGGCTTCCCAAGCACAAGCCATGCAGTCAAGCTGTGATTATTATACACCTGGCTGCCCCAATCACTCAGGAAGAAAAAGCAGTCTGATGACACATGGAAAAGCTATCTCAAAAATAACAAGGCATTAAAACACTGGAGATCAGCTGCATGAAGGTTGGCAGGAATATTTCTATTCCCCAGCCTGATAGCCCCCGTGTCCAGGCCAGGGAATCTCATGTCACCCAGTTTCTCCTGTTTTGGTCCCCATTACTCCAGCAAGAGAAACTTCTTTCCTGGAAACTTCACCTGGAAGGAGGCTCCGAGAGGCACCTCTGCACCACCTCCAAGGAGAGGGTGGACAGGCAATTCTGGCAGCCAGGATGGGCACCCAGAGCTGCTCTTTCATGGGTGAAGGTCCTGGATGGGGCACAAATGCCCCTTGCAAGATGCCCCAGAAGCCACAAGATGCTGCTTAGCTCATGACACAGCTGTATGCAGAAAGCCCAGCAGAGATGTGAGCATCTCCCTAATTTCTCCATGAAGCTGCAGTGCCCCTTGGCCACGCTGCTGCCACCTGAGACCACTTTTGGGGAGCCAAGCTGTATTCCACCAGTGGCCACCACATCACAAAGCTGGTGGGGGAACTAGCTTAAACCTCCACTTTCAAGGTCTCACTGCAAGCCTGTCTGCAAGCAGCTACTCCTGGGTGCTCTTGCACTTCTCACTGAAATGGCCAGAATTTACAAGTTTGTTTTCAAGCCCCACCAGGCTGCTCGGGTTTGCTGCCCAGTGCCCACACCCCGAGAGTGGCTGTGCTCTCTGCCCATCTGAGGTGCCGGTACCCCTCGCTCTCTCGCAGCCCCAACAGCAGCTAGCATCCTGCTGTACATGGAACCGTGCTCCCACTTCCCTGCTGCTTCCCTGGTACATAACAAAGCCCCCCAGAACTGCAGGCAAGAAGAGATAGGATGATCTAGAAGCTGACTCCCCCGAGAGCACCCACCAAGTGACCCCAGCATTCCCCAATCCGCAGATGTAGCACACACACCACATTTTAGGAGCTTCCTTGTGCCACTCGCTGTAACATCCCCTTAACAGCGACAGTGATAACGTGAGCAAGACCAGCAGCATTCAGGGGTCCCAGCTGAAGGACAGGGAGGAGGGCTCCTGTGACAGCAGCGCAGTGCTTGCATGGTGATGGACTACACATCACTGGGTTTTATAGGAGAAGCTCTTTAGCACAAGGCTGGAGGGCTGTATTTGCATTGCCACAGCAGCCCTGGACCACGCAGGAAACTCTCCCTGGACTGTGCAGCTCCCCAGCACCGCTGTAAAAGGCTCAGCTCCAGCTCAGCATCCCGAAACACACCATCCTCTGATCTGACAAGCCGGGATCGGCGGTGGCAGGGGAGGAGGAGGTGAAAAGGCTGCTCCAGGGGAGCCCAGACCCGGCTCCCTGAGGAGCCGCCAGCTGGAGCTGCCATTGATACTGGGATGCTCCAGCCCTTCTCTCAGCAGGCGGCCGCCGCACGCCCAGCCAGCGTGAGGAAACCTCTTTGTCACGGCAGCTAATGAGCAGATTGGATTTCACAGCGCCGTGGCCCGGCGCAGGCACAGCCAGGGGCTTTCATCTCCCTCATGGCTCCCACGGGAAAAGAGCGGGCGCTGCCCTGCGGAGCAGGTCACGGCCCGGGCTCGCTGGGCTTTCTGGTCTTTGCAGCTTTTAACCCCCCCGTCAGTTTGCACCTCTTTTAAAGCACGGGAGCGGAGGGAAAGGGGCTGGGGAAGCACCCACTGGAATTTGTGCAGGAACACGATGATGGGACACGGGATCGATGCTGAAGCACATGGGAGAGCGAGCAACCAGCCACAAAGGCAGGTGGCATCTAACTTATTGGAAGAGTTAACTTCAAAACAACAGCAAAATCCAGTTTAAAGACCTCCATTGTGTTAAACAGGGTTTATTCCTCAAAATCCTCCCCTGGCTTTTGTCCCGCTCCTAACTGCACGGGCTGCTGCCCCTGCTGTGCCATGAGAGCTGGCCACGGGCCACCCTGTGTCCTCGCTGTGCCGTGAGAGCTGGCCACGGGCCACCCACTGTCCCCACTGTGCCCAGCAGGCAGGAGCTGGCCTACACCCACCCAGCCAGGAGCAACCTGGGGGAGCCAGGGGTAGCTTGGCCAAGGGACATGGCTCTTCAAAAGAAATCCCTCAAGTGTTTGCCCCAGGCTCAGATTCATTTCGAAGTTCAAAGCCTCTCTGGCTCCCCCCAGCCCAGGCCACCAGAGCTGGCAGGTGTACTCACTGGAGGGGTGCGCAGCTTGAGGAGCTCTGGGAGATACCTGGAGCACCATGGGACCATGCTGCTCTGGTCCCCTGCCCATGCTGCTCCAGGTATCTCCCAGAGCTCTCCAGGCTCATTTGCTCCCCAGAGCCACCCACAAGGCTACTCTGGGGGGGCTTAGTGCAGACCTCATGTCACCAACACCTCCCATCTCCCCTCTCGATGCTCAGGGGTGCTGTCATAGAAT
Source organism: Calidris pygmaea (assembly GCA_003697955.1). Classification (NCBI taxonomy): domain Eukaryota; kingdom Metazoa; phylum Chordata; class Aves; order Charadriiformes; family Scolopacidae; genus Calidris; species Calidris pygmaea. The sequence continues at coordinate 356,940 of QJSC01027144.1, read as the reverse complement.
AGAATAGAATCATAGAATCGTTCAGGTTGGAAAAGACTCTTGGGATCATCGAGTCCAACCATCAACCCCACTCTACAAAGTTCTCCCCTACCCCATATCCCCCAGCACCACATCTAAACGACTCTTAAACACATTCAGGGACGGTGACTCAACCACCTCCCTGGGCAGCCTGTTCCAGTCTCTGACCACTCTTGCTGTGAAGAATTGTTCCCTAATGTCCAGTCTAAACCTCCCCTGTTGCAGCTTGAAGCCGTTCCCTCTTGTTCTATCGCTAATGACCTGTGAGAAGAGACCAGCACCAACCTCTCTACAATGTCCTTTCAAGTAGTTGTAGAGAGTGATGAGGTCTCCCCTCAGCCTCCTCTTCCTCAGACTAACCAGCCCCAGCTCCTTCAATCTCTCTCCATAAGATTTATTCTCCAGGCCCTTCCCCAGCTTCCTTGCCCTCCTCTGCACCCGCTCCAGCACCTCCAGATCTCTTGTGTATTGAGGTGCCCCAAAGTGGACACAACACTCCAGGTGTGGCCTCCCCAGTGCTGAGCCCAGGGGGACAATCACTTCCCTACTTCTGCTGGTCACACTATTTCCAATCCAAGCCAGGATGCCATTGGCTTTCTTGGCCGCCTGGGCATCATGGGGATGCTGTTTTCACCAGCTGAGTTGGTAGAGCCGACCGAGACGCAGCTCCCTCAGCCCCTGCCCTCCTGAAACACACCCCCCCTTCCCCGAGATCCCAGTGCACTGTCACAGCGGCAGGGTTGTGCACCAGACTGACATGGATGCCCGTCTGCTGGGTCACAGCCCTCTAAATCCCTTCCAGGGGCAATGCAAAGCATCCAGCCACTCTGCCAGGCTCTCCACTACACGGCAGGGTATTTACTACCCTCCAAAAAGAAGACAAAAAGAAAAGCTGCTACTTTTCATGGTGTTTTTCAGACAGTTGCTTTGCCAGCACTGTGTGTATTTCCCTCTGCCCACACATTTTTGAAGAGCCAGGGATGCTGGGGAGCTTCACTGCTCCCTGTGAAGTCGGGAAAGGAATGCCCACCCCATGCCCTTCACCTCGGTTTCTAGAGATCTGAAGACAGATCATAGAATCATAGAATCATAGAATCATCCTGGGGCTCCAGCCTGGCTTCCCCCAGGCCAGCTCTCCGCTAGTGATCCAGCTGCCTGCCCTGTGCCGTGCGGGGTGGTCCTGCCACATCCCCCCTTCCGTCCCCCCCTGACTCCACTGCCCAGCCTGGCACCCCTCAGCGGCACCCGCCTCCGTCCCGTGCCACCTTCTTCTGGGCACGAGATGAAGTTCCAGCTACGGAGTTGCCGCTCTCCCATCTGCCTCCAACATGTTGCGTTTGACATGAACTAATGTCTTCTATTGACACTGCAAGGACCAGATCTGGAAAAATTCATCTTCAAGCAGAGTTCAGACAGGCCACAAAGAGAGAATCCTCCCCCTCCCTCCCTCCCCCCCCCAGAATGAGTGGGGAGAAGCCAATGCAGTGCGATTTCCCTGGGCAGACCTACCGGCAAAGGGTTGAAGTTCTGGTCCACCAGGTGGTTGTGGCCGTGGTCGAGGAAGGAGTGCCGCACCACCACGTCAATGCCCTGGCTGGCCAACAAGCCCAGAGTGTTCAGCCACCTGGGGATGGAGGGAGCAGAGTCAGGCTGCAGCAGGGGACCCAGTTCCAGAAGGACAGGGAACTGCTGGAGAGGGGACAGCAGAGGCTACAAAGATGATGAGGGGCCTGGAGCATCTCTCTGATGAGGAAAGGCTGAGGGACTCGGGGCTTTTTAGTCTGGAGAAGAGAAGGCTGAGGGGGGATCTGATCAACACCTATAAATACTGAAAGGGTGGGGGTCAGGAGGATGGGGCCAGGCTTTTTTGCAGTGGTGCCCAGGGACAGGACAAGAGGACATGGGCACAAACTGGAACATAAGAAGTTCCACCTGAACATGAGGAGGAACTTTTTTCCTGTGAGGGTGGCAGAGCCCTGGCAGAGGCTGCCCAGGGAGGTGGTGGAGTCTCCTTCTCTGGAGACATTCAAACCCACCCGGACACGTTCCTGTGCAACCTGCTCTAGGTGGACCTGCTCTGGCAGGGGGTTGGACTGGATGATCTCCAGAGGTCCCTTCCAACCCCATATCATGCTGTGATTCTGTGACTCCAGCCCCAGCAGCTCTGCTGCCTGCTTCCAGCATCCCATCCCCCCATGCACGTTCCCGCACCTCCCCCGGAGCCCAGATAATCTTCTTCCATCCTTCATGATCACAGCTAGCTCTGAAGATCTGAACTGAGGCTCAGCAGCAGGATGCCCATGCCACAGGGTTGCACAGTAGACAAGCCCCAGGAGCACCAGGAAAGGTTTTGGCTTTGAAGAAGGAGAGAAAATGGTTTCCAGAGCAGAGTCCTGCCTAGTGCTTCCCTGGGCAGGTGCCCCAGGAGTGAACGCATGCAATGAACCAGAAACAGAGTGGGAGGAGGCCCTGGGGATCCCAAGTGGATGAGCGAGGCAAGCTAGTTGGGATGCCAGCCCTGGGATCCTGGAGGTGGCATGCCCAGATCCCACCTCTCCTTCCACATCCATGTCCTGTGGGCATACTGTGGGTACCGCTGTGGGATCCCAAGTGGCCCTGTCCTTGCTCTGCTCCTCTGGGTACACCAGGGGCTGGGTCACCTACAGGAGAAGCAAAGCTGAGGAGAGATAACAGGGACGCTACGGAGAAAGTAACGGTGCCCAGGCTGTCGGAGGAGTGCTCAGGGGGGTAGGAGTGGGGCGTCTGGGGACAGAGCTGGCCCCCTCTTGGCTGCAGAGGCTTTGCAGCACCCAAGCCCACAGAGCCCGTGGGGATGGCAGTGCCCTGGCGCTGGGGTGCTGGTGTAACTCACAGGAACCCGGCCGCATAGGAATCGGAGAGGTTGTTCATGCCTCCGGCCGAGGTCGCGCCAACGCCTTCCAGCCAGATCTTCTTCCCCGGTGTGTATGTGTTCACGACCTGTGTGGGACACAAACGCGACCAAAATGACTCTCGTGAGCCCGTGACTGAAAGCTAAGGCAGATGTGTCCTGTGCTCCGCTCCAGGACGGGTTTCAGAGACCTTGGGTAATGCTGCTGCGGGGCCGTCAGTGCTTGCTCGGCCCTGGCACGGTCACCAGGTGTCTTCACCATGTCTGGGGGGTGGGACGCTGGTCCTCGCTCTCTGCTGCTGCTGCTGCTGCTGCCATGTGTCTACTACCCATCTTCTGGAGCTGCTCCTAACACGTCCTCCCAAATGTACTCCTGCACTCCCAAACCCAGGCCCTGCTCTTTCTCCGCGGTCTCCCCACACACTCCCTGTCCTGCAGGCTGCCCTGCCAGGTCACCTCAGTTCTCCACAGCCCCATGCAAGGTGGCCACCAGCCACAGGAAGCACCCGAGCCCATCATGGCTCTGCCACGTGGGAGCCCTGGGACACGTACTAGAGCCACATGGAGGAAGAGTGAGCACCTGAGAAGAAAGCAGTGGATGTCTCTGGCCACAGACAGAGCCAGCCCCATGGCCGAGCAAGGGCTGCTTCGATGTCCAAGGGCTCCCTGGCACAGACAGGACATGTAGGTCTGAGCACACTGTCCCACCACCTCCAAGGCTCCAGCCAGCAGCGCAGACACCCATGAGGTGCCAGGTGGGGTGGAAAGACTCAGATGGCCGGAGCTGCCCTCTCCCAGTGTGAGCAACCTCTGGCACCACACAACTCCCCATCCTCTCTCCCGCAATCCCACTTCTCCAGGCCGGGCAACAAGCTCCCATGAACAGATGTCTGCAAACCCAGCAGCCTGAGGAGCGCTTTGCGCAGCCTGATGCATCCTGCCCCATTAGTGAGGAGTGCTGGAATGTGCTGGATGGACTGGGATCCCTCAAAGATGTTAAATACGCCAGCTCTGGGCTGCCTCCCACTCACAGCCTGTGAGAGTCGACATCCCTGACTGAAGCCCCAGAGGTGTTGGCATCCTGCCTGTAATTATCTAAGCCCGCCACCTTCCCCCGTCGGAGAGGAAGCAATAAAACAGGGAAGTGGACAAGCCCAGCTGCTCTAATCAGCCCCGGCAGGATGCACGGACTCAAAGCCAAGCTGGAGGCTATTAGCACCCAGCGCTGTGCTTTTGCTCAGCCGCACTGGCATTCCCGGGAGAGCCCTTCCCCAGCCATCCCTGCGCAGAACAAATCCTGCCCCGCGGCTGCCAGGGTTCCCCCAGCCCACGTCGAGGGCAGCTCCTCACTGCTGCTGGTGTGGGGATGGACGGGGTGCAGGGAGCCCCTGGGGCTGCTGTCCTGTCCTGCCGGGGATGTCACCACCCAGCTGCCCACGGCTGGGAGGGCAAACGCCATCCCCAGCCATCCTGCTGCTGGTGCCCTGCTCCCGGAGCCCTCTGCCCAGCCCACCCTGGGGGGTCCTGCGCCCTTCCCAGCAGGTTCCCGACCCCACAGTGGAGGTGGGACACGTGCCGCCACTTTTGGTGGGGTTGTGTCCTCCCAGGGGGAGCAGGGCTGCTCGGTGCCTCTCGCGTTGATCCCGCTGGCTGCCCCACCACACCTCCCCACAGCAAGAGGACCGTTCGCACGCGTGGGTGATTCCCAGCCTGCACCGAAGGACTCGGCAAGCGGCTCCTCTCCTCTGGCTTTGCTGTGCTGACCCTCACATCCCCTTTCCCGGGGCCTCTTTGAATTGTTTACTCATCCTACAGTTTCTCCCTGCAGGAATTACAACAGTAAGACGTTGTGGTGACTGGTACAGTATGAAAACCTGGACGAGACAGACAGACGGACATCTCCTCTAGTCCCTAAAGCCTTCCCTGCTTAGTAGGTGTTCCTTATTTTTTGTCGGAATGACAGCTGAGCAGGCCAGGCACAGCCCTGGTCCCTGTATCAGCTGAAGCAGGGGGACCTGTGAAGCCCCCGTCCCCTGCCCAGTGACAAGGGACAGGAGCTGGGTGTCCCTGTGTGGCAGGGAGAGGAGCACTCGCCTCAGGCTGCGCTGGCCGGGCAGAGCCGGGGGCTCTGGCACAGCACGCCAGCAGCAGCTGGGTTTTATACCATAGTCCAAACATGATCACCAGGGGAGAAAAAGAAAACCCATCAGTTGCTCATAACGATGTTCATGATTCTCCACGAGTGAAAATCACCCTGGAAATGCAACTGTCACAACTTTGCAAGCAATATTTTGAGTTCGTTGATGATACCAAACTGGGAGGACTGGCTGACACTCCAGAGGGCTGTGCTGCCATCCAGCATGACCTGGACAGGCTGGAGAGCTGGGCAGAGAAGAACCTCATGAGGTTCAACAAGGGCAAGTGTAGGGTCCTGCACCTGGGGAGGAAGAACCCCAGGCACCAATACAGGTTAGGGGTGGACCTGCTGGAAAGCACTTCTGAGGAGAAGGATCTGGGGGTCCTGGTGGACAG
>QJSC01027144.1:212842-351265 GCA_003697955.1 Calidris pygmaea | reverse complement strand
GGAAGAACTTGTTTGGGGTGAGGGTGGCAGAGCCCTGGCAGAGGCTGCCCAGGGAGGGTGTGGAGTCCCCTTCTCTGGAGATCTTCAAGCCCCGCCTGGATGCTCCTGAGTGCTGTGCTCTGGGCAGCCCTGCTTTGGCCGGGGAGTTGGACTGGAGGGTCTCTAGAGGTCCCTTCCAACTCTGACAATTCCATGATTCCATGATTTTCACGCACTGGCAGCAAGCGGGCAAGCCATTGCAGAAGGAGCCCCCTCCTGAGCAGGCACAGCACCGGCTGTGCTCGGGACGGTCTGGTGCTGCCTGGCTGCTCCCTCTTCTCCTCCGTCGGAGAAACTTTCAGGGATGGATGGATGGGAGACTGGAGACAGTCGGCTGCTTTAGAAAAGCTTTGCATGGCAGCGTCTGCCCCTGCGCCCTGCGTCCATCCCGCAGCCCGGTGCACTGCACAGCCCACCCGGTGCTGCAGCCCCTGGCCACTTCCCTCCTGACCCACACATCCTACCCCGGGGTCAGGCATCCTGCTGCCTGGTCTGTCCTCCCATCCCCTGCGTGAGGGCTGGCCGCATCTGGGCTGGGAGCACAGCTGCCCCCAGCAGCCGCCCTCCATCCCTGCCCCACACCAGCTCCCCTGGGAGCACATCACAGCCCCGGCCAGGACCCGTGCCGAGGCCGAGCCCCACGGGCACAGTGCCCCCTCGCCCCTCGCCAACCCTTTGCACTCACGCACTTTCTGGATTTTCCGGATCTGGTCAGAGAGCGTGTCTAACAGACGCGTTTTCAGGAAGTCTGTCACTTTGGCCACTCGGCCGTCGATGTAGTAACTGAAAGGAAAATAAGAAGACGAGGATCAGTCAGCTGGGAGAAGCTCTGCCCTGACCCACATCCTCCCCGTGCCAAGAAGCCTCCTCTGCTCTGGGGCCAGTCCCTGCTTGCACCTTGCCCTGCCCTGGCCCTCTGGCTGTGCCTGCATCTGGCAGATGCTTTCAGTCTCCAAAACAAGGTGTGAGGCAGATGCACCCTGAACACTGAGCATCCTGCGCTGCAGAATCCACAGGAAAATCTGCACTTTCTTACCTATTGCTGGCGAAACACTGGGAGCAGCAGCACACAAAAGCTGGGAGAACAACGCCACCCCCAAAGGCTTTGCAGCAGCCTCTGCACTGATCTCACGGAGACCCCGGGGAAGGAGCCCCTCTGACACCTGTGAGAGCAGCATCTGGGCTCCACCATCAGGGAGATGTTCTGCTCACTCGGCTTGTCCCGTCTGTGCTCATCCCCCGTGTTAGGGACACCCCGTCTCCAAAATGCAGATAAGCCAGTCAGCCCAGTATCGTTGCTACTGGAGAGATTGCTCTTACGGGATGGCAAAACAGAGGAAGCACTTGTAATGGCTAAAACGAAGGGTTCCTCAGCCTCAAGAGGACACCGTGCAGGCACCAGGGAGGAGAAGGCTCCTGAGCAGCAAACGCCCTCTGAGGAGTACTGGAAATTGCCGCAGCAAACACGCGGAAGGGGACGGGGACGCTGCCCATGCTCCCAGCCTTGGGAATAACTGCTTCACCCTGCCTGGTTCATGGGACAGTCTCCATCCAGTGGCTGCTCTTCTGGCCACCGGTGCATCTGCAGGGGACACCGTACAGAGCCTCTTCTGGTCTGAGAACCAGAATTGTTCCTGGACATCCTGCTGCAATAACAGCCCTCCAGGCTAAGCCCTGGTGGTGTTTCTGAGCAAGGATTAGTGACCGTGGGGTGCACGGGCTCAGGACCTGTGGCACTAGAGTGAGCCCTGCTCCCAGCCCCCCTGCACAACCCCCACCTTCCCTGCTCACTCTCCCAACAAAGTCCACAACCGAATCCCCCACTCAAGAAATGCCATGTCCATTACCTGCAGGGAAAGTCCTGCTCCCACAGAAATCCCTTCTGCCCTGGGAATGCCAGGGGGCATTTCCCATGGAGAGAGGTGATTCCTGCTCTCCATGTGCTTGCTTATATAAAACATGGCTATAGTGCTGCCAATCATAAAGTGAATCATCTGTCTCTAAGTGTTGGGAGGGAAGGCTCTGAAATGCATCAATACTGTCCAGAACACAAGGTGAAACCATCTGTCCTGGAGAGCAGATGCCCTGCAGCTGGAGGCGATCCCCACCAGCCCCTCCTGAGGAGGTGTCTGGGGCTGGCACCTCTGTCCCCACACAAAAAGCAGTAGCAGCCCTTGTACATCTCCCAGAGGCTCCTTGCAGGTACACCAAGAGGTTGATGAACATATGGCGGATGAAAATAGTTTTTGCGAGAGAACTTTCTGAACCTCCTCCTCCCAACTCTGCAGCGCGCACCAGCCCCAGAGCGGGTCGGAGCCATGAGGGAGGTGCAGGAGAATTAGAGCAGCTCTGGCTGGGGCTGGCAGGGCTCAGCCATCGCCTCCCACCCCTCACTGGAGCCACATCCACTCAGCATTCACAGGACTGAACAGACCCTGCTCCCTCTCCACAATCTTCAGTGCAGCCACGGGAGCTGGGATGCACAACGGGCTGAAGACACGGGCTCTGAAGGTGGATTCACCTTTCCAGGGCTGATTTCTCTATAACGTGCATCTCATCAGCAGTAGCCATGGTGTCCTCAATGAGTGCTTCACCCGGGTGCTGGAATGCAGGAGCATCCTCAAAGGATGCTGTGGGCTCACTCAGCCAGAGTGCCTGTCACACATACAACATGCACGAGTGCTCAGAGAGAATTTTTTGCTCGAAGTCACTGCCCAGGTAACCAGAGAAATGCACTCGTAGCTGTGCAGGGCTGCGGTGGAAGGGGAGCAACACCAGGACTAACTGGCCCAGGGCAGAAATGCATTAAATGAGACAAGTCTCCTCTGCCAGTCCTCCCACAGGGACATTGTCCCTGCCGTGTCCCCAGCGAAGCACAGGATGGTGCCCACTTTCACTCCAACAGCGTGTAACCCAGGAAAGGAGTAAAGAGGCATTTCTGTATCTCCGTGTCAACTGGAAGGTACTAAGGGCAGAGATTAACTCCCGGGGGGGGCGGATTTAGGAACTGTTCAAAATCGCTCCAATCATTTATACACTATTGAAGGCCTGGCTGCTGGGAGGAGAGCAGGTCTGCGAGCAGCAGGCAGCGGTGGGGTTTACAGAGATTACTTTTTAAGACAAAATTACAAAGCAATGGACTCTGGGGATGGCAGATGTTTGGATTTTAGCACGACACTTAAACACTGAACAGAAACGATTTTTTCAGACTGCTGTGGACAAAAAAAACCTATCATCTGGGACAAAAACTGGCTAAAAAGCAATAAAAATAAGTTGTATTGACTGGGTAAAAATGGAGTTAGAGAGACCTCAGTCTGTGTACGGCCCCTCCAATGCAGCAGGTTTTCTGCAGAGTTCACCTTGTGTGTGCAAGCCAGTCTGGTCCCAGAGCCCAGAATAAACCTCTTGAGAAGCACAGGAAGGCTCACACCTCCTCATCACCTCATCCAAGCACAAGGGGATGTGCTCTCACCTACAGCTCCGCTGCCAAGGGAGAGGAACACCTCTCCAGGAGCAGCCCCAGAGGAGGGACCACATGGAGGAGGCAGCCTGGGACGGTGCTGCTGTGCTGAGCCCAGCTGAGACCCTGCTGGGGAGAGAAATGTCCCAGGACAGTGCCACAGTCACAGGGTTCTGGTATTTTCATTAATAACCCAGAGAAATGGGGGTGGGCACGGGGATGAAAGGAAAAATAAACTTTCTGCTTCGGTATCAGGAAATCTTGTTTGTGGCATGTCTCCTGGGGGAGTGAGGAGAGGAGCACCGTGGCTTTGGGTATTTAAGGAGAGCACAAAGACATTTACAAGCTCCTGTAAGATGAGTAAGGACCTCTTGCAGATCTGCCTGCAAAGTTCTCAGACACCAACAGGTACTTTCAACCTCCCCAAACTGGGAAAGGGGGGGAAATGGCCCCAGTTGCAGAAAGCTTGCAAGGAAGAGAAAGGCACTGAGATCTGAGCTGCTGTGGAACGGGTGAGCTGTTCCCAGCTGTAGGCTTCATCACTAAGATCTGGGCACTTCCTTTTGAAAACTTTAACCATCAGTAAAGGCAGTGTAGAAACCTGCAAAACACAAACAACTGACAGATCTTTAAAGCAGGAGAAGCGCTCGTTAGGCGTGGATTATTCCCAGGAGCAAAGGCTGCAGCTTTGCTGATATTTACAATGACTCAGTGCACTTGACTTTCAAAAAAAAAAAAAAAAAAAAAAAAAAAAAAAAACAACCCAAACCCCGAACAGTCACAGCTCTCCAAGCTCCAAAAAAGCCAGCAGCAGCTGCAGAGAGCTCCAGTGCTGACAAGTACCTCCCCAGGCAGCAGCGTGGTCAGAGGCAGCCAGGCTGAGCCGGCTGCAGCATCCACAGCCTCCTCTCCCCGTGCGGCCAGGTCTGGGTGCCAGAGCAGAAAAAGGGACAGGTCCTCCCCAGCACGGGCAGGGGTCTCTGGCAGCTGTGGCTCTGCAGAGGACAGATGGCTCAGGGACAAGCTCTTTGGTTCCAAGGCAGGCTGGCAGATCTTCCAGCAGGGTGTGGGTATGATGCAGCACCGAGCTGGCCCTGAAGCCCAGGAGACATCAGCATGCCCACCACNGGGTGCCAGAGCAGAAAAAGGGACAGGTCCTCCCCAGCACGGGCAGGGGTCTCTGGCAGCTGTGGCTCTGCAGAGGACAGATGGCTCAGGGACAAGCTCTTTGGTTCCAAGGCAGGCTGGCAGATCTTCCAGCAGGGTGTGGGTATGATGCAGCACCGAGCTGGCCCTGAAGCCCAGGAGACATCAGCATGCCCACCACGGGCACAGACCATGCCATTGCTCATAACATAGGATAGAGCAGGTACGGGCAATTACATGCAGAGCTGACTCATCGTGTCCCCCAGTTTGATGCCACTGTCTCTGTAGACAGACAATCTGCAGGAACCAGCCAAGGAAATGAGGGATCTAGCAAATAAATCCCTGATGAGACACACGTCTCAAAGGAAAGGCTCCGTACAGCCATGTTGGGTGCCCCATTGCACTGTACGAAGCTGAGGCCAGTTCTGCACCTTCCACCCACAGAGCAAGGGCTGCCATATTTCTAAAAAAAAAATCATTTGAATATGCCCTAGAAACCCGGGATGGGACCAGTGCACTTTGCAAAGGGACATGTGACTGTGTCACACCGGAGGAGACCAAACCCGAGCATGGTGCAGGGAGAGGACCCGGCCAAGGGTTTGTGCCAGCACAAGGAAACGCACCACCGCAATTCCCGATGCCCAGAGCTGGCTGGAACTGTAGCACGAGACTCAAGATACAAAAACGAGAGCTGGGAACAGCACAGCAAAAAAGCTGCTGCCCAGGGGGGGACCTGAGGCAGGGCTGAGCACAGCTCCCAGGCAGAAATGCCCAAGCCCTTGGGCAAGGCTGGGATGCACACAGGTACCCGGTGCCTCCCAGAGGAGGGCAGTGCCAGGCACCAGGGCTCTGGGGCGAACCTGGGGTTGGCTGCACATCTCTGTCCTGTCACCTCTGGGCCTTGTGCTGCTTTAAAATGGTTTTCTGGNGGACCTGAGGCAGGGCTGAGCACAGCTCCCAGGCAGAAATGCCCAAGCCCTTGGGCAAGGCTGGGATGCACACAGGTACCCGGTGCCTCCCAGAGGAGGGCAGTGCCAGGCACCAGGGCTCTGGGGCGAACCTGGGGTTGGCTGCACATCTCTGTCCTGTCACCTCTGGGCCTTGTGCTGCTTTAAAATGGTTTTCTGGAAAGATCCACAATTTGCTGTGTGGGACCATGAGCATCATCCCATATTTAATGAAGGCAGTGCACTGGCTCCTGGGCAGCTGGTTTCATTTACCTTCTCTTTCATTTTAAAGAGAAACCTTTGCCCCTATTATCTGACCTCTTCTTCTGTTGCAGTTAATTATATTAAAGCCCACTTCCCAAAGCTCAGGAATTTCCGGATCTACTTTGTTGCCTGCTGCTACAGGGAGAGTCTGCTTGGAATTAGGGCAGCTGCCTCCCAGGACGCCGAGCGGGGCAGGTCCCCACCGTCAGCGTGACACCCCACCACCGCCACAGCTGTGAAACCGAGACACCTCTGCCCACAGAGGTGGCCCTGATCCCTGAGCATCTTCCCGAGGAGAGGTGGGAGCCCCTGTCTGCAGCACAGGACACAGACAGCCCCACTGCTCCCCACGGAGAGGAGAGGTGGGACATCACCACCCTCCCCCAGGTAAAGACCTGTGGGCAAAGGGAAGAGGTGCTGCCCGCCTCCAGTCAATTAATAAATGCACTAATAAAGAAGGATGGCTGGGGGCTGCTCTCTGGTCCTAAAGACACTACTCATACCCATGTGTCCAGACGAGGTGGCTCTGTCCGTCCCACCGGTAGCAGCCATCTCCAGCCCATGCCGTCTCCCTGGTCATACCCTGCCATCACCTGGGATTGTGCTGCTGACCAGGACCATGATGCTGCCAGGGACTGTGCCCTCTGTCAGACAGTACAGAGGATGGCAAGCCAGTGTGCCAAGCCATGTTTATTTACAGGTGGAGATGGGGCAGTGATTTCCTCACGCAACCCCTTCCTCCAGGCACAACCTCAGAAGACACCACGTTCTCAGCACTCGCAGAAGGCTCACATGAGCCCAAATATATACCCTTGGTATATCCACTGGGGTGTGTGCACGCTGGGAAACTCTCCCCTGGCACCTTTAGGAGATCTGTCCCCTGCTATAGCTATTGCCTTGTGAGCATCTCTGCCTGCACACTCCATGTGTCTAAGACAGAAGAGATGTCACCCAAACCAAGCCCAGCAGAAGCACTTCAAGCAGTGTCCCTCACACGCCCCTGTGCCTGGCATCTCTGATTGCACATAGAGCGGGTGACTTTCCATCTTGGAAGACAACGTGGCATTCTCCAAGGAGCCAAATTGATAAGTGCCCACTGGTTTTGAAGAGGCAAAAGTTTACTTCCATGGTAAGTAACAGGGATTTGTGCTTGAAAGGGAGCGTTACATAAGGATTTGCCCATTAAATTTGACAAACGTGGAGTTTTGCACAACACTTTGGATGGAAAACCAGCCGTGCAGGACCTGGCAGGGCGGCAGGTTGAAGCGGGCAATGCCTGTTCCCCTCATGCCGGGGTGCCAGCAGCGAGCGAAGGGAAGGCTGCGGGGAGGTTTCTCAGCAGCGGAAACCCGCATCCAAAGACGCCGGGGGTCCGCAATAAAGGGAGCATTTACTCGTAACCAAACATAACAAACAACCTCAATTACCAGGGAAGTGCCAAAAACTCTGGGAGCCACCGTCAGCCCCACCTGCCCCACCCTCCCCGGCTGGAAATTCCCTGAGCCTTCCCAAGCCGTTCACACATCCCGCTCCAGCCACACGTTACTTCTGGAGGGGGAGGCACACATGCTGAGTTACATGTGTAAGTGAAACCATTCTCAGAAAGGCTGGCGAGGCTGCTCATTTCCACCCGGTGTCACTTCTCTGTCAGATGTATTTGAGATATATTCTGTTTTCACACCGAGAATAGGGATCCCTGCGATGTAATTCCCTTCTCAGTTCCCTTTCTGGATAAAGCACAGCCTTTTCAAAGGAGTAACAGATTTGACAAATTTATAACCGATATCCCAGGAGAACGTTAGGGTTTGGAACAGAAATGTTCATACTTGAAGTTAGACAGCAGTTTAGTTTCCTGCTAATAATTTTCTTCTTGGATACAAAGGAACTTGTTTTGTTTTGTTTTGCTGTTTGGAAGCAGAGGGATGAGACACTGTTTTGACATTTATTCATAAACAGTACAGAAGCCCAGCTCGGAGCTGTGGCCATTGCCAGTCCTCACAAATGCTCGTGGGGGCAATCTCCAGAGCTCCGAAGGGGCAGCAGCAGCTCCTACGCCGCGGTGGCACCGGGTGGGGAGGGCTCGCGGGGGGCTGCTCAGCACCCCCGGGGCTCCGTACTGATCGGAGCAGCCTGGACTCATCCTGCAAGGAGAGGTTCCAAAGCAGACGGGAGGGCAGAGCCCCCCCCCCCACCAGGACGAAGCTCCATGTCAGAAGTCTGGAGTTTGTTCCTTCAGCTCCTCCAAGGGCTTGGCCCAGGGATCAAGCCCCGTGGCAAAAAAGCGAATTCCTGGACGAAGTAAATGTGATCAGCACATCGTGTAATCATGAAAAGCAAACTCCCAGCTGAAACATAGATCATCAGTGCACAGCATGAGCCTGTAAGTAACACAAATCCTGATCCAAAGGCTCTGCTACCCCGCTGCCCCCACCGCACCAAGCTGCCAGGGAAAGCCCAGGAGCCAAGCACCCGAGCAAGCCCAGTGAGGCCAGCAAGGCTGCCTGAGGAACACCACTTGCTGGATGGTGGTGTTATAAATCCCTCTGAGATGCCAACAGCTGCTTCTGCAGGAGGCTCCAAGGGTAACACGCCAACACAGAGACCCTGGGCGCACTTGCCAGAAAACCTCATGTTTTAAAACCCACCAAGCTCTTTTTAAGAGCAGGTCTCCAGGCGGCCTTTACGAGAGATGGGCTTTACAAACCACACTGCCACACTTCAGCCAAGCAACCTGAGCACACCACGAAGAATCTCTGTGAAGAACCAGCTTGGGGACCAAGCCCCGTGGGCAGCACACACAAGCCCAGCTTGAACCTGAGCCCCCGGCTCCCGTGCTGCAGGTCAGTGCTCTGCAACCCACCATCAGAGCAAATCCAGGTTTTCTGGGAACAGGTTTTTGCTCCAGTGAATGCCCGTCTCTGAAATGTGTCCTTTCTGTGGCAGGAAAGAGTCCCGCCTGCCCCACAGACCCTTTTTCTTTCAATTCTGTGGGTTGCTGCTGTGCTTGCACACTGCCTCACCTTCTCACTGGCGTTTGCACGCCCACTGCAGAGAGCCACAGGCTGCTGGGGAGCCTGCCTCTGGCCACAGGGTGCAAACTGGGGCCGCTGGAAATAAGGGGAGGAAAAAGATGCTTATGGCTTTTTGCCCAAATAGGAAAACTTTTTCCTGCACTCGGTGCTTGTCGCAGCCAGCGCTGCAGCTCAGAGCTTGCTTTGCTCTTCTGAACTGCAGCACGTGTAGGAACCAGGAGGAAAATCAGGTGTCAGCATCTCTCTGGCAGCCCCAACTGGACCTGAATCTTGGGTGTTCACCTCCTTTCCATCAACATCTGCTCCTCAGGCTCCATCTGCAGGGCAGGACAGTGGCATGTCTACAGACATCCCAGACCCTCACGACATGGAGCGGGTGCTGGGGCATCACACATTTACCACCGCACTAAGCGCCCTCCCCTGGGCCAGACCAGCTTCTCTTCAGGCAGGCGGCTGCAGGGAGACAGTGGTTGGGGTGGAAGGAAAAGGGCTTTCAGATAGTCCCATACACCTGTCACACGTGGCTTTTTTGCTTCCCTGTTGTCCCCACCCGGCCACCACCAGATCTGCCTCCAGGGACCCCTGGTCCAGCGCAGGGCTTTGTTCCCAGCTATCAGGCAGGCCAGGCACGCCGGCAGCGGTATTTTTAGCCTCTGTCTCAGCTGCAGTGGTAGAGGTTAATACATCCCCCTCCTGTATTTGTTTGAGAGGCTCCAGAAGGAGGGGCAGAGCCTCTTTTACCTATTTAAATGCAGCAGGGTGACAGAGGAGGTGGCCGTCACACGTCTGTCCCCTTTCACACCCAGACAGCGCATCAACTCTGCTCCCAGCGTAGTCTGATCACTGCAATTAGTGTTGGAAAGTAGAAGGAATGGTGAATACCTACTGTTGCCAGGTAACAGCATCCACCGTGCTGCCAGCCACTTTCATGAACCTATAGGAAACAGAGGAAGAAACCGTATGAGCCCAATGTAGTCACAGGGGAAGTCTGAAAACAACCAATGCCCATCCTACCTCATGGGAAAACAAAGGTGGTCACTGCGCTCATGGGTTCTAATGAAAGCTTTGCATCCTTAAACAGAAGGAATGAATTATATGTGATAAAAATGCCTGCAGCAAGCACAGCTGAGAATAACGGACTGGAACCCAACTGGCAGCAGAGCTCTGACCATCACTTTGGGGCAGGAAGGGAGAGCTCTCTGAGCACAACAGCATTTCAGGAACAAGATCTTGGGGTATAGACCTAGTTCTGTCACTGCAGCATCCCTCAACAGGGATTAAAGAAAACGTTTTAAATGCCCATCTTAAACTGAACATGTATTTAAATTGAGGAACTCCTTGCCTGGACTCAAGGAAGGACTGGGAAAATGGAAAAAAAATGGAAGAAAAAAACAGCAAAGACGCCACCTCCAGCTCAGGAAGCCCCTGAGCACTGGAGAATGGGAGGAAAGGCTGGACAAATACTGCTACACACTTTCCTTTTTTTGGTGCTTGCTCCTTGGCAGTGGCCGTTAGCAAACTGATGAGATTCCACCCTAAGTGCACTTGTGGTCTGTCTTGCCCCTGGAACTAACCACAGCCTTTCCACGCAGAAAGTTACCGTGAGTTGTATATCTGTGTTAGTCTCCTGATGGCTTGTGACCCAACTATCTTAAAGAAAATACACCTCCTCCAGACAGCTCCTATTTGAGTCCGACCTGAGGCCACACAGGTGTATCTGTTCATGCTGCTGATGCCAAAAACCAAAGCAATTACTAATCTTGGAGACCACCACAGGAGCAGCCCCTAGCACAGGCTTGCTTGCCACCCAAGGTGGTCGCTCCCTAGTCCGGCAATCCAAACTACAGCTTGGAAAACTGAGGCTCCCAGGAGGAAGCCCAAGCAGTCGCTCTATTCTTAGGCTTAGGAGCAGAGACATGAAAACACACAAAGGCACACACCAACCGGGCAGGCAAGCTTTTCTGTGGGTGTAACGTGCTGTGCAGCTGGTGCACTTTGGAAGTGCTAATGCATGCACACGGCAGGAGACATCGGCTTGAGCAGGTGCAGGTGATGAGAAAGGAACCGATGCTGCGTTGCCTCGGGCTGCTCTCTAGTGCACGGGGAACACAACAGGAATCACAGAGTTGTCCTGACTCCACTGGGATGAGTCCCTCAGGCCAGCCCCATGATCGAGGGTGGAGAAGGAACAGGAAGGTTTGTGAGGAGAGACAAGACCTTTCATCAGAGCAGTTGTCGTGGCAGGGAAGAGCAGCAAACTTTCCGGCACATGAGCCTCTAATCAGGTCTGAAACAAGAGCAGCAAACTTCAGGCTAAATATAGCTCGGAAACGATCATTCTGACTTTAAATTAATGACGATGGTCAATTATAGACTGGGACAAAAGGGCAGCTGGACCCTGTGAAGCATAAGAGGCCACTGGCAAAGACAGCGGTAATAAATCGCTGTGGACAGAGAGGGAAGAGATACAATTAGAAATGGAAAAACAATAACGTGCTGCACAACCCTGCAGCACTGATGCTTCCCCGCTGCTGCTGCCTCGCAATGAGCGTCGCTTCCCAGGCTGGCCTCTGAGAAACGCTGTCACATCTCTCTGGAGAGTCAGGCCAGTGCCAGGGCGGTGGTTTGAGGGTGGTTCCTCCCCAGCTTGGCAGGGTGAGGAGTCCAGCTGGAGCAGCCTCGGTGAGGTGTGAATGCCGCACAGCTCACACGGCTCGTCTGGCTCCGGAGGAAAAGGAGATTTTGCAAATATTGCCACGGAGAGGCTGCTGTTCTCCAACACTAAGTGTGCAGAAATATGCCAAAGGGATCGAAAAACCCGACTCCCAGGTTTTAAATGCTCTGTGCAGGGACTGCTGCCTGCAGTGTAATGCACAGCGTGGACGACAGTGAGCTAACGAACTCTAAGCTGCAATTATGAACACAATCTATATTGGGTCTGAAGATCAATATATGGCAATTGGGTTTGAAGATTAGTCAAGGTCAAATGCTTTATATTCTGGCTGCAAAATAAACCCTCATGGGCTTTACTAAATCACTTCTTGGGGTTCAGCTTGGCACTCGCCACTCACAGCCCAAACCCCTGAGCAGACTGAGCTCGGAGGAAGAAGTTCTTCGGTTTTCCTCGCCCCCTTTCATAGCGCCTGCAGCCCTGGCACACACGTACCCGCTGCTGCTGCCTTTGAGCAGGGACTGGAAAACAAAGTGGACTCTCGGGAAAACCCCCAATGTGCCTGGAGCAGCAGCAGCAGGACATCCACCGTGTCCCTGGGAAGCTAAGTGACCTGCTGTTAAAAAGCTCCTGAGAAAACATTCTAGGACACAGGTGTCACTCAGGCAGCACAGTGCAAACCAAAAGCAGGACAGAAAAGGACCTGGCTTGCTTAGTGTTCCTCTTCTGTCTCCATAAGAGAGAAATAAATCAGCCTTTTTCAAATTTTACCATAAAAACTCAAATTTTCCTTTTCATACCTGCTTTTCTTTCTTTTTCCTTTTATTGAGATTTTTGCAGGATGAAGTTCAAAAGTTCCTGGTAAAACTTCAAGTCCTGCCTTAATGGTGGAGTTGTGCCTGGAGCACAACTGGAGATGGCTTGGGCTTGGTCTCTACCCTCCAGAGGGATCCTAGAGCAGCTCAACAGCCAGCAAGTGGCCCTGCACGAGCAGGAGATGAAAGCCCAGGGCAGGTGGAGATGCAGTGAGGCAAAGGTATCCGAATATCCTTGGCTTAGGAATACAGATGTTACTAATCCCTTTATTCCTGTAGCACCTGTGCTGCTCAAACCACAGATTTGGAAACCAGTGAAGATCCATACGGTCCAAACGACCAGCGCTGGCACATTTTTATCTGGGATTTCCTGGCCTGTGTGATGTCCATGTGTGCAGCATGGGGCAGGCAGAGCAAACCAGACGTTTCCGGGAGGGCTCAGGTCCCTGCACATGTGCTGCACAGATGGGCTGGGCTGGCGCAGTAAATCTGCCATTTTCCTCCACATTGGCCTTTCTCTGTGAGCACGAACCGACCCCACAGCGCCTGTGCACTAATTCCCCCCCAGGAACACCAGGACTAGCTGAGCCCATGCTGTGCAGGCAACGTGGGACACTCCTGCAGCAATACCCCAAAACTGGTGTGGGTGGCAGCCCCAGGGCATGCTCACGCAGTGTCGTATCCCTGTCCGGACTTCCACACATCAGAAACCTGGGCAAATGTCAAAATCCTCAAATTCTGCTGGGGTAGCACGTCTAGGTGTGAAAAAAGAACATGTTATGTGGAGGAACAGGAGCCTCAGGCAGGGAGTTTGTGATACTGAGGATACGTCCACCTCCTTACCCTTGCAGCTGCCTGTGTGCCAGCATCCCACACCAGCATTACTACTTGTGGGACCCGTGTTGAGCTAGAACTCACAAAGCTTACGCTTTTTTTTTTTAAACAAGCACTGAGAAAAATGTGATTTAACATTGCTCAGTCACCCAAACAGTTCACAGCTCCCTCCCAGAACTGGTAATAGTGGCACATGCTGGGATGGCACCTCACAGGTCAGGAATGAGCTGCCTGAGAGCGGGGCAGGAGAACTGCAACGCCGTGAGATGGCACTGATACCACAACTCCATGTTGTGAAACCACGGCTCAAATCTGACCCTTCCCGGAGCCACATCTCCCAGGATCGCTGTTTTCACCTGAGTGTGGGCACCTTTCTGAAATAGATCTCCTGTCCTGATTCAATACTTGCCAGTCATGGAGCAACTACTGCAAACTTAAGCAAATTGCTCCCATGGTTAATTAGCCTCCAAGTATGTTATTTCTCATCTGAATGTGTCTGGCTTCAGCTTCCAGCCACTGGAACTTCCTGGGCTTATCCTGGTACATTAAAGAGCCATCTGCATTTGGAAATCTCTTTCCCATGCAGGTAATTGCAGATTCTCATCCTTGAAATAACAAAAATAAAAAGGGTTATCTTGTTACAAAAAATGCAGCTGCACAAGGAGACAAGTTACCGTGGCACAGGCTCCCAGCTGCTTTAGCATCATCCTCTGAAACCTAGGTGGTGGACTTCACAAACACGGGTTATTTCATCTGCTGCTCCCTGGAATCCTACCAAAGCAAACTGACCCCCCCCAAGCCCCAAATGCAGGAGCACCACCGTCCTGCCTGTGGTGCTGTGGTGGATCCCCGGAGCTGGGCAGCAGATCTCTGCCCTTCGAGCCAACAGCGATGGGTAGAAACAGCTTTATCTTGCATCTGAGTTGGTTGATGAGGGGGTCTAAGACACAGACTTCACTTGCTGACTTCTTCAGGTCCCAGAAGCACAATCAAACACCCACAGCAGCAGAGACAGGTACTAAACCAAACTCATCCCAGCTGCTGCAAAGGCTTTGACCTGCAGTGCCAAATTTCAGTTTGTGGATTTCATTCTGGCGAACAGAGCCTGGTGGGGCGTACATAGAAATCTGCTGCTACGGAGTATCCTCTCTCTGCTCAGCATCACCAACCTGATCTATGGTAGGGCTGCATAAGCCTTCTAGCACAGAGGGCTTTATGTCCCAGACTGACCCACCCAGCCTTGGTAATCTGCACTTCAGGGACTCTGGAGGTTGGATTTGGACCATGATGTGGCATCATCACTGATGCTTTTTCCTACCATTGATTTGTCCAGTCCCTTTCTGAACACATGCCTTTGGCCTCCACAATACCCTCTGACAATGACTTCTACAATGTCATTGCATATCACGTGAAAAAGCTTCTTCCTTCTTTCCAAAGCTTCCTTCCAAACTACTTTCTGCACTGGGGAAATAAACACCCCATTCACAGGCTCCTGGGCCTCGATAACGCTCCCTCTGAGCTGTCTGTCTTCTGAGCTGAAGACGCACAGCCTATTTAATCTCTTCTCACGTGAAGACATCACATACCTCCACACAGCCTTGGCTCCTCTCCCTGCAACCCTCCTGGTTCTATTACACCTTTTCTTAGATGAAATGACTAAGATTGTAGATAGCAATCAGGATGAAGGTACACTTTGTGCTTACACAGAGCCATAATCTCATCTATGTCTTTTCTTACCCATTTTGTTCTTCCTATACAGGTGACTGTGATTTTGGCATTCTGGCCATCCATATCAAGCTTCAGCAACAATGACTACCTTAACCCTTTCCTCCTGAAAGAGCAATAGCTAAATCCTTTGCTTATATTTCAGATTCTCGACCCTGCTATATAACCAACTGCAAAATGTCTCATCATATCCTTCACACCCCATTTCCATGTATTTATGAATGGATTCACTCATAAGATCAACGCTACCAGAGCTCGAGTTCATGCTGCAGTGACCTCCTCCTCCTTTTGTATCATTAGTTTAATGTTGCTTGTCTTGTGGCTTGATTTTTTGCACAAAATTCTTCCTCTGGACCTATTCAGTTTCCCAGCACAGTCTGTGCCACCAGCCTTGCAGTAGCTTACAGAAGGGTGAAGCTTCTGGCTCTGCTGACCAAGACACGCTCACCTCTGCAGCATCACTGGAGAGCCCCAGACCAATACAGCAAGGATGTACTTTTAAAGAACGTCAAACAGCCAAAACAGAGCTTCTAAAGATGCAGTGCTTACAAGTCCCCTGTGTTGAACAAGGTAGAAGTCCTTGTCAGCAAGAGGACAGGACAAATGCCTACATTTCTTCCTGAAACCCACCCAGAGTCCTTCCCTCTGACAGATACCACCTCCTACTCCAGGCTCTTCTTGTTTCTCTTCCCTGCTTGAATCCACATGAATAAACATGCTCTGTCCACACGCTGTCTTTGGCTGCTGCTCCAGAACAATTAGCAGATAAAAACCAATGCCTGGACCGACAGATGTGTGCTGGACAGCAGGGTGACCATGAACTAGCAATGTGCCCTTGTGGCCAAGAAGGCCAAGGGCATCCTGGGGGGGCATCAAGAAGAGTGTGGCCAGCAGGTCCAGGGAGGTCATCCTCCCCCTCTACTCTGCCCTGGGGAGGCCCCATCTGGAGCACTGGGTCCAGTTCTGGGCTCCCCAGTTCCAGAAGGACAGGGAACTGCTGGAGAGGGGACAGCAGAGGCTACAAAGATGATGAGGGGCCTGGAGCATCTCTCTGATGAGGAAAGGCTGAGGGACTTGGAGCTTTTTAGTCTGGAGAAGAGAAGGCTGAGGGGGGATCTGATCAACACCTATAAATACTGAAAGGGTGCGTGTCAGGAGGATGGGGCCAGGCTTTTTTTCAGTGGTGCCCAGGGACAGGACAAGAGGGAACGGGCACAAACTGGAACATAAGAAGTTCCATCTAAACATGGAGAGGAACTTCTTTCCTGTGAGGGTAGCAGAGCCCTGGAAGAGGCTGCCCGGGGAGGTGGTGGAGTCTCCTTCTCTGGAGATTTTCAAGACCCTCCTGTATACGTTCCTGTGCCACCTGCTCTGGGTGGACCTGCTTTGGCAGAGGGTTGGAGGAGATGATCTCCAGAGGTCCCTTCCAACCCCATGTCATTCTGTGATTCTGCGATCTGCTCTTCACCCTCATGATGGCACACACACAAGGCATGGACAGCCACCATAAAAATACTAACAGAGACTCTCTCATTTTTTGCACCTTGATTTTGCTTTGGCCTCTGGTTATGTTGGACACCACAAGTGTCCAGCCTACGCCATTTCATGAGCTATAAGCTGACACCTGTCTCTACCACACAAGCACCAACATGGGAGCCTGGGCCTGGGGCTGATTTGTGGATGCAGGGAGCAGGACTGGGAACTGGGGATTAAGGACAGCCTGACCCCTACCTGGGCTGCCCACAGATAATCAAGACATCATCTCCATGCCCCCTTCCGACCCTGCCATATCCACAGCCGGCAGGGAGGATGGGCTTCATCACCGCTGACAAATGTGCTTCCTCACCTTTACGGGCTCTGTTCAGAGCGCTGTGGGATGACATCATCACCAAGAGGAGACAAAGTGACCTGGACGGGTGGTTAACTCTCCACAGGTGCTACAAATCAGGAGTCAGAGGCAGTAAAATTATGAAGGATGAGAAACTCTTGTGCCTTGTGAGGTGTGGGCACCTCCTCACCTGCTGCTGCTGTCTGGCTGGAGGTGCTGTGGCTCTCTGTGACCAGAGAGTGGATGTGACATGGTGACAGCAGCAGCAAGAAAGGGCCAAGGAAGCTGGAAAGAGGGCAGACAGAAAGCCGGGGAGGCAGCAGGTCTGGTGGCTCTGAGAGTTGGGAGATGAGGAGGTAGGGAAAGGTTGTAGCTCCAGATAAGAAAGATTTTCACTTCTCTGGTGGCTTCAGCAGGCTCAGGACCCAAAGTGGCCAAAGAGCATCAGTAAGAGCCAGCCTAGTGTGACACAAGTGCCTGCCAGCCCTTATCCCCCAGGCACTGCAGCTCCTGCTGTGGTGGAGGTAACACCCTGATACTTGTGAGGTTCCAGTGGCAAAAACTAGGCTACCCCAGCTGAGGAACAACAGGTCATGAGAGCCCCTAACCAAATCTGCCCAGATGTGCTGGCCCAAGCTTTGTACCAAATGTTTTGAGTTTTAACACACGTTAGTGTCTCTTCTTCCTAATAGCTTTCCCTTGTGTTTCTTCTCTTCCAGCACCGAGTGTGTGATTCAGTCATGCATTAACCTTTGTGTCTGATTCCTGATCTGCTGTTAAAACCTACGTTAATTCCTTAGAATCTCACAATTTTTTCCCCAAGCCAATTCTAAGCAGTTCTGGGATTCCTGTACCCACAGACGCAGTAGGTAGCTAACATGGTCTGCTCTCCAACAGCTCAGGCTGCATGAATGGTCTAATTAACACCTCATCAAACTCAACTGTTGGTTGTGCCTGGAGAAATTCCCTCTTGCACCTGTGCATTCACAAGACTCCATTTCCAGCCTCCCGCACAGCAGGCCCAGGCATGGGAGCAATGCTCCCTCACTGTGGAGCTCATCCTAACATCAGCAGGAGAGGTCCTGGTCCAGACTCCAGGACTTGCCAGCCCAGAGTGACAGGGACACACTCTAAGGCATGCAGGGTGGTGCCCAGGAGCAGGCAGTTGGCAGTGAAGGGTGTGCAAAGCCCATGCTGCTGCCTTTCAGCAGCCTTACCATAGCCTGCCTCCAGCATCAGAAAGTGTGGAGGTTTCACCCAGCACAGCTCAGTGTCACCTGCCTAAGGACAGCCTTTGCAGTGGGACAGCGTGCGCACCCCCCTACATGCTCCAAACCTTCAGGTGCCTGATCTGCGCTCATCATCTGGCCTGTCCAGCAGAGCCCAGAGTCATAGAATGGTTAGAGCTGGAAGGGACCTTAAAGATCATCCAGTTCCAACCCCCCTACCCTGGGCAGGGACACCTCCCACCAGACCAGGTTGCTCCAAGCCCCATCCAGCCTGGCCTTGAACCCCTCCAGGGATGGGGCAGCCACAACTTCTCTCACCACCCTCACAACAAAGAATTTCTTTCTAGTATCTCATCTAAATTTAATTTATTTCAGTTTAAAACCATTATCCCTTGTCCTATGGTTCCACTCCCTGACAAAGAGTCCCTTCCCAACTCTCCTGTAGCCCCTTCAGGTCCTGGAAGGCCATTAGAAGGTCTCCCCGGAGCCTTCTCTTCTCCAGGCTGAACACCCCCAACTCTCTCAGCCTGTCTTCACAGCAGAGGGGCTCCAGCCCTCGGAGCATCTTCATGGCCCTGTGCTAGACTCGTTCCAACAGGTCCATGTCCTTCCTGTGCTGAGGACTCCAGAGCTGGACACAGCACTCCAGGTGGGGTCTCACCAGAGCAGAGCAGAGGGGTAGAATCCCCTCCCTGGCCCTGCTGGCCACGCTTCTTTTGATGCAGCCCAGGATGGGGGTGGCTTTCTGGGCTGCCAGCGCGCACTGCCGGCTCATGTTGAGCTTCTCATCCACCAACACTCCTAAGTCCTTCTCGTCAGGGCTGCTCTCCAGCCATTCTCTGCCCAGCCTGTAGTTGTGCCTGGGATTGCCATGTCCCAGGTGCAAGGTAGGAGAAAGGTGGTGGCCCAGGAGGAGTTCAGTCCCACCCTGTCCTTTAGGACAGGCCCTAGGTTTGGGTCAGAATGGCCCTGGAGGTGTCCATCTCCCACCACTGAGACAGCCAGAGCCTGGTGCACGGCAGAGTGCAATGCCCAGTTCATGTTGACACTACTATTATTGCAGGAAAATGTTTAAACATAAAGAATAAGTTTAGGTTGGTTGCTTGAGATAATTGTTAAACAATAGGCTACAGTGTTTGGAACACAGAGCACGCAACAGGAAAATGTAATTCTAGGTAATACTTCACAATGAGACTGAATGTTTCAGCACCCAAGGTAACTCCAGAGGCTTTCCTTGGAGAAAATCAAACTCCAGCTTCTACTGTCAGAGATCACACTCCCTGGGCTTCTCTGAGCTCTCCTCTCCCACTTCAGCTCATTTCCATTATTTCACCCACCAAAACCTGCTTCCTCACTCTGTCTAACAGAGCACTGCTTGCCTGGCAGACCAATCCGCCCACCCTGTCTTCTACTCTTGGGGTGTCTCATCTCTCCCCTCCAGCCTTACTTAACACCTGAGCCATAATCTTCCACTTGGCATACCTCTTCCTACCTGGTTGGCTTCTGCTGTTCATCACATCTTTTAAAATAAGAGCAGAGCTTGGCAGATTTCATGTCATCAGGACTATTGACTGTGTACACTTTATTTGCTCTGCAGCCTTCATCTTACCGTGAGCACTACGTCCACCATCCATGGTGGTCTAGCAAGGCAGACAGCAGGCTTGTCATTGAGAGCACCTTCCTAAATTCCTCCTCCTCTCCCCTGTTTGCTGACTGGGTGGGCGTCAATCAGGATCCCAAGAGGCACGTCCTGGCCGTGACAGCCTCATCCCATTGCCCAGTTCTGCAGTGCTCCTGCAGAAGGCAGAGCTCTCGGTAGCACTAACCCAGAGCAGTGAAGAGACCTCGGGGAGCTGCTGGGAATAAAGCTCACGCTGTCAGGCAGCTCAGGCACTGGGCTTTATTTGTTTGTCCTTTGGCAACTCCGTTTCCAAATACTGCAAATGAGCGCTTAGCCCTTTGTCTTTGTGTAATCAGACTTGTTCCTCCTTTCTACAACCCGCCTGGCAATAATGGGGTCTTTATGTGGAAAGACAAGCAGCTCTTGTTTCACAGGACCCCGTGGGCTGTGAGGCCACGCAGGCACGTGCCACTCGCCACCCGCTGCAAGACGCCAGGGTTTGGAGAGCAGGACACCCAGTTTCTCTACGGTACGGAGAAACCACTTTGAGCGCCCGTGGGCCAGCAGCACGCTGGCAGGGAGGGACGGCAGCAGAGAATCAGCTTGGAGAGCAGGCATGCTCGTTACAGCTCCTTCAGACCAATCATAGAATCATAGAATCACAGAATCGTCTAGGTTGGAAGGGACCTTAAAAATCATCTAGTCCAACCATCAACCTAACTCTGACAAAAAAAATAAATAAGAAAAAAACAAACCACTAAACCATATTCCTGAGGACCGTGTCAACCTGTCTTTTGAACACCTCCAGGGATGGTGCCTCGACCACTTCCCTGGGCAGCCTATTCCAATGCTGGATAACCCTTTCCATGAAGAAATTTTTCCTAATCTCCAATCTAAACCTCCCCTGGCACAACTGGAGGCCATTTCCCTTTGTCCTATCTCCTGTCACTTGGGAGATGAGACCAACCCCCGCTTCTCTACACCCCCCTTCAAGTAGTTATAGAGCACGATAAGGTCTCCCCTCAGCCTCCTCTTCTCCAGACTGAACACCCCCAGCTCCCTCAGCCGCTCCTCATAAGACTTACTCTCCAGAACCCTGGGGATCTGGAGAGCCCCCACCACCCCATCACCGGGGTTGGTCAAACCCTAGCTCTTACCTGCCTTCCCTCTCATTCGAGACGGTGTTTTCCCCACCCTCCCTGTCAGCCTGTACCCTACAGCCTCACTCCCGGGGTCACCGCCAGCCAGAGCAGGGCTCCAACAGGGCAGAGCTGCCGGCCCGTCCTGCCCGTCTGTCTGGGCTCTTCCCACCCCTCTTCCTGGGGACCCGGCTGCGGCGCACGGAGGGCAAACGCAGCAGTAGGACTTCCCTTTCTCCAAGAGCCTCTTGGCTCTCATCCCCGTTGTTTTCCTTATTCAGCCCACTCCTCCCGGCGCTAATAGGTTTCCTGCTGATCAAGGCTACTGCAGCGTTTTGTAACCCCCCCCTCGCAGCGAGCGATGTCCCCGTGTGGGCACCGGCGGCAGCCCATGGGGTGGGCACCGGGGCTGCTCCCCCACCGCTGGCAGCCCGAGGGGATGCTGGCGTCGCAGCCGGTCCCACCAGCTTCATGGTCTCTTTGCGCTGCCGCAGCCAGAGCTGAGAATCTGGCCCCGGCTCCCTCTGTGCCTCGCCGGGGACCGCATCCGTGTGCTGTTTATTGTTTCTGCCAGATCATTCATGCAGATGTTAATGAACGCTAGACCCAGCTTTGCTCCCAGCAGAGTCCCTTCCACACCTCCCCCTGCCCAGCTCTGCACTGGAGTTTCTGTTTACAGTCCTGCAGGGAATTTCCCCTCTGCTGCAAGGTCTTGGAGCTGCGCAGTCCCAATTCCTGCTGCCAGCAGGCTCCCACACCTCCCTGGTTCCTGTAGCTCTCCAATGTCACCTCCAAGTGTCTGCGTCCCTCACTGTCACCATTCCTTCTCCACCTCCGGCCTCCCCAAACTAGAGACAGGCCAGTTCTCCTGGGAGGGAGCAGAGGGCTTGGCCAGCAAACAAAGCTGCTACAGGTTCTTCCTCTGCACAGTCGGAGAAAGCGCAGAGAGAAGCAGCCACCAAAGGGAAAGAGCAAGGCAATTTGTGCAGGTGGACTCTGAGACAGCATCTACACTGGTAGGTGGTGCCAGGAACCCACCTCCTGGCCCTGAAATCCACACACAGGCAGCAGCCTGCGTCCGCATCACTGCATTGCCTTCACATCCAAACCATCCATCAGTCTGCCTGTAACTGAGAAATCCTGGGAATACGTGGGAGACTGTTAGTCAGCCCAGCCCAAAATCCCAGCAGGGACTTCTGCAGAAGTTTAGCAGCATGGATGACCATGTGCCCAAGCTCCTGGTGGTGGCCGAGCTGCACAGAGCCTCTCTGTCCTGGCAGCTCTTGGACGTTGAGAAGCCAAAGAGCAAGTCTACCTGCTGCAAAGGGTACCGGTCTCAGGAGGGGTTTCTGATCTCTTCTTGATCAAAGCAACATCACTTACCCTTCCAGGAGAGCGATGACATTCTTTCTGGGCCTCCCAATGTTTGGCCCATAGAGGTTTGCTCTGGAATAAGTGCGGATAAGCTGCAGCAGGCTTCTCAGCTGGATGTAGTCCTTCCCCAGCTGGCTGCCGTTCACCGAGCGGCCGATCAGGGTCCGATAGTTATTGGGCTCTGGGAAAATAAAAATAGACAAGCAAGGCTT
This sequence comes from Calidris pygmaea, assembly GCA_003697955.1. Lineage (NCBI taxonomy): Eukaryota > Metazoa > Chordata > Aves > Charadriiformes > Scolopacidae > Calidris > Calidris pygmaea. Next base: position 328,929 of record QJSC01027144.1, on the reverse strand, counting down.
GCCAGCTCTGCTCCTTCATCCGTGCTTCCGGAGAGAGACACGCAGCTCACAGGCTGTCGCACAGCTTGAGCTCTGCGGAGCTGCCTGCCTGCTCTGCAGAGCTGCAGAAGGAGCCTCGGAGGTGTTGGTGAGGGCCATCTCTCGCTCTCCTGTGCCGGCATCACCTCCCACGTCCCTTTTGTTGTGTGCTGGATGAAGGACCTGCAGCTTGGTGTCATGCTCTTGTCCCTGTAGGGCTCCCCACTCCCCCTGGCACTGCAGCCACCATACAAGTCCATACAGCTGTTGGTCTGCCCACCCCAGGACCAGTTATACCCAGTAGCCAGGGCAAAAGCATTTCATGTGTGTAATAACAACTGATGGAAACCTCCAGCTCAGGTGCAAGCGCGTGCCTGGTCTGTCTTAGAGATGGTGCTGCCTTATAGCAGGGGCCTTGAAACCCTCTGAACACACATTGGCCAAACATCCCGGGGCCCGGGATTTGCAAATATCCTTTTTTCAAAAGGGAATACCTTTCTGCTACAGTGAGCTCTGTTCCTGTGACTCTCCCATTCCCACACTCACCGTTGCCCAGCTCCCAGGAGATGTTGTACTTCTTGCTGGCGCTGTACTTCAGCAGGCTGAGAGCGTTGGAGCTGTTCCAGGAGTTGTTGGGGTTTCGGCGCAAAGCATTCAGTGCAAAGATCAGGTGAAGGCCAGAGCAGTCAGCAAAGTTATAGAGTTTGTCTAGAGACCTGGCTGGGAAGAAACAAAAAACAGCTTGTAATTCAAATGAAAGCTCGTTCCAGGGAGGTTCAAATGTTCCCGCTGTCCATCAGACCTTGGCTTCTGTGTAGGATGAGCCAGGGTCAAATGCCATCCCCGCGACATCTGTAACCACAGAAATGCACCTGACCTTTGAAACCGGGATAGGATTCCAAGTGTGGGCTTATCTCCTTCCAGCATGAAACTTGGATGCCCTCCACCACCGTGTCAGAGCTAGGGGCTGTGTTACCAGAGACAAGTGACTTTATAACATCTCTTTTCATCTGCTCTTGGCAAGGAAAGTTGAGGCTTTTCTGTGCTTATCCTGCCTTGCGCCTCTCTCAGAGCAGATCCCTGCAGTGCCTGGGGAGCAGAGGAGGAGATCACCAGCCCCCCCAGCCACCTCTCCTGCTCACCGCCACAGCCTGCCCTCGGCTCCCACAGACCCCCGAGCAGTAACCAAGCCCCAGCAATAATCAGGTAGAGCCTCCAAGGTGTGCACCACACACCAGGCTCCTCAAGAGGAGCTTCATGCCACCTCTTGACCTTGGGACCAGTCTTTTTTCAGTGGTGCCCAGGGACAGGACAAGAGGAAACGGGCACAAACTGGAACATAAGAAGTTCCACCTAAACGTGAGGAGGAACTTCTTCACTTTGAGGGTGGCAGAGCCCTGAAAGAGGCTGCCCAGAGAGGTGGTGGAGTCTCCTTCTCTGGAGACATTCAAACCCCACCTGGACACGTTCCTGTGCAACCTGCTCTGGGTGGACCTGCTTTGGCAGGGGGTTGGACTGGATGATCTCCAGAGGTCCCTTCCAACCCCGTGTGATTCTGTGATTCTGATTCTGGGGAGAGAGGAGGGCTCCCTGCCTGGTGACAGCACAGCCAAGCATTGCTGCCGGGGGGGTCCTCTGGGGGTGCTGGCATCTTTGTGGGATTCATGCCCTACCTGCTGGTCCCAAAGCTCCCCAGATGGCACCTCCCCTGACATGCTGTGGCCTTGATGAGCCACGGGGCACCAGCCAGCAGCAGAAGCAGAGACCAAAGAAAGACCTGATGCACTATTCGGGGAGGAGCGACATTAGCACAGAGTGCTGCTGGGAGAGCCAAAATACTTAATACCTTTTTTTTTTTTTTTGCTTCAATCTTCCCTAAAAACTCAAGTGCAACCAAATGTCTGATGAAGCTAATGCCAGTGTTAGCAGGATAAGAACTCACGCGACAGCAAGAGGAGATTTTGATAGAAAGTAATTAGATAACTGTGGTGTTTTCAATCATCCCTGCCTGTTGAACTGCATCCCAGGACACTCAGCAAGCTTCCTGAAGCAGCCTCGGAGATGCATCCACTTAACTGTGAGGAGCCACTGGGGATGGGGAGGTTCCAGGGGGCTGGAGAGGGCAGACCAAGGGCTCTGCTTTCAGAAGAGGGGAAGGAGGCGCTGGGGAGTTACAGAGTAGGCAGACCAGCTTCAGGTCCCAGAAAAATACTTGGATAAATAATCAAGCTGCTTGTCAGCACTTACAAAATATAAGGAGATGATCAACAGCCACAGGAATGTGTCAAGAACAAATCACACTGAAGCAATCTACTGACAGGAGAGCAGGGCTTGCGGGCAGCAAAGCAGCCATTTAGGTCTAATACCTTGATGGTTTTTAAGGCTTTTGAGAAGATTGCACACAATGTTCTCTCCAGAAAGGGAGGTAACCGTGATGTAGAGTGAGCTGCAGAGAAATACACTCACCAAGAGCAGCTACCAGTAATTTGCTGTTATACTGAAGGGTCTAGGCATCCTGCTCGGGATCTCTTTACATGTTTCCATGTGTGAAGGGGCGGAGGGTACACACATCAGGCTTGCTGCGGCACTAAGGTGCCAGCATCCACCACCACGGCCAAGGGGGCTGAAGGGGATGGAGAGGAGGCGACCGTAGGTTCGGGGAATGGCTCTGAGCCCAGCGGCAATGCTCTGAGACCCCCTGTGCCCACCCTGCTGGACCAAGGTGCCAGTGAGACAGTGACAGCCAGGAGCTGCTGGCTCCGGTCAGGATAAGCTGCTCACAGCCTGGACCTCTGCGTTTATTCCATCGCTTTTCCTGGTCACTGAAAGCTTCGGCAAATACAGAGCCAGCTCTGAGGTCTGAGAAGAATAAACTTGTTTTCAAAGCAATGTTTTAAGGAGGGTCAAGGAAATAAGCTGACTGAACAGCTACCGTTTAGTGGAACACAGCAAAGTCATGAAAAGGAGAAGAAAGGAAAAATGAAAGAAATGGAAAGAAATTGGAAAGAAATTCCTAATCCCTTTGACAACCTTTTTCTAAACGCTACTGATTGTTTGAGTGCAAAGTAGCTGAATTAGATTAATCTAATGTATTCATCCCACTGGTTCAGGCACATTAGCTGTTTTCTCTGGATGTTTAGTGAATTGGAGACAGATACAGTCACTTAATACTTATTTACTTCAGACCTCCAGGCAAAAAGCTGCACTTGAAATGAGACTCCTATGAAGAGGATAAGATAAACCCCTAAATGACAACATGAACATGGCAAAAAGGTGTTACCTGCAGTTCTCCTGCTAGAAATGAAACCTTTTCGCTGGTGCAAAGCAGTTATAGTTTTTAAGCACTACAGGAGGGGATTTGGTTCATGTTTAGGAGCCTCTGCAGAGGACTGGGAATTGATTTTCCATGCATCCATCGGAGGAAACAAGCCGTCTGTTTATTCCAGTGCAGGGCCTGCCACTGTGAAATTATATTTTCCCCATGACACTTATTTTGTTTCCCTGCGCCTGGACAAGAGATGCCATGTGTATTTCATGTTTTGCCATGAGATTCCAAGCTGGAAACCTCAGTGATCGGGGAAAGAATTAAGAGAAACACACAGATGTCTGGGGGTTGCCCCTGTAGGTTTCCAGTCGTCTCCCAGCACACAAACCCACCTGTGGCCTGCAGCAAGGCGGCAAAGAGCAGAAAGCTACCAATAAACCGACCTCTGCATCAAACCAGATTGTTAATGTGGGGGCTCTTGGTATCAAGACTATCAGGTATCAAGCCCATTTATCTCCTTTATCCTTGGCAGCTCTCCAAGGACGGTGGGAATCTGGAAGCACCAAGTCTCTCCAGTGGCTCTGGCAGAGCCTTGATGACCAGTTTGCACGAGATGTCCAACTGTTAGTGGTTAAAGGCCATGTCTGACCCCTCCTGAGGTGACTGCTTTAAACTGGGCATCTCTGCTGCAGACAGCTGTGGTTAGATGAGAAGAGTACTGTCATGGGGGGCTAAAGCACAAAAAGCACATTTAGATGACCTCAAGTGATGTCCAGCCCTCCATAAGTACAAACAGGGCCAAAAAGAGAATGCTATAAATATTTTACTGCCATGACTAGGGATGGCCACATTACTTCTGAGTAATGAGAACATGAAGAATCGCAGTATTATTAACAGCTGGCTAAAACTCACTTTGAATTCTGGATAATTGCACTGTTCTTTCTTCATCAAACACAGAAAATCTTCCAGGAATTTAACCTTTCCCCAGCTAGCAGATCATTAGGCAAGGCTTTCACAAAGCCTTTCAATAGAAAAAGCCATTGTCGTACCACAATGAATCTTAATAGAGCAGAACTGGATTCAGAAGATATTCTCCCTGCCCCTTCTCCCCCCGGCCGGGCGCTCACGTGCCACTGAGCTCAGGGAGAAGGGATAAAGCAGACAAATAGAAGGGGGAAAAAAAATACAAGGGTGCTGAGAGTTGGATTTTGCCACTTAACAATGCTCAGGTGGTTGGAGTGAGAATGACCAAGGGAGCAGAGCTACGTGCTCCCTTCCCTTGCATCCACGGCAGCACTTGCTGGCAGGGCTCAGTGGGGAGGGGTGCCTGCTTGGGTGGGTTTGGGACAGACAACAGCCAGAAGGCAGAGAGAGAGGCCTCGTGGCCCTGGCACAAAAAAAAAAAAAAAAAAAAAAAAAAAAAAGAAATCAGAAGACCTTTGGGCTTTCTCAGCCTTTTACATCCTCGGTTGCAAAGGCTTGGACGCATCTGGAGAGTGAATACCCCCCAACATCGCATGGCTGGGTGGCTGCCAGAGAAGATCTGCTCACAATCCTGCCTTCAACTGAAGCTCTGCATAGGAATTACAGATTTTGGCTGTTTGCACGGGTCTCTCGCCCTGCACAGAGGGAGGCAAACAATTTCAAAACGCAGGGGAAGGTGTCCGCGAGGACATAAATGGTGGTGGGGTTCATGGGACAAGTATGTCCTTTGGGATTCTTTCCCATATTTCTTCTTCTTTAAAGTTCTCTGAAAGATGCATGGCACTTAACTGTGGCATGCCAACACAAAATCTGAGGCACATTAAAATGTCTCTGGCAGTTTAAAATAATTGGAAAGACTTTCCAATTGTAGTTACCGAATTAAACATTATACTAGAGACTTTATAAAGAGCATAGTATTGAGTGCCATTTGGTAAGAGGGACAGTTCAATAATCTCTGAGTTTGAAAGTCTTCCACATTTTTTATTCTGCTTCAGGAATTTTGCTTTGGCAGGGCTCAGCACATCGAGTGGGAATTCATGTGCAGGCTGAGATGGAGGCTGAGATCAGCCAGTGGGCTGAGGGGTGGCGGGGCATGGCACGGCGTGCTGGGGGCTTTCATAACTCTGGGAAGCCAACCAGGAGGACAGGAAAGAAGAGCCTGTTCTCCCTTTATCCCCACTATTCACCACGTCCATCTCTTGCACGTACAATGCGTACCAGCAGGGAGGAGAACGGGGTGAGAGCTGAGCAGGGCGCGGGCAGCACGCACTGCACTCCCCAAATCCGCGGGTCAGCTGGGAGACCAAGCAAATGCACAGCAGATGAACCCTTCTGATGATAAAGCAAAGAAATGCAGTGCTAAAATAATGACTTCCACTAATCGTGGGTATTGCTTGACTCTGCATTCCCCATAAATTCTGAGCAATGTCTGGAGTGCCCCTACAAACAGCTCCTGATGCCGGTACCGAAGCCAGCAGCATCCCCTGCTCCCGAGAACCCTGCAGCAGATAACAGAGGGAATGGTTGGGAAAGACCTGGCAAAGAGCAAAAAAAAAGCCTAAAGAGAGCTTTACAGGGAGGGGACAGAAAGGGCGGCACAGAGTGTTCAGACAAGAGATGAATATGATGGTTGGTGAGAGAAATGGATGGAAAAAGAAAGGTATTCCCACTTATAGAAGAACAAGTGGGTACATGGAAAATTTATTTACAAACAAATTGCCACCACAGTCAGCTGAATCCCATTTGCACCGGCTCTCTTGGGCTGAAAATCCTCATAAAACCACATGTGTGCCATGGACTTAATGTGTTCTTAGCAAATAAATATGATTCAGAAGGTATGCAACAGGCAATCAGAGTCACTCCAGACCCATGGGACAGGTCTGCAAAACTGACTTGAAACCTTTCCATGGATTCCATCCCCAGTCCTGCTAGGATTTCAGGCAGGGAAACCAGAACCGCCCCCATCCACAATTTGCACAGAGCACCAAAGAGAAGTCTCCAGCATCACTGCAAGTTCAGAGGAAAAGCCACATCCCCCACTGTCCGTATGCACGACAACATCCCGCCTGATCCACTGGATCACGGCGAGATTTTCCCACTCTAGCTGCATGCTAAGCCCTGCCTTAAAAGTTGCTGTTTAAAGAGCATTTTAAAGATTTCAGGGCTACCAAGAAACCCACACAGTTGCTGGAAACTGCATTCTAATGATGGCCATCCCAGCTGGGATGCTGTTTGGTTTTAATTCAGTCTTCTGAAGCGTTTTGCTATGCAGTAAAACCACACCATGTAAAGACGCTGAAGAATTCCCAGGCAAAATTACTGGCAGGAGGAAAAAAGTTTGCTTGCCTCAGACACACGTTTCACCTGAAATGCTCCCTCTACCTGGTCAGGCTCCCAGTTTCCCCCAAAGAGGACGGAGGTGTGCAGAGCCATCCCCTGCTCTCATCTACCTCCCGGGCTTCCTTACTGCTCGGCGGGAAGCGCTTCCCAAGGCAAGGTGCAGCGTTGGAGGTCTGCGCTAAGTGACAAGAAGTGCTTTGGCAGAACCCAATGGTGCTATCGAGAAGGGATCTAGTTTAATCCCATCTGAGGCATACCTGAAAGCTGGAGGTTTTTGGACTTTAATACTGCCAGCCAGTAAAGAAATGCCACGCACTGTGTGTTAATGAGAACCTGGACTTCGCATCCAGCTGGATGACAGATGGGGGATCTGGGGCTATTCCCCCTGGAGTATGGAGGGGGCCTTGTTCCAAGGGAATTGTTGTCATCATCCCTGGTCTTTAAGCAGCTGAACATCGACCCTCAATATTCATTCAAGTCTTTAACTAGATTTTTCATTTCACTGCCAACGCAGAGGTGATTATGCTGACCACGTGAGGTAGGTTTAGTTCTTAACACCACCGTACAGAAATAGCAGTCTGGGGGCTTGGTGTCAATCTCTCGCCAATAAGAAGCTTGGCCGGCAGCCATGGATTGTGGGCTGAGTTCCCAACTGGCATATAACTTGGAAGACTACCATGAGGTCTGGGTTCAATATCCAATTGCTAAGGAGTCTGGCTGACAGCCTCATTTTGTGGAATGAATCCCAAATTAATATAATGCTTTTGATACCAGACAAGGGGCATGGCTCGCTTCCAAATGCTGTAAGGGCTCAGATAAAAGGCATAGGCATCAGGTTCAGCGTGTAAATGGTATCGAGGTCGGATAGCAGTCAGGATTGGGCTTAATCTTCAGATGGTGAGAAAAAGGAATGAGCCCCGAGCTCTGCCTTCATGCAAAAAAAAAGAGCTCAAACAAGCAGAATAGCTCTGTTTTCAATCCTCACATGGTAAAGAGCTCACAGGACAGTAACGGTTTCTAGGAACAAGTGTAAATTGACATGGAGCTTCAGAAGAGATGTGGGATCTGGGTTCAATCTCCAAATGCTGTAAAGCTCAGATAATGGCCAGAGGGGCAATTTCCAAACCCTCTGCTCGAGCCTGGTGCCTGAGAAGGAACCGAGATCACATTACAGCTAAGAAAGCTGCTTTCTTCTGCTGCATAACTTAAGACATCTTGCCTTTTGAGTGGGGATGAATCCAGCATCTTCTAAAGTTTCAGAGGGAAATGGAGGTGAGCAGGGAGAGGGCTACAGGTTTGAGCAGAGCAGAAGAACAGAGCAAGAGAAAATAAGACTGTGAGAACCACCGGCTCTCGTGCACCTTGTTGGCCACCCCGGATCGCTGGGCTGGAGCCATGGACACTGCTCCAGAGAGCACACAGGTACAGCTCCTCAGCATCCCAGCTTCTCTGCAGCGCCTGCAACCGCTGGGCATCCACGGGGCCTCTGCGGGAGGCAGCTCGTCCCACCGAGAAACGGTGGCAGCCTGCGTGGCAGCTGCTTCTCACCGACAGCACGTGCCCACGGGATCGGTGTGAAACAGCGTGCACAGCCATCGCTCGCTCCCGCCACGTAGCTCGCTCCTGGAGCAGCTTCCTGACACAGCCAGGCGAGTTTGCTTGAAGTTGTTCCACTTCGTATAAAGGAATGCAACTAGAATGTGTGTAAAATATTCAAATACTGCTTTGAGTGGGCATTTAGAGTCATTCTGTTATATCTGTTATGCCCCTTCCCGGACCCAGTTTTCTTGAAAGTGTGAAAAGCTTCGAATTCGATAAATCATCACTATCTCCCTTCCCTTGAGGAAATCCTTTAAAATCTAATTGCGGTCCCTGGGGCTCCCAGCTTTAGCTCCAAAGCCTAAATAGGATGGACCACCTCTGTGAGCACTGCTATAGCAAGCTGTGGTTTGTAAGTCAGCCAGACTCTCGAGCATCAACTGCAGCCTTGGGGTAAAAACCCCCAAAACCCCCTCTCGAGGCAGCACCCACCCGTTCGTAATGAGAAGAGGTGCCGAAGACAAGCCCTGCCAGTGCCATCCCCTGCCTGGGCGGTGGGCACAGCCCAGTGTTTTGCTCTTTACCCTGTGGAAAGCTACGACCTTGGGGGACGGGTTACAGCCCGTGGTACAAATCCACCTTCCTCGGGGTTTCACCTACGCACGTGGAGGGAGCGGAGCCGCCAGGCTTGGGAACAGGGCTGCAGGGAGAACCCAGCTCCGCTGCCAGACCGTTTGCTGACAGAATGACTGTTTTATATGGCTATAAGAGCAGCTATAAGCGCAGCTGTCTGAAAAGCAGCAAAATCTATGATGTGTGTTTCTAAATCCAATGACAGCTGGCAGTGCTGCGCTACAGCTCATTCCTTCTTTTGCACAGTTTAGCTAAAACACTTCTCTGCGATCGCCCCGATTTATCAACAAACAGCAGTTTCTGGAACAATTTAAAAGCATTCCCAAATAGGCAAGAAGTGGTCAGCTCTTCAAGCACTAAGCAATCCGTGAGCTCCCAAATAGGCAGGCGGCTGGAGATGGCCGGGGATGGCTGACGGGAGGAGAGAATTGTCCCCCCCGGCCGCCTTGCAGGGAGGACAGCACCGTGGATCGCATCGGGGTGGGGGGCTTTGAGGGAGATGTACCTGGGTAGCTACAGAGCATTACCCACGGGTGGGGGAAATGGTGATTTATATGCTTTAAAGGTGGCTTGAGGCAGCAACGCGAGCCATTTCTGCACTGCCAGCGAGAAGAGGTGACTTGGTCCCTGCACAGTGCTGCTCCCCAGCCGAGGAAGCCCCATGGAGGGGGATCTCCTCCTGCAGCCGAGTCTCACCTCCCAGGCATGGGAAACCCTGTGCAGCCCAAACCCACCCAGATGTGTACAGGAGAACGCCATAGCTCGCTGCACAGCTGTACGCTGTAACGTGAGGCAGAGCGAGAAGACTCCTGGGCAGGTACCATGCCTGTCCCCACGCTCAGCTCCTCCTGACGGCTGTGGAGCAGGGTCTGTGGGGCAGACAACAGCAGCCATCATGGGGACCCACATCCCTGTATATCACTTGTGGCTCAGGCAAGCTGCATCACAGAATCACAGAATCCCAGACTGACATGGGGTTGGAAGGGACCTCTGGAGATCATCCAGTCCAACCCTCTGCCGGAGCAGGGCCACCCAGAGCAGGTTGCACAGGAACGAGTCCAGGTGGGTTTGAATGTCTCCAGAGAAGGAGACTCCACCACCTCTCTGGGCAGCCTCTGCCAGGGCTCTGCTACCCTCACAGGAAAGAAGTTCCTCTCCATGTTTAGATGGAACTTCTTATGTTCCAGTTTGTGCCCGTTCCCTCTTGTCCTGTCCCTGGGCACCACTGAAAAAAGACTGGCCCCATCCTCCTGACACCCACCCTTGAAGTATTTATAGGTGTTGATCAGATCCCCCCTCAGTCTTCTCTTCTCCAGACTAAAAAGCCCCAAGTCCCTCAGCGTTTCCTCATCAGAGAGATGCTCCAGGCCCCTCATCATCTCTGTAGCCCTCTGCTGTCCCCTCTCCAGCAGTTCCCTGTCCTTCTGGAACTGGGGAGCCCGGAGCATCCACAGCATTCTTTCAAGGTGCCACAGTTGCCAGGCAGAGGCTTTCTTTATAAATACTTTTTCTTGACAGCACCTGAAGTGCTAGCATTGCAGCAGGAGGATGGATGTTTTCAGTGCTTTCCTGTGAAAAGTTAGTGGGGCAGTACAAGCTGAGCAACACCCTTTGCACGTGCTGTGTGGCTACACCGCAACGAGAAATGCACAGCTACAAAGCCTGTTTTTAACACCTTCGTTTAATCTCAGTAAAATGCTGAACCCGGGTAAGCTGTGCCTCCAGCTCACCCGTTCCCCTCAGCCCGGCCGGCAGCTCCCATGCGCCGCTTTTGCTGCCGGAGCTGCCGTCATGTGGCAGACACACGGCTCCGCTCGGAAAAGTCCTCGCACAGGGATGTGAGCCAGACCCACCCGACAGCGTCCCCAGACCCCTCCGCCTCCTGCCCCCTGGGTCCCCTGCTGCTCCGAAGGACAGTGACACCCACCAGCCCTGCTAGGACACTGAAACACCGCATCGGGAACAAATTCAAACCGAGGACTTTGAGCACTGCCAAACCCCAACATTCAAAAATCATGAGTCAAACTCCCAAAAATCATGGGACTGGCTCGAGAAATCTGGTTTTAACATAATTTTCATTGCCTGCTGTTTTCAAAAATTTTGAGTGCCTTTACAGGACATTTTTAAGCTCTCCTACTACCAGGAGAGCTAAAATCTGGCTTGTTTTTATTTTCCCTTTTAACAGCAGTGGATATGCAGCAAAACAACTGTTTTATTTTACAAGCTGTTTGGGTTGGCCTTGCTTCCCCGTGGGTGGGGGCTGCGGCCAGCGGCCGGGGGTGGCAGGGGCACGCCTGGCGCCCCTCGCCAGCGGGCGCTGCCACCCAGAGAGATGCTCTGCCGTCGAGGAGGGGTCTGCCCGTCCCCTCTTACGACCCCTAAAACCGGCATCCGCAAAAATCAGGTGCTTCATTTTACGGGTCTGAGTCAATGTTTCCTCTCGTGCGAGGAGCCCCGGTCGTGAAAACCAGCGCTCCCAGTCCCGGCTGACCCCACGCTTGCCATCGGCCGTCCCTGGCTGTTCCCTCTCTCCGTGGAGCAGCTGATTTCCCCGGGAGGAAGAGGGAGTGACTCGGGCTCTTTGCACACTTTGTGAGCTGGGCATCTGGTATTTTTCAAAACTTTAAAACGTTTTAACTGAAAACTGTCCCAATAAAAAAAAAAAAAAAAAAAAAAAAAAAACAACCAACCAACAAAACAACCAAAAAACAAGGCAGAAAACCGGAAATGTTTCAATCTGAAATCCTTAATTAAAACCACACTCTTTAGAACATAAAGAAGGAAGTTAAAACAGAAATGTACTTTTGCACATTACAGACAGCATTATAGTAAACACGAAGCACTGCCAAGTGAGAGGCATTTTCAAGGCTGAAGTAGATGCCTCCAGCTGCACTCGGATCCCGTCAGAGGGCTTGTCCCTGCTGCCGAGTGTCACCACGGCTGAAGGCGACAGCGTGCGACCCAAGTGAGGAGGACGAGGAAGGCGGCAATTCTTGGTGCAGACGGCCAGCGCTGGATCACACAAGGACCACAACCCGCTGGGATCTGCGAACTCCACTGACTTCCCACAGATCCCAGACCCTGGTCTTAATCTGTAAAATATTTGAAGGAACTGACCCTGGCTCTCCCTGCTCCTCTGGGCTGGCGGATACGGCTCAGCTGGAGGGACCCGGTTTGGCAGGAGCTCCCCCCAGCTAGTCTTTGGGGGAATCTTGTACCAAAGCACACAGGGTGGAGTCCGAACCTGATCTGGGAGGCACAGACGATGGCCGGAAAAGGCCAGCATCACTAGCCTGATGTCACGCACCACACAGCCCGGGACACACACAAGGAGTGCAGGAGTCAACCCAGTCCCGCAGCAGATACATCTTTTGTAAAGGTATCCACTGCCACCTTAACGTTTGCTGCAACTGTGGAAATCACCCCTTACCCATGTGAATTAATGTCCATGGTCAAAACAGGCATCTGGCTTCCAGTCCAAACTTACCTGGTTTGACCTTCTTTTGACTGGTTCTTGCCATACCTCTGCCTGCTGGGTTTGTGTTTCTTCTGGAGAGCTCAAGATTAAGATCAGGCCTCCTCTAAATATACTTTCATCAAGCAACATTTATTGGTGGTCCTTAGTACCTTCACAGTAATGCATGATCTTCCAAGCTTCCAACCCATTCTGCAGCTCCGCTGTCCTACAAGCCTTACCAAGAAGCCATACCACCAAACCGCTGCTGCACATGACGTTTAGGATCTCACGAAGACACCCTGATGTGCTGAGGGGAGACAGGTCTGCCCAGGCTCCTGCTCCTCTGTGCCCGCTGCAGAGCCGTGCTTGAGCACCCAGCTGCTGCCCAGCCAAGAGGGTCTTCTGCAGAGAGAAGATGCTAGAAAAAGCACCTTTGGGGTGAAGCTGGATGGTACTTCTCCAACCTAGAGAGAGGTCTGGAAACCTCTCTCAAGGTTTCCTGAAGGGAATTGCTCTCAAAATCTAGTGGGTGGCCTAAAGCCAACTGAAGGCTCAGGATATGGCTAAGGGAAGGGAAACCGCAGTAGAGAGAAAAACTCTGACTGAGAATAACAGGGCAGCCTTCCATCGTATTATATATCTGCACGTGAATGTCGGAAGAAGAGGGAATAAACATTAATAAAAATAGAGAACAAGTCACACGAGGAGAGGCTGAGGGAACTGGGCATGTTGAGTTTGGAGAAGAGGAGGCTGAGGAGAGACCTCATGGCCCTCTACAGCTCCCTGAAAGGAGGGGGTAGAGAGGTGGGGGTTGGCCTCTTCTCCCAAGGGAATAATGCCAGGAGCAGAGGAAATGGTCTGAAGTTGGGGCAGGGGAGGTTTAGATGAGATATTGGGAAGAATGACTTTCCTGAGCGGGTGGTCAGGCCCTGGAACAGCCTGCCCAGGGAGGTGGTGGAGTCACCATCCCTGGAGGGATTTAAGAACCGTGTAGATGTGGCACTTCAGGGCACGCTCTAGTGCCCGAGATTGTGGGGGTCTTTTGTGTGTGTGTGTGGTTGGACTCAGTGATCTCAGAGGTCCTTCCCAACCATGACGATTCTGTGATTCTGTGAAAGAAGATGACTTTAAAGCCCTCATATACAACTGCAGCATTTAGCTCCACACATGGTCCATGGAAAGACACCACTGGAGGGGAATACTGATACAAGAAGATGTAGTTTGTTTAGGAAACAGAAGAAGGAAGGGTTTTTTTTTTTGTATGAAGAATACTTTGGGATTCAAGAAGAGGTGAGAAACAGACTCTGTGCTCCATTAATCAGAAAGAGGACATGGACGAGGCCTTTTTGAGCATCTGACTGAAGCAGCCAAATAATTGGAGTTGGTATGAACAAGTAATTTTAATTACTCTGGCATCTGCTAAAGACAGAGCAGGGCCCGTCCCAGCCACACCAAGCTGCTGGAATGCGTGGGGAAAAGTTGCTCTGGAGCAGGGAAAGTAGCAGGGGAGAGGATACTTATCACATGGATACTATTGATACAGAAAGTTGATTAATAGTCCAAAACTGGAAGTAAATTTGAGTGCAAGCAGTTACAAAACCATGAAGTTCAGCAACTTAAGGCAGTGAAGGAACAAGAACAGCGGATTAAAGATAATGTATTTCAAAAAAAGCAAATTTGAACAAATTCAGGGCACAGGTCAAGAGGATCTCTGGGGAAGGGAGTTTAAGACAGCATTTCCCAACCAGTGAGACATGGAGAGGCAACAGCTGTGCTGCGGGTCCAGGGGAGAGAGCAGCAGAGAGAACAGCAGGAAAATACCCTGCAAATACATACAAGTTAGAGGAAGAAAGAGGAAAATATCAATCTGTATCTCAGTGCAATAGAGTAAACAACGTATGGACAAAGAGGCAGCTCTTTGCTTTAGTTTTTGTAGAAACAATTAACTGTGGCATGGCTGTTAATTACATTAATCTTAAGTGTGAAACAGAAGCAGACCTGAAGAGGGAAGGAACAGATGAAAGACCACTTAGGAAACCTAAACCACACAAGTTCTCAGTTATCACTATGAAATCTGTGTCAGATTGTTTTGTCAAACACACAAGATTCATATGTATTCAATAAATACCTTTTCTGCATTTTCCCCCAAAATTTTGCCATTATTAGCACACCCTCTCGCAATAATGCTGCACTTTGCTGAAGTGGTTTCACTCCTGGTGTGCTGGAAGTGTCATTATTGCTTTCCTCCCCTGGACACAGACGCATCCCTGGTACTCTCAGATTCCCCTCGCCGCCTGCCAGCATTTCAGGGGAACACATGTCCTCCAGGTTTACTGCAATGGAGATACCATCATCCGAACATCCTTTCAATGTGAGGGGGGAAGAACAGGCCTGACTCCTCAGGTGAACTCCGTAGGAGCTCTGTACCTCTTTATCTTCCTGAAGAACAACCCAAAGCCAGCCCAGCCCTGGGGACGCTGCAGATATATGGACTTGGATGGGATGGATGTTAAATTTCACAACAGTTACTCTGCAGCCGCCGCTGCCAGCACAACTCCTCCGCATTAGTTAGCACATCCTCGGTCGCTGTGGAGATGGAGAGGGGTGCTCGCGCAGCCTGCCAGGACAGTAGCTCCAAATCTCATCCATTAATTGTATCATGCCTAGAGGTGGCTGTCAAAAACGCAGGGAGCCACGTAGGCAGAAGAGGGAGAGGAGAGCACAGCTCACTCGTGGTATGTGGGACTCGGCTAAACATGCAGCAAAAGGCTCTGCCGTGAGTTACTCCAATCAATGAAGGGATTTACATGTCAGATGTTAGCTCTTTTCCAGAGAGACCCTCTGCATGTTTCTTAATACATCTGTGTACCCAACTGCTGAGTGACCTACAGCACAGCCCTCCCTCCTTCTCCCCTCGTACTACTGGAACACAAATCCTTCAACTGAAAATACATCATATTTTGGAGCTAAAGAGTTGTATTAAAATTGAGTATATGAGGTGCTGGATTAAGCTAATGGTGTCATTGGCTTGCCTTCTGGGAGAGGGATCTGAGATTTTTGCAATGTACTCCTCAGATTTTTTAACTTGCTCAGCTAAACAAATAACCACCGTTAAGCCTCTGAAAGGGATTCTGCCCCCAGCCAGAGGAGACAGCCTTCCGAGATAATTCTTGGGGATAAAGGTTGATCTAAAGAAACACAATTTCTCGGGGTTTAACAAAACGTATCTCACTGGTTAAGTGAACCAGTGTCTTTCTGGATATGGCATAATCTCCACCGAAAAATAGATGCATGGAAAATATTGAAATCAACTTATTAAATAAATTCCCACCAAACTGCATGGCAGTCTCTAATTAAATACTTCCACCCGAGAATCCCGTCCCCTCAGATTGCATATGGGATATGCCCACTGGTTCCCACCTTCATTAAATAGGAACCATGTGGGCAGCATTAGAAGAGGGAAGTGCAAGGAAAGGTGAGCCCAGGAAGAGGCAGATGAAGACGCCATGACAAGGTGGGGAAGACCAAAAAAAAGGAGGGCTGAAAGCTTTTGACAGCACAGAACAGGAAAGTTTCTGTATCTGAGAAAAGTTACAGGCTTGCTCTGAGTGGGAAGGAAGGTGTTAGCAGTTGGAAGAAAAGACCAGGTCTTGTCCTAGGAGGAAATGCTTCAGATGAATTTATTTTCCAGCTTAGCAATGACATTGCTCCATTTATTGCTGAGGGTTGTGGATGTTGGAAGCCTGATCCCACAAAATGAGGCTGGTTGTGTGTTATTGTACAGTTGATAAATGTTACGCTTTCAGAATTGGGAAATATATTTATGCTCACAGCACTCAGAAATGACTCAACAGATTCTCACTTGGATTTCAGGTCATCTCCTTGAGCCCTCAGTCTGAAACTTTAGCATAAGGAATTCCCATCTAAAGAGAGATGACAGGATAAAATTATAAACACTCAGACCAGGTTTGTAACCATTGGCCTGGGTTTCCACCATGCCCTTGTGCTGTATCAGCACCAAGGGGATAAACAGAGTGAGAGGCTGGACACCAGGAGGACAAGTCAGGCACCAGGAGCACCTCCTGGAGAGAAAATGGAGAGAGATGGAGGATGCCCAGGATGAAAGCAGTAGCAGCAGAAAACTCAGGCAGCCCCAACCTCTTCCCAGCAGCCCTGACCTCCAAGAGCATGTGCTGACCAGACCTGGTGTTGGTGTGCTGCTGTGCAAGGTGATAGTCCCCCTGTACTGGGCACTAGTGGCGCCCCACCTCGAGTGCTGGGTCCAGTTTTGGGCCCCTCACCACAAAAAAGACATTGAGGGGCTGGAGCGGGTCCAGAGAAGGGCAACGGAGCTGGGGAGGGGTCTGGAGAATAAGATTGATGAGGAGAGACTGGGGGTGTTCAGCCTGGAGAAAAGGAGGCTGAGGGGAGACCTCGCTCTCTCTAACTCCCTGAAAGGAGGGTGGACAAGAAGAAATGGCCTCAAGTTGCACCAGGGGAGGTTCAGATTGGAGATTAGGAACAATTTTTCCACGGAAAGGTTTATTAAGCCTTGGAATGGGCTGCCCAGGGCAGGGGTTGAGGCCCCATCCCTGGAGGGATTTCAAAGCCGGGTTGCCATAGTGCTTAGAGCCATGGGTTAGTGATGGTTTGTATCAGAGTTAGGGTGATGGTTGGACTAGGTGATCTGAAAGGTTCCTTCCGACCTAGACAATTCTATTCTTTGATTACAAAGACTGATGGTGATGAAGAAGTATGTAGTATCTACAGCAATTTAGAGAGGAATGGGAAATATTTTCTATGCATGTGTGTAGAAACAGATGACTACATCTTTCTAGAGTACTCTTAGCCATCCAATCAAGATGTCACATATGCAGGACTTGTATTAGAAGATGTGGCAGGGGGCAGGAAGAGGTTTATCCAGCTGATGCTGCAGGCCCTAGTTGGTTGTGATTTCTTTCTAGTGAGGCTTACTGGCACCCCAGCACACAGCTGCTGGCAGAACAAATGCGACATGAGCCCGTAACTATCAGAGGGGCCTGGAAAACCTCATTGGATTACTGATGGCTCTTCACCCAAGTGCCATCTAGTCACATCTAGCAGCACAGCAACCCAGCCTCCGTGGTCCCCTGGAGGAATTTTGGCAATGCTGTTGATAACTACGCTCCAGGAGGATATCATCTGGGGCATTACACTGAAACCTGGTTTCTAATCAGCACGTTTCCTGCGTATCCCATTCCTTGACACAAGAGGTGCTGCAAGTCCTATCAGTGATGATTTCCCACTTCTCAAAGGATGGAGATCTGCAAAATTTCCTTAGCCTCTAATGGCTCCTTCCCAAGGACAGACTCGCTAGGAGGTGCAAGCTATTGGCAGCCTGAGGGCCCAGAGGAGCTGTTGACCGTGTTTAGGCCACAATCCAGAAGACTTGATTTCATCCAGCATAAGCGGAGCTGTTTTATTTATTCTAATGGTCTGATGGCAAGGGAGGAGTGCTCCCTGGCTGCCCGTGACAGCCACAGCCCTGTTCCAGACGTGGGGTCCAACGCACAGCCCTGCTCCAGCAAACATTGCTCACAGGGATGAGGTGTCCATCTTCACGTGCCACCTGGAGGCAGGGTTTCAGCAAACCCATGCTGCCTCCCCAGAGATGTTTATTCTTCTGTTAGACCTGTTGTCTGACCCTGTACATCTTCCCCAGTCAGGTGAGCCCATATGGTTGTTCCACATCACGCTGGAGCCTCTCATCTCCAGCTACGTCGAAGAGGAGATGCCTGCAGAAGAGTGCAAGAGGGACAACCATGCCATGACACCTCCCAGGGTACACTCCTGGCCTCCAGGAATCGGTGGCACAGGTCACCAAGAGTGCAAGGCACCAGGAGTCTTACCTCCTGAATAAAAGCAATAGCAAAAGCCAGTAAATAATGATAGCACCAGTGCTTCACACGCACCATGGGTATGACGAAACTCAACTCGGAGTAACCTGCTGTCCCATCGAAAGGTTTGAGAGCAAGATGTCCTAGTTCGCACAAAACAGTGAAAGTCTGCTGAGCCCTCAGAACAGTCTCGCGCCAAATTATAAATAAAGATCCAAGAAGACTTGACACAAATACTGAGGCAATGACTAGAGGAATGACTTATGAAGTGCACAGCGAATGCCTGCAGGGCTGACCAAATGGAGGAGAAGCTTTTAAGAACTGCAGAAGCTTTCCAGAGGAACAGAATCTAAGGAGTGCCAATTTGTGTCAAAGATTTTCCATCTGCACAAAAATAAATAAATAAGGAAGATGGAAGCAGACAGGGAGAAATCTGCATTGTCCATCACAGAGCCCTATGTGGGTGTAGCTCCTCCAATGCAGAGTCTGTGCTGGACTCCGGCGAGACTGAAGCATTGCAGATGGCTGGCGGTAGTCATCTGCGTGGGGCTGAATTATACTTTATAGGTCCCGTTCTGCCTTGGAAATGAATGCTATGTCCTCATCGTGTCCGAGGTACTCTCCGGACCTGCACAGCATTCACCTGCTGGAGAGGGAGCAACAACATCCCTCAGGCAGAGCGTGGTCCGGGAGGACAGCGAGAACAAAGGAGCAGGAAAAGAAGATGTGGGACGACAAGTAGAAGGGAAAAAAAGAAAGAAATTTATTGGCCAAGCCATGACATCCCAGATCCCATTAACTCCCACTGCTGCTCACCAGAGCACCTCGGCATAAGGACACCAGCCTTGCCACCCACCGACACGTCCACGGAGGGAGCAGAGCGGGAGGGACGGCAGGCAAAGAGGGGGCGAAGGCAAGCCAAAGAGCGCGGGAGGGAAAAAACATTTTGGGGTTTATTTTTCACACAGGATTCACAACATTCCTCAGAAAATTTAATTTTGCCGTCCTGTTCTTGTTTGCTAACCAGAACCAATTTAATTTTAAAACAACACGCAGAGCCAACGGGGGGAAAAACATTTTGCAATGGCTCTTCGCTCCCACTTGGAACGGCGAGCACAGCTTAACTCGTTCGGCTCCCGCAGCCGCAACACCGGCTCGTGGGGAGCCGGCCTGGGAAGCCTCTGGCCGGGAGGGAACGGGGGACTCGCTGGCGCCGATAAATGATACGAAGCAAATGGCTTTTTTTGAGCAACTTGACGAATCCCACCCACCCCACGCATCTGCGGAGGTTGGAGGTGGCGGGAGAGGAGAGCAATTTATTGCATGGAACATCTTCCTCTCGCCCCAGCTCCCCGCTCGACAGCCTGCTCCGTGGTTTGTAGAAAAAAAATGGCTTGTTACCCTATTTAACAAAGAGCAGAAAGCTCCCATTCCTATTCCGCTACCAAGAACACGCACATTTCTCGTATCAGCGTGTGAGTCTTCTGTGGTTTTATGCCTTGTTGTGACAGTTTGGTAAACAAGCTGATAAAAATCAAGCGCTTTTCAAAGGCAAGGTTAACACACTCATGTGCAACCTGGCTTGTCAGGGAACGGCAGAAAATCCAAACACGTTGCTTCTGCTTACCATCTGCATGAGCTTATTCAGACTAAAATAACAAAGTGTGTTTCCTGATCTCTGTCAACGTAAATAGAGCCATTAAGCTGCGAGGCTGTTTACATTCTGGAAAATAGTCATTGCATTCATCCTGATTGCTCCTCATCCCGCCGCCACAGCATCCCCACACTGTGCCCGTGGTGGCCCTGCTGCAGCCCCACTGACCACTGGTGAACACCAGGCACCGGGACCCGCCACGTCCGTGCCACAAAGCAAAGTCAAACCCTTCGTAAATATTATATGTTGCTGTCCAAATTTGGTTTTATAACTAGAAACAAGGACACACTTGAAGGATCCAGCTCTCCCAGTTGTAATATCTGGCAGGCAGAAGTAGGAACATTCATGTTTTTTTAAAAGGAGCCCTTTTGGTAGGTAAAATTGTAAATATTAGAGCAGAAAAGACCTGGTGCTTGCCGGCGACGTGCTTACAACAGCTCCGTCTTCTGCGTCATGCAAGGACCAACGCTCCAACACGAGCACGTAGAGATGGCACAGCCTCCTTCCCAGAGGATTAACGTCCTGGAAGAGGAGGGGATGGTACTGCCTGTAAGCCCTTGCATCCCAGAACATCGGAGCCAAACACTGCGCTCTTTTGGCTGAGGCAACCCATCTGCTCATGGAGAACGAACGTCCTCCCCAGCCCCGCGGGGGTCCCAGCCAACCCCTCTTGGTCCACGTGGGGACTGGGCTCCCGGGCACTGGTGGGGACGTTTCCATGGGCCCCTGGGAACACGTGCCGTTCTGGATGCTGGCCTGTATCGCTAGCCTCGTTACAGCCCTAATAGGTGCTCCCTGTAATTGTGGGAGAGCATTGTTTTTTCTTGGCCTAGCTTCACCTGCAGAATTGTAGAAGAATGAGAATTCCACATTTGGAAATAATAACAAAAGGATAAAACCGGGCAAATAATGGTGCAGGCCAGGTCACACATTCCCGTTTTATTAGACTCAAACCCTTCTGAAAGAATTTCCTTGAATCTGCGTGTACTAGCTAAGTGCAAATATTTTCTAGAGGACATTCTGTTTCACAAAATGGAGGGGCTCCGTTTCTGCGAGGGTTACATCATAAATTATCCGTTATAATTTCGGCAAGTTTTGCCTTTACGCTATCTATGAGCATAACAGCTCAGGACCTGCCCGCCCAGCTCTGCTTGGCGAGCCAGCTCCACGGTCCCATCAGAAACATTCCTCCTCGCAAGACCAGAAAGTTGGGTCTCTGTGTCGCTGCCCTTCACAGCTCACGGCTTTGTCTCCCTCCCGGATGAAAAATATCCCTTTCCTCTTTCGCACGTGGCTCTTCCCTACCCTCTCCCTCTGCTAGTGATTAACCCACTGGAGCATTCGGGAACCGGAACGACAGACGGGGTGGAGGATAAAGTCATGGTCCCGTGCCCCACCGTGGTGATGGGGGACAAGGCTTAGCTCAGATTGGTGCCTAAAGGCGGTGGGCAGCAGAAAGCCCGCCTGGTATGAACAGGGATGAGAAAGGAGCATGTAGGAGCTGCTGATGTTCTGCCAACCACGTCACACATAAGCGTTTAACAACGGGGCTTGTGAGAACCAGCACACCGATATTTGCTTTTGCCTTGACTTTCAAGGCATTTGAGATGCGCAAACACTGTTTTTAAGAGAGTTTTTGGGGTTTGTAGGTGAGCAACGGTGAGGTCAGAGGCACCGCGGGAATGCCATTGCCCTCGGTAGAGCCAGCGCGTGCCGGGAAAGCTCCTGCCTTGATTCAGAGCCGTTAACCCCGCGCCAGGAACCGCGGCTGGTTCCAGAGCTACACACCCACTGGGAGAGAGGCTTTCATCACAGCCCTGTAATTAAGGGGAAATGTTAGTGTTACATGTTAATAACTTGGAACATCAGTCATCCTGGGAGTTCAGAGAATTTTAAAAATGCAAGTATTTTGATAAAGCTAATTAGTTTACATACCAACTTGAATTTAACTCCAAATAAATCAGGAAGGTTTGACTTTTTATGCGAACGTATTCCTGCAGAAATAGAAAGCACCTCAGTGTGAGCACAGCAAGTCTCAGCCGGGAGAAAGGCACGCACAGCATGCCAGCAGGCAGCACCTTGCAGCTGAAATAGTTAAAGAATTACTCAACACTTTGCACAATAAACTCTAAATACCCTCAAAACCCCCCAGGTTTGCTTGGGAGGGGGCGGGGGGGGCACTGAGTGAAGAACGCCTGTGGCTGGAGTGTGTGATTTAATCACGTCCAGCCCTTCCCATCTGAGGTGTGTGTGTCAGCTCTGTCCAAACAGGAAGGGTGCACACACGGGATAGTCGGAACAGCTGAAGCTCACGCACCCGAGAAGGAAAACATCTCCTGGTTGTGTGTGGGCTGGCTCCGAGGATCAGGAAACCCACGGGAGATGATGCCCAGGGAGAGGGCAGCCTCGGCCACGGGGCACACGTGGGGACGCTGCAGTGGGGTCACTGGGGAACGGGCTTCTTCAGGGCAGGGCTGGAGAGGACACCGACCCCAGCCCAGGGTCCTGCTCAGAAGACACCTAACCCAGATGGGAGAGGTGCAAGCGGCAGCCCCGGTCTGTTCTCGAGCATGTGGCAATGTTTCATTGTCAAAGAGACTATGCTGGCCAGAACTGTTACTACATTATTCAGCATTAAGAAACATTTTCCACTTAAGAACAGACACAAGCTTGAAGCCAGTGCAAAAGCACCCTTTCAATCAGTGGTAACAATGGCATCATTCAGTTCTGCTGATGCTTCAGTCGAGATCAGTACTTCTGCCTGTATGGTTTTAATAAAAGCAGCCAAATAACCCAGGCATGGGCTCTCCAAAGCCCTATGGAGAGTTTGTGTACTCAATAACTGAGCTCAGGATTCATGGCTGTTAAGGTGGTACTCATGTGAACACAGCCTCTCTGGGATAAAGATGTTCCCCGCACAAGCTGAAGCAGTACAGAGCTGGAGGCAGACAAGCCCCTGGAGAGGCAGAAGAGAATTATGGAGTGTTGAGCTAATTAAGTTCACAGCCTTAATTATTGGAGCACTACAGCTGATAATGCAAAACCAGCCTTGTAAACAAGCTTCTATTTTCAGCCACTCATGCCAACAACTTTCTTCTGAAAGCATCTGCTGGAGAACTCAGACATGTCCCATCCCAAGGGCACGTTCTGGAGAGTGTAAAAAGGCGCTCTGAAGCCCTGTAGCGTCAGGTAATTAAAGCAAAAGAGATCTTGACAATTTCCATTTTTAAACAAATAATGAAAACATGATGGAACATTTCAAACTCATATGTGGGCTGGATCATGCATGGCTTAAGTGCTGGTCTTGCTAAAAAGAGGAAAAAAAAAAAGAAGAAAAAAAAAGAACACGGGAATTCTGTTTTATATATGACTTCCAAACTCCTAACCTTTAGCTTTTCTTCAGAGCATCCTCTCCTGAGATTGGAGGAACAAGAGGCAGGGTCACAGGCAGACCCTTTGCTAGTCCCAGGAGAGCGCAGATGGAGTCACAGCCTCACACCTTATCTGGCTCCATCCTTCCGGCCATGCTGAGACTTCTTAGAGGCTCTAAAGCCGGAGGAACCATCAGATCACCTTGTCTGACCTCTTGTACATCACACGCTATAGTATTTCACCCACTTATCCATGTGCTGAGCCAAACCCCCTCAAATTTGGCTGAAGTGTATTTTCTACAAAGGCATCCAGACTGAATATAAAGCATTACAAGATGAAGAAAAGAAGCCACTTTTTTTCCCTTTCCTTAGGTAGTTTATGCAGCCAGCTAAATATTTGTGTCCCATTCCTAATTGGAATTCTTTGGTTTTGGCTTCCAGCCCCTGATTCTTGTTCTGTTTCTAGCCATTAGATTAAGAGACTCGGCAGTAGATTATATATTTTTTATCTGAGAACACACCAATCAAGTAACTTCTTGTTCTTCTTTTTGATACACTAAACTGACAAAA
This sequence comes from Calidris pygmaea, assembly GCA_003697955.1. Taxonomy (NCBI): domain Eukaryota; kingdom Metazoa; phylum Chordata; class Aves; order Charadriiformes; family Scolopacidae; genus Calidris; species Calidris pygmaea. The sequence goes on along the minus strand of QJSC01027144.1, from coordinate 305,222 downwards.
TTTGTGAAGGCTCCTGCAGCGGGGTGCTCCCTCCACATGAGCCAATAGCTCTCAGCACCCTGTAGAGCACCCTCTAGCCCTCTCACCTCCACACATCCAGGTGAAATAGAAAATTGAGTGTGTTCGGCAGATATACCCCTCAGCTGGCGCCGAGGGAGAGCTGAAAGGGACCCACAACTCTCGGCCTCAAGGAAAAGTCAGGGGAGCCTGGAGATTGCACCAAAGTCTGTTCTGGAGGGTGCTGAGATCTCCAGTTACAGCACAACCCAAGCACCATTCCTGTTCACGCACACGATTCATACATGGAGGCACAGAAAACGATCCTTGAAAAAAACCCTCAGCCTACATGAAGGCCAGAAGAAGGTATCACATCATCTGTCTTACCTGCCTGCATAGCCAAAGCCAGGTACCTCCCAGACACCTTCACTGAACTCAGTAATTTGAATTTTATTCAATAGCAAAAAGCACGAGACCTTTTTTTTTGTTTTCTTAAATGAAAAACACATGCACTAGATCCACTTTTATGCCCCTACCCACTCAGTGAAGGGTTAAATGTCTCCCAGGACAGGGTGTAAAGATGTGAGGGTTTGGGAGCCTCAGACGTGGGGCAGCTGGAACAAATGGAATATCATGATCTGTCAACATGTGAACAAAGACATCAAGTATGAGATAGGATTCTTGGGCATTAAAATACATACGTCGCAATTCCCACAACAGATGGTGATTTATAACTCACCCAATTATCCCTATCTCATGATGGTGTGTAGCAGAGATGTTAATAAGGAAACCAAAGCTAAGAGGAGACAAAATGGGGACATCTCCACATGGTCATGCACAATATGATACGAGACACATTACGATATTCCAGTGCTCACCCAAGGCAATCAGGGCTGGGAAAATGGGGGGAAGCCAGAAAAGGACCAGATCACCTCTTTCTGCTGCCAGTAGCATTTTGAAGAACAAGAGAAGCCAAGATGCTGCACTTTAGTCCTGGGTAAGTTACAGTAGCCAACGAGCCAGCCTCAGACTCCCCAGACACTGCAACCTCCAGGGCAAGCCTGATCCTTAAATGACAATGCATTTTATTATTTCATACCTTTGCCTTGCCACTGTAAAGCCAGGGGGTTGGGCAGGTTAATGAAATAACGTGTCACTTAAGCCCTGCCTAGTGATACACCTGACCCCAAGGCTCTCTACCACTCCTGCCCTCCGTCCCCAGGAGAAGTCAGGTTGGTGGGCTGCCAGCGTGCTGTCTGTCCATGCTGCACGGAAACGGGGGGTCCCCTCCCCACCAACACCCCAGAGCGCTGTTGTGGTATGATCATGGCACATTATCACGTGCATCTTTTATTTCACGGCACCTTCCAACTTAGCCTGGGCCAAACCATCACTTAATTGCAAGGACTTAGTCATTAGGCAAGTAACATGGATTGGCAGGTCATAGGAAGCCTCTTTTCTGGAAAAGGTGAGCCTGAGCTGTTTAATAAATAGCATGATAGCAGAGAATGTGTCTGAGATTCAGGGGTCACCAGGAGCTCACTGCCAACACAAAAACTTTTACAGCCTCTCTTGGACTTCCTAAAAAAAGCATCCAAGAAACAAGTGTGAAACCAGTTAGTCACAGAGCAAGAGAGCTGCGTGCCTTCCTCATTCCAAAGCAAAGGTCAAACACCACGCAATAATCATAATAGAAAGAGATACAGGGCTGCTTTTATGTGCATCCCTTACACAGAGTGGGTGTAAGGGCCAGGGATGGAGCAGCCCCTGGGGTCCCTGACACAGCTCTTCCCCAGCAGCACAGGAGACACCTGGGACACAAAGGTGTGATTTTAAAATTCTGATCGTTAGCAGGGACAGAATAGCAATTTTAATTTCTAGCATGGCTTTAAATGAAAGGAAGCAATAAGATGACAATGAAACCCTCAGGCAGCCAAAGCACGTAGGGTATTTGTCTCCACGCTGCTTTAACAAAACCTTCCTTCAGACACCAGGAGGCACCAGCATCCTGAGAGGAATGGAATTCGTGTGGGTGATGCTCACAGCTAACTCCTAGGTATCCATGTGTGTGTGTGCTTTCTCCAGCTGGGCAAGCACTGCTTTTCCCTAAGCATGAGGTTCGTATTTGCATGTACCCTCCCATATCCCTTCATCTTCTCCCAGGCTTGCTGGTGTAGGAACATCTCCACCAGCTGTCATCTTTTTGCGTTCCAAATTCTTCCCAAAGACTTGCACCTGCCTGTCACCCACCAAGGTGCTGCTCCTCCCCAGAATGTGAAACCCCTCCCATGTGTGCATCATCATCCAGAGGAACCCCAGCAGCCCTCACATGCCCAAGCAGCCACCAGCTGTCACTAGAACCACCAGTTCCAAGTCTCCTCCTCCCATCCTTATTATCCCCAATACCGTCACACCTAAATTGTCATCGGGAGGGATGCTCTTTTGCAGGTGATGCCCAGCTTGTTTCCAAGCAGATAAAATTCCACGTCTGTCTCCAGTTAGTTTCACACCGAGGCACTCAAGATGCTGAGCAAGCCAAAGCCTGCACGTCTGCTGTGCTGAGAGATGCACCGAGGCAGCCAAATCCCCAGGGTATGGGCAGTCTATTTGCCTTTAATTGCAACAAGCTAAAATGAGGACACACCATAGCACCTAGTGTTATTCTCCTCCTCATCTCTTCTGCCACTCTCTTCATCCAGGGAGATAAATCCCTCCCAAGTACAGAAACCCACAGGAGCTCAAGTCCCAGCCTTAACATGGGCTGTATTTAACTTTCTGTTCATGGGCTCCATCAGGGAACCAGGCTCTTTCAGTGCCCAAGGAAGGGGCCACCAGGGAACTGAGTTCCTGTACTGAGAGCTGACAATCCAACCAGCACACAACCACATGGCACCCAATTACAGCATTAGAGACAGTCTTCCCTTGGGGAGCCACTTCGAGGAACATGTGCCCCGGAGGAGATGCCATCCCAGCCACCCCCGACCCCCACGGCCACACAGGGGGGCAGGAGGCAGCGTTGATGCTGTGCTGTGCCCAAGCACATGGTGCTGCTCCGAGCCTACAGAAAGCCACCAGCACGGACCTGCCCTGCAAGGTCCCAGACAGTGTTTCTGCAAAGCATAGACCCCTTAAACCTCATGTTTCTGGAACTTAAATCGGCCATTTTAAAGCAGCTTAAATGTTACGCGAACGCTAATAAAAACACCCTCCACCAGCTCTGCAGCTGGCTTTGAAGTCGGATAATTCACTTAGCAGGAGCTCAGCCTTGCAGTGCTCTTGAACAAGGACAGAGGGACTCCAGGAGCATCGCCAACAGCAAAACCTTTCTGGAAGAACTCCCAGGTTGTTTCTATTTACTGCTCAGGGTACTAACAAACCCAACAAGGAGAAAAGCACATGTATTTTCCTCTTACAAAGGTAATGCGAGCAGCCCAAATGCATGAGGTAACTCACACATGAGCTTTTTAAAGCAATGGCCGTAACCAGTTGTGGATTTTGGGACATGATTTCCCCAAGGGAACACATTGCTACGTGACACATCGCCCCTCTCTGGGATTTGCACTCTCAGGAGTTCGCTGAAGCTAAAGCTTTTGTTGCATTTTTACTTTTGTTTCAGGACTGGGTAATTTTATGGCCATTAATAACACTTACAGTTGAATAAGATACGCCTATGAAAAGGTAATCAAATGTCATGCATGAATCCAGAAACCAGCAGTGGTTCATTCGTAGAGGGCTGAGGAAATGGCAAAATAATTATCTTTGAAAGGAAAGAGGAGATGTACTTACATATTAGCAATTAGCAGTATGTGCTTACGTATTAGTAACTATACACCAGTAAATTAAACAAGGGCTGGTGCTGGGAGCGATGGGCACAGCTTGCTCAAAGGTGGGCTCCTGTCAGGGTTAAGATACCCAGATGTCTAGATTACACAGAAGGAGATGGATATGAAGGATATAATAAATTAGGCATCACCTCTCTGGCGATGGAGGCTTCCCTCCGCTGATACAGCAGAGGATTAAACAACTCTGCAGGTAGAGAGTGCTGGGCTGAGAGGAGATAAAATCAGAGCAAGGAGGCAATCGGAGGCCAGGAGTGGGGAAGATGCCGCCGAAGGCTGGCTCTGCTGTGCTCACAGGGAAGAGATCCCACTGATCCTCCGCCCCAGCCGCTCCAGGAAGCAGCCTCCCTGGGACGGTGATGGATACGGGTGGTGGCGGCAGCACCGCTTGCTCCCAGCCCACCTGCTCCTGCACCACAGCGTGGGTCAGGGGGTGTGTGGGGGGTAACACGGCCACAGCAGCCAAGCACCCTCCGGTTGCACAGCGTCAGTGTAACCGCTGCCTGTTGCCGTTATTTTTTTCTGAAGAGGTTTCCCAGAAGGTTAATGCGCCTCTGACAGCATCAGAGGAACACACAGCTGGTCTGTCCGGCTCGACAGATAATGACGGAGGGTTTGTCTGTGGAGTGACCTCCACATCCTGATGCTGCACTAAATCACCCTCCTGGTCGGTGCGTTCAGCGTGGAGAAGGCAGGCTAAGGCTGCGGCTGCAGCTGAGTCCGTTACTGCAGTCAGGATGCATGTCTGCACCCAGCGACGTGATGCAGGGGTCTTTTTTAATTGCACGTTTTCCTGCGCTGCACTGGCCCCCTGGGGTCCTGGGCTGAGTATGGAACGCAAAGAGATGCCACAGCACCCGTCAGAAAAGATTTCTGGATGCAGGCTCTTTGATAATGGGAAAGTTTGGGCATTTATGTGGAAAACAAACCCCCAAGAACCACCTTATTGCAGGGTAAGGAACAGTCTTTTTTTTCTTCAAGATCCACACAGTGTAGAAAAAAAAAAAAAAGAAACCCACAGAAAAAGCATAAACTCTGGCAAATTAAATGCAAGAGCATAATAAAGCAAGTCAAAAAGATTTTAAGGAACAACTTACTAAAGCCTTAAAAACCAATAAAAGCTTTTTTCAAACACATCAAAAGGAGGAAGCCTGCCAGAGCGTCTGTAGAGACAGTAGATAAGGCTACGGCAAAAAAGCTAAATTAATTCTTGGCATGTGTATGAAGAATCTTAAGAAGGTTCCCACAGCAGAGCCTTGCTCTACGTGGGAAGAGCCAGAGGAATGTCTCCGGCCGCAGCACCAGAAACAGAGGTGGAACGATGGGGGCCGGTGGGGCCAGGCAGGACGGGGAGCTTTGGTCACTGCTCCTCACCACCGAGGGACCAGGAAATCACATGGTGGAAATATCAACTTACACAGCCAACCCAGCCATGTAATTAAGCAGAGGAGCTCATTACCAGACGGGAACAGTAGGTGCCACAAGATTGGATGGATTCCCTGGGCTCTGAGATAAATGAGCAGGAAGAAAACCACCATCAGCCTCAAGCCCCGAGCTGCAGGTGATGCACCAGCGGCTCCACAGCTCTCCCGTCCAGCCAGGAGATGCAGGAGATCCCTTTGAGGGAGGGAGAAGCAGTCCCCCGAAGGAGAGAAAGCTGAAGGTGATCACCCAAATGAGACTTGCCGTCACCCTGACTGTCACTTCAAGACTGTTCTTTGGGAGACGGTGCCAGTAATGAGGACTTACAGTTAAAGGATGACAGCAGAGACGGGGAGGGTGGCACCATGAAACAGACCAGTCTTTTGGGGGTTCAGAAGAATTTTTCTGTGGACGCTAGACTGGTCAAGGGCTGTGCCTATAACCATACTGGTAATCCTTGGTCATCATAACACGTGAACCACCAGTAACTGGAAAATGCATTGGTTCAAGTTCCTGGGTGCTTCCAGGAATCTGTGATTGGGTACCAAGCATGTTCTGCCATCATCACTCACGTGGCCATGAAGACCAGCCACAGCACCACAGATGATGAAATTAGGACCAGGGTACTTACCCTGAGCAACACTTTCTTGGCTTCGCAGGGTGCCTCCCAGGAGAGCCTGCTGCAATGCTGTCTGTGACAGGGCTCTATTATTAAGGTTAATATTTTTGGGGGCAGAATCACAAATATGGGAGTGGTGGAAAATTTGGGGTTGGACGTGGAAATACATGTAAGGCTAAGGAAAGGCATAATTTTATAACTGGACATTGTTTTTTTATTATTATTATTTCTTTATTTTTAATCTAGACAGATTTGAGCACGACACAAGCCCCTCCCTTTCACCACCCACTTGCCCCTGCGCATTTTCCAGCCTCAGGTTTTCCCCACTGAACCTTTCCAAGGGATCAGGCTGCTAATCAGTGACATGTTCCAATCCATTTCTTAAACTTACAAAAAAGAGCTCAGCCTCCGTGGCCACATGGAGCCTCATGCCTGGACACCCCAGTGTCCCAGGGAAGGCAGCACCCAAGGGGGATCTGTAGAAGCCCAGCACCCACAGATTGAAGTTTTCTACTCCTGAGCCTAATTCCCACCCACAACACCCTGGAAAATTTCAAGGTTCCACCGAAAAAAAAAAAAAAATAGCCTACAGCTTATATATTCGTATATTTAGTTTAAAAAATTTAAATCTCACTTCTGTTATTCACTTCTGTTGGACCTCCTTGGGGCAGGAAATGAGGGCTTTCAATTTGGCTATAACAAGGGGAAATTTGCAGATGAATGGGAGATGGCTTTGCTCCTAGAAACGCTGGCATAACTACTCCACAGCCAGATATCAAAGAACTTGGAGCTATTCAATTTATTCTAGTGACAGATAGCGCGTCAATCACCTCTTAAGAACCGGAATATGTTAAAAAGACTTTTTTTTTTTTTAATTATAAGTTACACTTTAATTTATCAAAGCCAGGGTAATTTTTAGAGACAGAATGAAGCAAGACAAATGTATGTACTAGAAATAAGCCTCCTTTTTATACATACATACAGTGAAGGCAGTTAATCATTTGAACAATTTATCTACATTGTGGAGGATTCTCCATCACATGTTATCTTTTTAAGGGAAGAATAGAAAATTTTATTAAAATCTGCTCTGGTTCAACCAGAAGTTGCAAGTTCTAAGTAGGAATTTCTGAATAAGAATTTTTGCTCAATGTTATTATGCAAGACAGACAAGATTTTTGTATTAGTGCCTACTGACCTTAAAAGCCAAGAATGATTGTAATGAGAGAGGTTTCCCATTAAAGGAGATGATATTAAGAGAGTTAAATTGTATTTCTTTGAACTATTCTGAAAATTTTTGCTTTGATATAGATATTCTTTTTCAGCCAGTGTTTATTTAGATATCAAAAGGTACTAAAACTAATCATGGGAGTTTTCCTTAACATATATTTAATATAGCACAATAGACTTACTGAAGCACGTAAAATATCTGAAGTATATTAGGAGTTTAAAACCTTGTAAAACTATGGATTACTAACCCAGTGCTATGAATGCATGTGGGGATTTGATGGGATGTCGCAGGATATTAATTCCCCCCCAGCCCCGGCCCCGCGTTGTGGCAGCAGGGCGAAGGGAAAGCTCCTCCACTTCCTCTGTCGAGATAAAATATTGGAGCCAAATAACGAATTTCTGATGGACTCAGAAGTTTGGGTGCATGAAGGTCCTTCTCTGGTTGCACACACGTCCTTTGCTAATACAAACAACCACCGACGAGAAAGAACACTGAACTTCCAGTCAGAACTAAAATAGGTAGAATAGTCAAGTATTAAATTAACCAGAGCTTTGGAACAAACTTTTCCACATTAGATTGAGCTCCAGCTCATGCACACAACACAACCTCTTTTAGTCAACACACACACAATCAGGTCTGATTCATATTCCAGCTAAGGATCAGCTCTTAATTCCCTCAAACGAAATCCAGACGCAAGGTGCCCCGCGTTCCTACACTGGATGGATTCTTAAACATTTTCCTCTTTCATGCACAGGCTCGGGGCAGAAGGGTACATGCCCCCCCCCCAGCAGGCAGATACACAAAGACGGCTTTTCGCCAGGCGCCCTCCTCTACGGCAAGATGTAGAAAGCCTCCCGTGTCTAGTCCTTACTTCAATAAAAGCAATTCCTATTTGAAGTGGTCACAAATAGCCCAAAATGACAACAAAAAAATATCAGGCATTGCCCACAAAAGCCAAATTCCCAGCTGCTCCCCGGTCTCCCAGTCATGCTTCTGCACTAGCCGTGTTGTGGCATCACACACAGTGCCACTGCATCGGTGACGAAAACCCGCCCAAGGAAAGGCAGGTTTCCTACCTAGGGGAAATACATTTTTTTTTCAACCAAACTGCAGCCAGATTCTCCAGTGCCTCAATCCAGCTGCCTTGAATTCAAAGTCTTTATACTATCTGTAAAGCAATTTGAGCTGGCTGCTCAAGAGCTCTCAGTTTATGCTGTTTTCTTCCTCTCCAAGCTCTTTCTGTGGGTTATACCTGTGCTGGGGGAGGAAGGAGGAGGGTTAAACCCTGACTGGTCCAGGTCAGTAACTGCAGCTTCTCGTATCACCCCTGCCCTGATGGTGGGGAGGGCGCAGTGCCCTCACCCACTGATCTCCCTTCTTCTCAGCTGTCTTCATTAACAAACACTTAAACGCCACAGGGAATCAACAAAGGAAATGGGCTTGTTTGGAACCTCTCTAAATTGAATCTGAGTGGAAGGAATGAAATAAGTTAATGAAACTATTGAATAATACTGGACTTCGCCCTTAAGGCTTCCTATGTGATTTCTCTTCCCAGTTTGACAGAGAACTAGCAGTAGTTATTCCTTGAATACTTTTTTTTCCACCTATTTTGTAATGATTTCATCCAAAGAAGTGTCCTTGGTTTTGCTTTTGAGACAAATACTACCTCACAGTCAAAATACATCACAGCTATTATTACTTCCCCAGATCAATGGATGTCAAAAGAGAAAACAAATTTGTTCTTGGCTGGTCTGGGTTAGACTAATGTTTCTTGTCATTTTACTATCCTAGAAGCGCTTTTAAATTCGTTCATAATTTGCTCTAGTATCTTCCTCATTATCAAAGTCAAAATAACCAGTTTATAATTACCCAGCTCTCCTGTCTTAGAAAAGAAGGATTATGCTTGTTGTGCTCCCTTCTTTCAGGACACAACCCATCCTCTACAGGCTGTTTAAGATGGCTGTTTTGGTGCAGACATTGGATTATCCACATACTCTCCAAAATCTTTTCCTAAATAATTTTCCTACCCCAGCTACACACAAGCCCTCCACCCACAGGTGATTTTTGGAAGGGCCTCAGGTTCTGCATCCTCGGCAGTGCCAGCCAGGCTGCAGCATGGTCCCCAGAACCTCACAGCTTCACCTGGTCCACTTCCGTGCCACATCTGGGTCTTTCCTGGGAGCACAGCAGCCGTTCCCAGGGAAATCACCACCCCACAGAGGTGAAAAGCTGAGATTCATCCCTCCTTCAAGGGTTAATAACAGGGTTAATAACAGGACTTGGCATTGCATGGCATAAATTCATACCCCTGATCATAAGCAGGGTTGAACTGGGCAGGCTCCAGAAGAGTAAGAACTGTGCAAGAGCAGAGGGTGAGAACATGGCTGATTGTGGGTGAGGAAAACACTGGAAATTGAGAACCCTGTTCTGCCTTTGAAAATCCCTTGCCAAGTCTTGCTCGCCATTAAATGATGCCCAGAGTCTTGAGCTCTACCCAGCGCCAGCTCAGGGCCACACAGGACTAGTCCTTATATCAATTACAAGTCACTCTTTGGCACGAAGGGCACAGCAGACCTGTGGAGGAACCATTTCTGCGTCAGCAATTTTCACTGCCACCGTCGGGTGCCACCACGGGCAGAGCCAGCCCCAGCCCCAGCCCCAACACCGCTTTGGGCCAAGGGGTGTGTGAGCAGGGGCTCACCAGTGTTGTTTACATGTGTTCGTCTGAAGTCAGAAAACAAAACAAAAAAAAAAACACCAACAAAAAACCAGAAAAAAGAGGAAAAAAGGAAAGAATAAGAGAAAATGAGCATTTTAATTTCCCAATAAAATCTATGCCACAGTATGAGTCATTGTTTGCTTTTTTACACTAGTTGGGAAAGGCCTTCTGGTTTTAATAACTAATACTGCTGAGTTCAATAAAAAGCACTTAATTTAATTTAATCCAAACCTTGATTAATGCCAGCTTCCCCTGGAATTTTATCTTTGTTTTAATTTGAGTCACTATGTTAAGGGGGAAAAAAAAAGACAGAAGGGGATAGAAGTCAATTAGTTCCTGTGCTTGTTTCTGGGCAAAACACTGGAAAATGGAAGATTGACAAGTATGTCCTGAGAGTCTCTTTTTCCCCATTCCTTGGGCTGACTTTCCCCTAAGAATGTAATGTTTGCTTAGTCTTAAAAAAGGAAGCTTAACGGCTCACAGCTCAGTTTGGAAAATAAAATATTCCAGGGCCAATTAGGATCAGATTTCTTTGCTGGAAGTATATTGCTTTTAATGTGTTAATATTCAAGAGATAGGCTACTGTTTAATTGGACACAGAGAGCCCGTAAAGCTTGAGAGCTCCAACATGAAAACAGCCAGTCTCATTCACGGGCTCTGGAGTGGCTACAGAAGGAAATAATCTGGGATAAAACCTCTGATAAGAGGTTTTCATCCTTTCCCTACAATTGTCTGCGCGTATGTTTATTCAGATTCATATCTTACACAAATAGCCAGCGCCAACGGATTATTTTTTGTAGGCTGGAAAAATGAATATTCCAAAAGTTAGAGTAGGCAAGCTGCTGATAGTGGAGTTCAACACCCTCTGTGGCTGCGGGGGGACTGGCTCTGCCCAGCATCACACAGGAATCCCGTGACAGCGCCAGGGTTAGGATCCAGTTTTCCCACATCCCTCACCAGCGCCTTAGCTACAAGTAAACATTCCCTCTCTTCTTGCAGTCCTCTATCTTGTGCTGTGCAAGGAGCACGCCAAGGTCCTGCCAAGCCAATAGTTTTTAATTACATGATCGCATACTCTTGTAATGCATATATGCAAGGGAACTGAATTAAGGTCGCATGGGCCTGGGTATTTTCTAACTTTCATGTGACTGATCTCTCCAGCTTTCCAGAGAAGGTTTTGGATACGTTGTCTAGGGTTACCTTTCATTACAGAAACGAGACAAATAGACATGAAGTTACGCCAACCTACTCGCAAACGTCTGCAGCAGAACCTTAACTGGGGACCAGAAAGGAGCAAGGGAGACCTCGGGCTCTTCGGCTCAGGGACACCCCAGGAGCAGAAGGCTGGAGCAGTAATCACACAGCAGGCTCGTCACCACATATGGGGTTTAAGGCTTTTTCCCTCCCCTCCTCTAAGCAGCCGGGGATGCTGGAAATTCGCACGTCTGAGCTCTTTGCTGTGCTAGAAGCACGGGGCAGCACCCCGGCGTAGGCAGGCGCCCCGCGCTCCTCCTCACCGGCTGATGTCTGCTCCAGCAAGACTTAATTTTTTGTGAGCTGTAAAACTATGAGGAAACGGTGCACAGAGAGTAGGGGGTGAAACTTCCCCGGATTTCTTGCTCCCGGCTCATTCCATCGTCCCAAGGCAGAGGGGCTCAGGGAGACCACTGCCACAACTCTGCTGGCCTACAGCAGTGGGACACAGCCACGCTGGCCCTTGGCCACTGCTGGCCTGAGCCGATCTTCCCGACCTCTTGCGCTCACGCCTTTCCCAAGGAATAGGACATTGAATGGCTGAACGTCTTCTCCTGGCTCTAGTGCAGAGCTTGCCCAGGAGAGGGGGCGGTCAAGGCCAGCAGAGAGGACGCAGGAGGACGAAGGCAACTCCTTGCAAAACACAGCAGGAGGAGCAAGGTCCTTCCTCCAGCATCCTCCAACCCCAGGTACATGCGGCACCAGCTCCGATCAGGTACCTTGGTGCCCCCTGCCCCAGCAACAGGGGAACTGGGGTGGCTGGTGTTTAATGGGCTCTCCTCTCCTCTGGTCCACAGGGTCCTGGGAGCAGTCTCCTCCCTGGCAGCAAACCATGCTCTGGTGAGCACGAGGCACAGCGAGACGAAGGAAGGGGCACAGACACCATGCCCGTCTCCCTTCACAGACCCAGGTCCAGCCCTCATCCTCCCCCTGCTAACAGGAACAGGCAAAACTAGACCAGCTGCACTAGCAAAGAAAAGGGTCAACAAAATGGATGAAGGAACTCAAATTTGAATAACTATATTTTCAGGAAAAAAAAACAAACACTGAACTTTCAAGCAAACAAATGAAAAGAACTCAGTGGACAAAGTAGATACAGGACTTTGAGCTCGCAGTTGTGCACAGATCAGGTAATGAAGCTCATGACTCAGAGGTGCGGAGAGGGGCTCATGAGAAGATGCTGCCACCACCACCAGCCTGGTTACCCAGAGCCAACCACCTGCACCCTTCAGCTCCCTCCAGTAACTCAGGTTTTCCTGCTCACACCAGCAATTCCAGCAAAGGGATTCCAGGGACTGCCCCTGTACCTCCTAGGAAAATCATTCCCTCCGGTTGTTGGGCAACCCTTCTCTAATAAAAATTAAAAAAACAAAAGTAATAAAGAGTTTTATTCAGAATAGAGGCCAATTTGCTACTAATGGCAGCATTAAGGTCCTAAAAGGGTATTGAATTACAGAGCAATAAAAGCCACAGAAAAGAGCCTGTAGTTTTAAAATAACTACAGGTGCCGAAATTAAGGAGGGCCAAATTATCAGCCTGTTTCCAATGTTGGCCTGCAAATACTCCACACATGAAAAAGGGATGGTAGATGATTGTTTTTACATTAAGAAAAAGCTGTTTGAATATTTTAAATATGTTTCGTTGTGCAATTTCTTTATTTGCTGCATTCCCAAAGCAGAATTGTTCACCTAATAGATACATTAATGAGATGATACTAAGCAGAGGGGGAAAGTCATGTATAATCAGAGCACTTTTGGGCAGTGTTTATAAGAGCTACTTAACACCACCAGTGTGTTACCCTGAAGGCTGAGTGCTTCTAGGAGGGGCTGAGCACCGATGCCACTCAGCACACACGGGCTGTAAACCAACCCAAACCTGCCCTCGCGTGAAGGACGGCAATTCTCCTGGATGACAGAGAATGAGGTTGCCTCTCAACTGACCTCCCACCTCCCAGGTGATGGGAAGTAGAGCCAGCCATTGGTAGCATCATCGTTCAATTTGAAAGAGCACGTGTTCCTCGCCTGAAAACGTAGAAGTCGGGTTCAATGCACAAGCTGCCCTCACAGCCGTGTGAGGCAGTGTAACGGCACATGAAAGACGAGGTCAAATTTACTAAGTGTTGAGGAGGTGTCATCAAGAGCCGCATATTACTTCAAGATGTGTCTTCAGCAGCAGAGCCCGTGTGAGCCCCTCTCTCACACAGAAACCTCTTCCACCCGCTGGGAGTTGGAGAATTCCTCCCAGCTTCAGTGCTCTGCAGCCTTGCATAAGATCCGGCTCTTCTTCCTCCTTTGTCCTCTCTTAAAGAGCCACAAAATAAAACCAGACTGATGGGAATGAGCCTCTGACAAACCCCTGTCCTTCTTTCTTTCCCATTTGCAGAACCGTGTGCGTCACCTACGGGGCAGAGCAGCATCTGTATCCTACAGCATCCGAAGAGCTGCTTTCACCTCCCTCAGCTTCCACTTTGCTTCAACTTGAGTTATCAGTTTCTTGTCGCAGGTGACAGCAGCCTGATGCCTCCTGGTGATGAGGGAGGCAGACTTTTTATCTTGTGGTTAAAGCCAGGGCCTCCAGCCCCTGCAGAAATGCTCCAAACATCTCAAACCTGTGTGGTTCCTGACCCCTTAGCCCGTTTCCCTGTCTCTGTGTTTTCCATCGAGCAGCACAGCGCAGGTGGGAATTGCCTGCCCAGGGTCAGGAAGCCCAGCCAGCAGCACCGGCTCTGCACAGCACGACACCTCTTCCTCACCCCCGTCTTCCTCGCCGTCCCCCCCTCGCGACTCTCCAAACAGAACCACCGCCAACACAACTGTCAGCGGCAAGAACAATGTGCTAAGGCGAGCACCAAGGCAAACAGAGAAGCCATCAGGCTCTCCCCAGAGTAAACATGAGCTAAAATCCGGAGTCACATAAATCACATGGATACACGCAGCTCTGGGGGGAGAGGAGGAAAAGAAGGGACTCATTTGTCTTGCACCAGCCCTGGAGGCCCCTTCCTGAGACCAGAGCAACTCGTCCAGAGGCACTGATGATGCACCGCCTGGTTTGGCCAAGGCCAGGGAGCCAGCTGGGAAGATGACCCTGGCATGTCTGTGCAGACATCTGCTCCTGGGATCCTCCAGGAGAGATTCCAGCCTCACAACCAGCTAACGCCACTCTTCTGCAGTGGGAGAGCCGCAGCCAAAATGCGAAGCCCCTCTGTCCGATCCCCCATTTACAGAAAGTGGCTTTTCTTCTCATCAGACTGTGGGTCACGGGCCACTTCTGAGGGCAGATCTGCAGCTCCAGACCATGGTGCTGAGATTGAGGAGAGTTGAGGGCTTGACCTGGAGAATCACAGAGGTCTGGTTGACTCTTCATGGGACACAAGTTCCCTAAGGATTACAAGTACAAGCTGAATATCACAACATATAAAGTCACTTTTGTGGCAATTCTAGTTCCTCAAACCTGCTTGGGCTAGAGCCACTGAGCAGATGGACCTCCTCGCTGTCTCTTTTGCAATTTCCTTCTGAAATGCAATAGAAAGCCACACAGGAACAAACAGGGATAAAGTATCTAAACTCTCTTGAGCTTCAAAGAGCCTCAAACATGCCAAGGAGCTGTGGAAGGCACAGGAGGGTGCCTTACTGCATCTCCACTTGGCCAAACGCCAGCGTGGGTCACTGTGTTTGGTGGCAGAGCCAGAAGTCTCCATCCCTTCTCAGCAACACTCCAGTTACAACAAGCGCCCAGAACACCCTGTTCATTTCCCATGTGTTCATCTTCGGCAGAAACAAGATTTGCCACAGCCCAGTGAAGACACCCTGAACTGGACACAGTAGCATCCGAGAGAGCTCATCAAGATCCCTGCTCCTGACGGGCCCTGGGGGACAGTCACCCCATTCACTAACCACAGTGTTGTAAGACGCACTCGATACAACATTTCAGACTCTTCACCCAGCAATTTAGCAGCAGCTCTCACCATAAATTGCAGGACTCAGAAGCAGATGACAGTCACTGTTTTAGAAAATGGAAGACTTGACACAGTTTAACACAAGAAGTCCCTCCATTGTCCAGATTATTTTTCCTTCTTTTGTACTGCAGAGCCCTCACCCAGGACTGGGTCCTGATCTGCTCAGCACTAGCACTTGATTTTAAGAAATCTGCTACACACCTACTGCAAAATGCACTTTTTTTTTCTTTTAATGGAGATATATATATATATTTGTGTGTATATATGTATCTCCTTGAATGTTTTCCCCAACACTCCTTTGTTTTCTTGCAGCTGCAGCACCAAGTCACACGAGGTAGTGCCTCAGACATGGGCAAAAGCCTGACAGTGGCAGATAGTAACTTGTGCCAGTCCCTAAACAAGAACCATGCAGGATTTGAAAAAAAAAAAAAAATTGAGGTAAAATATTAGTATCAAGATTTAAAGCACAAGCATTTTCATGTATTGAAGTGTCTGGTGAAGCCAAGATTTTCAGAAGACTTTGAATTAATTAGTGATACAAGACCAAGCATTTGGTAACAAGAAAAGGTTCCCTGAGAGCAGTGGGAAGAAGCTGTGCGTATCAAAGAACAATTCTTGTGCCCAAGTTTCCAGCAAGTTAATGTGCTTTGTGTTATGCATTTCAACTTCAGCTCTCCCTTCACATTATTTAGCTGTTGAAGAAATTTTGGGCTTTGCACAAACAGTAACACAGATATTTCAATATTAAACTCATTTTCAATTTTCTGATGATCTCTGCCTGGCAGTAATCACAGGGAAAATAAAGAGATAATTACAATAAGCTGCTGAAAGAGTGAACAGCAGTTATTTCTTAATTCAGTAGCCTCACATTTTATGTGCATGTCTGAGCTTCTAACATCCATGAGTACTGTGTTAGTTTAACCTATTTTGCAAAGCTCAGGAGAAAAGATTAATTTAGCTCTCTTACAAGTCTCTCCAGTGGTTGAATACACTTTGCTTCAACAAAGACATTGCAGGCAGTCCAGGAAATTGCAAGAAAAAAGACATTAAGGCAGTGCCATATGTGATGTTTCTGATACTTACAGAGATAAGGTAACTTACACACTTTCCCATCATGAAACAGATACAGAAGGAAGGGCATTTTTTTGTTATATTGGAAGCAAAGAACTGAACGTAGTGTTCCTAAGTGCTCTGAAATGTTCATGGTGAAATATTTATTTTGAATTAGTAATATACTTGCACTTTTTTTTCCTCCTTATTGACAAAGTTAGTGTAAGACCAAGGAAGATCTGAAAATCTTAAATAGCAGTTGAGAGTGGTTTTGTTCAAACCCAGTAACGCGTTTGAATGCCAATAGAAAATCTGTCTTTACTCAGTGTCACCTCCTTGCAAGGACTTATTTGATCCTCAGTCAAAGCAGCCCTGATACTCGTGCATCCAAGCTGTGCTGGACATTTGCTTGCAGAGACTTTCCAGAGCTCCGATGCCTCTTCTGGGTTCTCCTGTCTTCTAAGCTTAGAGAATTATTTTCTTTTCCTCTATTTATTCAAAACTGAACTGTGCCCATTTACAGACATGTTCACTTTGAATCAGACAATGTGCAAATGAAAACACTACCCACCTTGTTTCTGTAACAGGCACCTAGGATTTAAGGACCAGCTTAGCCAGAGTCCTGCAGCTCATCCCCAGACACCACAAGGTGCCCAGACAACCCTCCTCCTTCTTCTGCCCACGGTGGCCTTGGGAGGGTGCTGCCCTTTCCCTGCCAGGGCACCATGGGCTTGGCAACACCACCACCACCACCAGCAAGTGCTGAGAGATCGAGAGTTGCCCTCTTGCCCGGGCTGGGGATGTTAATGTGTACTTTGAGAAATACTATTATGGACTCAGGGCAGCATAAACCCCCAAAATCGCCCCAGGTGTACCAGAAGCCATAGCCATGATCCTACACAGCCAGACATAGTTGAAAAGGGAGTATCCACCATCCCTCATTTCTTCCCACCCTAAGTGGTCAAGCAGCTCCAGAGAAGAGAGATGGAAGGTGCTCACACTGCACACGGAGAGCATGGTTTGAAGAATTTGGTGCCGGTACATAACCTGATTTTTTTCCCTTGCATCATCCAAATGCACATTGACAGAGTGGGCAACCCTCAGATCTCCCTCCCAGGGCACAGTCACATCCCGGGGAATAACTCTGGAGTCTTCACAAGGGCAAAGCCTGGAGTGTTGCTGTGCCAAGTGCTGTATCATGTCTGGAAAAACAATACAACAGACCAACACTTGGCAAAGGTACGAAGGGCCCCCCAGGCTACCCAGCAAAACACACTGACAAACATCTCCCTGAGACACCGCCGGATACTTGAACGTTGGGCAACACACGGGCAACACAACCGTGTTGCCTTGAAGCGCTTGCTGAGAGTCTGACACAGCCTGTCAACAGTGCAACAACGCTGCTGCCCACCACGATGGGCACGTGAAACTTTGCCAGGAAGGCAAAGGAGGGAAGGTATTTCCCAAATGTTATTTTTAGGTAAATATGATAAAGGTTCCCCCCAGAAAGCACAGAAAGGGTAGAAAGCGGTTCATGGTACACACAACACAGGGATGCTGCAAATATGCAGCAACTCTAATGCTCCAGATGTGCTCTGTGCATATCCAGATGTGCTCCCATTTGAAGTCTCTGCTATTCCCCAGCTGCACGCGTGACTCATCAGCACATGTGCCAGAGCAGCTCCCAGAGCACGAGGTCCCTGCAGCGCGCTTGGGTGGCACATGCTGAGGGACTGCCAAGGCACCTCTCGGCAAATCAACCCTCCCATGGGGCAGAGCACCCTTCCCACTGGTGCCCAGCAGCACCCCACTCCCATGGGGCAGCGTTGAAGGGTAAGAGTAGTTCTGCTTTATCCTATCAAGGTCACTGGATTAAAATATGGAGAGTTATAAAACAAAAAAGCAGAATAATGGATGCACAGCCTACAACTGCCTGCAATTTAGATCCATGATTTGCTGTTAGCTGATTCCTTCCCCGTGGTATCACCCAGTCATTCCAGTTGATGATGGGCCATAGCCAAAAATCCTTTGCCAGAACATGCTTTGAAAAAGCAACCTCAGCTTGGAATACAGCCGCTGAATATCTGCTTGCTCAGTTCCAGTAAAGTACTGAAGGGAAGTGAAATCTTCCAATAATTTCTGGTCTCTCCTATTCTTTTTCCGGTTGCTCACTTTGGAGATGGTAACATACAAATTTCACTATTTCTCTCCTCTTCCATAATCTGCTCGGGACCCCACTCCACTAGCTCACACTGACACTCATGTTCACACTTCTGTCCAAAAAGCCTGTTGTTCACTTCACACGTAAGGGCAAGGATTGATTGTTTCAGCCCAAACATTTTTGCTGTGTGTTTTTGTTTGTCCTGATTTACCTTTCAAGTTTGGACAACTCCACCGATGCATCAAGCTTCCCATAAAATCCCATAAGAATCAAGAAGTAATTACCCTCCAGCAGTCAATACGTCTTCAGCCGCGTGCTGAAGTTACACAACATGCAGGCAGAATAAGCAATGACATTAGGAGGGGGGGCCCCAACCATGCCCACGTTGGCGGGTCCCCCCGCAGGGTGTCAGGCTGCCATCCCATGTTCAGGCCAACTGAGAGGTGATGCCACCCAACAAGGCAGAGAGATAAGGACGAAAAACCAGGTGCCCACCGTCTTCCAGGGAGCTGGGTTACACAAGGCACCATTCCTTTTGTTCTTTACCCCAGTACTCAGCTCCTGACAGAGCTCGAGGGTTTTTATTCTTTGGCCAAGGACAAAGCCAGAAGGACAGGGGCAAGTGGGAGGAAGGAGGATGCCTGAGCAAGAAGCATCCCTGCTTGACCCATAGCCTGCCAAAAGTTCATACAAAGAAAATAGTCTGCAGTGAACCATCAGCTGTGACTTGCACCAAGTTTCCTAGTGACAATTCTGCTGGTGAAACGTTCCCCACGCTGGAAATGTCAGCACCGAGTCTCTCGTGGTCCCTCCATCCCACCACAGACCTGACTAGGATATAAACACCATCATCTTCACCGCTGCTTGGCACATCATAAATACAACTGCTTGAAGCTGGCTGTTGGTCACTTGTCCAAGGGATGGTGCTGTGAATTCAGAGAGCAGGCGAGTCTGCACAGGAACAGCGCAGGAGAGAGCGGGAGACAGCTGTTTCGTTTCTACATCTTACAGGAAAATATTTCCATGAAGTGTAATGTTTGGAAAATGTCTAACAACCTAGTTCATGCTTTCTACAGATTATGTGGACTTAGCATTTCTGTTGTCTATACTGGGATAGATGAATAGAGAGATAAAAGGAGGCATGAAAATATAAGACACTTGGAATGCAGGAGAATCCACAGAATGTGCGAAAAATGTAGGAAAAGCTAAATAAAAGAAGAAAAGACAAATGAGATATTGTCAAGGCAGCCAGTGAAGCAGCAGGGTCCCAGTTCAGAAGTGGAATCAGTAAACGACAAGCAAGGTAGCTCTTACGGAAAGCCTACATGGTTTTTTAACCCTGGAATTCACTAGGGGGAGTGTGTAGACAAGGGCGGATGCCAAAACAAATCTGTTTTCCAGAAGAAGAAAAAAGGAATATATTGGGAGTTTGATCACCCCAGAACAAGGGCTCAGGGAAGGAGGGGGCTTCTGTGCTGGCCACGCTCAGGACACGTCACCCAACAGCTCTCAGGAAGGGGGGAGGCATCCACCACCCCTTGCATGCAGTGACAGCGGCTGGGGGAAAGCAGTTTTGCTCACTTCCAGAGCAAATGTCACCGGCCTGTAGATGGGACTTGAGAGAAATGCCAGAGAGAAGATCTGGTGAATTTGCTTGGATTTTGCCTGGATCTAGGAGAGAAAGCTATTAATCCTTCCTTCATTCTCCAGCTTGTCACAAAAAACCTGGGGTGTTGGTGCAGAAAAGCCACAGTGCAAACACAGCAGCTTACATTTACGTTACAGTCCCTCCATATCCCAAACACAAGCAAGCAGCATTTCAGACACATTAGAGACACTGTGTCCCACATCCTGTGCTCTCCCCTGCTCAGGAGGAATGGGAAGGTAAAACCCTGTGGGGACCTGTGCAGACAGGGCATGGAGGAGCCCAGCAAGGAAGCACAAAGCTCAGCCAGAAAAAGGAATTTTAGAATCATAGAATGGTCAGAGTTGGAAGGGACCTTAAAGATCATCCAGTCCCAACCCCCTGCCCTGGGCAGGGACACCTCCCACCAGACCAGGTTGCTCAAAGCCACGTCCAACCTGGCCTTGAACCCCTCCAGGGATGGGGCAGCCACAGCTTCTCTGGGCAACCTGGGCCAGTGCCTCATCACCCTCACAGCAAAGAATTTCTTTCTAGCATCTCGTCTCAGTCTACCCTCTTCCAGTTTGAAGCCATTAACCCTTGCCCTATCATTACATTTGAGCACAGGACAAATTAGAGGTCTTGCCTCAAAGCAAGACAACGACAAAACGGAGCTTCCTACTAATCCTGATGGAAAATACCCCCATCTAGGAAGGGAACATAAAGGACCAGGACATTCTGGCAGGGATTTCCAATGTACACACACCTGTATGGAATGGTCTGTGCAACAAATCCTAAACCTCTGGGGACGAGCTAGGCTCAGACACACACAGTCCAACTCCCCTTCGAGGTCTTGCCTTTCCTTCATGTGCACTAAAAGCAATTGTATAACACATGGACATTTGGCCCATCCAAAAGTCCCCAGAGTGTCCAGTCCCTTGCATTTAAGGGTGCATCAGTGATTCCCAGAAAAGCAGCAGCTCCAAGCTCCTATGCATGTGGGCATATCCACATTTCCAGATGGTTGGCGGCCTGTCAGGATTCCTGCATCTGTGGACACATCTGGGCTTCCCAGACATGGGGCAATCCAGTCAGAGTCCCTGGGCACGCACGGCAGCATGCAAGGCCAACAGGCACTTGAATCCCCCAAAATCTGTCTGAACAGTGACAGACAAGAGGACGTCTGGGGAAACCTGGACAGATGGTGACACGAAGAGTCACGTACCCCAGGAGATGCAACCAGCAGAAGAAGCTGGTGGCATCAGAGGTGAAAGACAGGCACGACAGCCTGGGTCCTTCTCCTCACACCTTCTACCTGGAGGTAAACCAGCACTGCATCTCTTGGAGACAGGCACACAAAGCTTGTGCTGCTGCTTCTGGACTATCCTGTCCTCGCAAAGAGAAACAAGAGGCATGGAGTTACTCCCAGTCCCTGTGGGGCTGCCAGAAATAACACAAACCTAACATCTCACACCAGCTGGCGAAGAGGACTAATCCAGCTTCAGAAACTGCTTGACAAAGAGCCAAACCTCCCATCCAGTTCTCATGGCCCCTTCCAGCCCCCCCAGACCAGGTTCCTCTTCTGGCACGATGGTATCCTCAGCGCTCAGCTGACAGCAAGCTGCTCCTTGCAAGCTGCTGTCACCCTTTGGAGACACTCTGCCAACCCACCCTGTGGCAGCGTGCTCACCAGGGACTCCTCGGTGCTTCTACTGTCCCCACGCCATGGCCAGACACGCCACAAGAGGGGTGGCTCTGCAGTGGCCAGACCAGAGGGTGGTGGGGCAACAGACACAGCAGGGAGCTCCACTCCTTCCTCCCTCTGCCCCAGTCCCTGGTGTTGCAGCTGCACCTCTTCCCTTGAATTAGGCATCTCAAGACCTTCCCCTGCCTGTGAATCTCCAGTTCTCTCCCTCCTCCCACCAGCCGGTGCCTCTTCTGAACCCCCAGCTCCAAAGCCTGCAACCCTCTCTACAAGAGGAGCTTGGTCCTATTTTTGCCTCCCTCTTACCAAACACCTCTGTTGGCTCCACGCTCACTTCACGCTGTGAGGGGGCTTTATTATTACTATTATTTTTTAATAATTACTTTCCAAATGCAGTATAACAAGCAGAGCACAAGCATCAGCATCGCAGTAACTGGGTCTGTCTTCATTTCCACCACCAGCTTGCAAAGCTACAGGCGAGAGTCATTGACTCAGTTGCATAACTAATTGCAATTAATCCAATGCCCTGGTCGATGACACTGCACATCCCAAACTAATAGCTGTAAAGCGCTGTTTAATTTAGATGTGTGTGGAAACACAAAGGTTTATTTCCATGGCTGCCATCATATACACCTCAACTTTGCTTCTACTGCCACAGCCCTCCATGTAGCCCTGCCCCACTGCAGCTCCTGCATTGGAAAATTAATATATGTAAAAAATGATATATATAAGAAAGCATTTTTCCTCTTGAGTCAGTGCGAAGGAAGGAGGCTGGCACACTCAGCAGCCTTCAGGCTGTGTGTAAACAAGCCAAAAGAGGACATGTTTCAGAAAGAAAAGATAAGTCCAAAAATGAATTTTAGAAGGGCGAGTCCCTTATGAAAAGATACCCTGCATAACAAGCGGATAGAGCTGGGCAGAGCTAAATTCAAAACATTCCTCGCCTGATTTGGTCTGCAAGGTTCCTATCTTCTTCTGTCACACATTATTAAATGTGGATCAGAAACAGGATCTGGGATTACAGAACAGACGGAACGTGGGACATCAGAAGACACCTGTCCTATAAATAGGAATCATTTACCAATTCAGAACAACACACACATGTTTTGGCAACCTCTCAGCCAATAAAAGCAGAAGCCCCAACATCAGAATTATCCAAGCGCTATTATTTTAAATGCAGAACAATGATTTACATCATCATGACTAACTTAACTCCTCATTTCCCAAATTCTCATCACGCACGTCTCCAGCGAATCACACCGAAAATCAACCCTGTTTGAAAGAAGCCCATTAGGAAAATCCATCCCAATTTCTGAACTGGAAAATTCCCTCTTTTTTTGGAAGAGAAAAGCAGCAACAACAACAAAAAGCAGAACTTCGGATTGAGAGCTGTTAGTTTGGAGCTACCGGTTTCTTCAATAGCTTTTTGCCTGCATCCCCACATCCCAGGATTTCAACTTCCAACCTCCAAAGACAATTCAGTATCTCAGCCTTCCCACAGCAACGCGCTCAGAAACACACCGATTTGGGATTTTGCACAGAATTGCAACACAAGGGGCTCCGATTTGTTGACACTTGGGTTTCTAGGAAAAAATTAACAGAAACACGTGCAAGGGGCTTTATAAGGGAACAACGTGAAGTGCCACTTCCAAACAGGTGCAGCCGATTATCCGAGGCAACATCGTGCCGGAAAAAAAAAACCAAACAAAAAACCCACTCTGTTTTCTTCACAAATTTTAAGAGCACTAAAAAATTCCAGATAATGGGAAGTCCCTGAAGCTTTTGGAAAGTGTTTTCTCATACTCCGTACCTGGTATGACAGCTGCTTCTTTGCAGCTATGGGGAGTTGTGGTTTTCCATTTGTGAAAATTCAAGTGAAATCTATCATTTTTTGGAAAGAGCCTAAGTCCTGGGGTTCTCAAATATCTTTACAGGTTGAACATTTGGAAAGGATCCAAGACTCCAATCGAAGCCTGAATATGTGGAAATATTTAACTCTCTAAGAAACAGTATATAAAATAAGCTGTTTCTCTGCTTGATGACTATTTCAGGATTGACTAATGACTTGTCATGGTGCCAAACACCACGGAGATGGCTCAAGAGGATAATTTCTGAAACTTGAATTTGTAACATTCTATCAAATGAAGACTATTTCTGTGTCAAAACCCTGGATCTGGGAATTTATATACAGCAAGATCATAAATGAACTTTTGGACACCAAAGTTCAGAAGCAGCTCTACTACATTTATTCAATGAAATATCCCCTAAATTTTTTTTTTATTTTTTTTTTTTTTTGGGGAAATAAACAAGCTTTAAAATAAAGTAGGAAAATAAAGACTACCACATCAAACATAGGGCCCTCCTGGGGAAGATCTTGCATTTCAGCTGGGTCCAGGTCTCGTTTTGGGGAAGGATTTGGTGGCAGGGAGCGAAGGCTGCCCCACTGCCCTGGTCAGTGCAGCAGCTCCTCCCTGGGGGTGGTTATGGTGGGGAGAAGAACCTAAGCTTGCCTAAATTCAACTTGTCCTGGTCAAAAACCCCTGACCTAAACTTGATCTTTCTTCTAGTACCAATGCACGTCACACCAAGGCCAGGCGGGTTCTGGCCTCGGCAGGGGCTAAGTTCAGCTCCTCGCTTAACCAGGACAGAACCGGAGCCTGCAGCTCGCTCCCAGCAGAGCAAAAGGTCCACCTGGCCGAGTCACTAGCAAAGGCTAACAAATTCAGTCTGGTTTCAGGGAGCAATTAATTCCTGCCATCACCTATTCTCTAGGAGGCACAATGCTCATGTTACACATTTATTCAGATTATAAGGATGGAAAGGACCATTTATATAACATAGTTTTGCTTCCTGCTTAATAGGGATTAGAGGATCTAACCTCATAATTACTACACAAAATCTATAACTTCTGTCTGAAACAGTTTCAGCAGGAGTCTGGCTTTCAGGCTGCCAGTGGCTGTTAATCCATCTCATACCTAGGTAGAAACATTCCAACTTTTGCATTATAAATCTGCACATTATTAGCCCAAGGTTGTCCTGCATTAGGCTTTAAATCATAACTTCTCCTTGTGCCTTTCTTCGCTAACATTTTGAGCTATTTGCTCTGAAATTTTTCTTCCCCTTGTTGGTACTTGTACATTATGACCAAGCTATTCTTTAATTTTCCCTAGGTAGATGGCTCTTACTAAAACCCTGTCTATAGCTCCATATTTCTAGGACTTGGTCACATTTATTGCTCTTTTCTGAATATTTTCAACCATACAGCATCTTTTCTCTGTTAAAATGGACAAGAGAACTGGATGTGGTGCCCAGCACTGCCTCACCAACACCATTACCAGCAGCAGAGCTTCTCATTGACTCTCAGAGGGCTGGGCTGTGCCTGTCCTCCCGGCTGCCACTCCGCTGGCGTGCCTCCTGCCCACCCGGCTACCTGCGACATCTCCAACTCCTTTCTCACTGTCTGCTCTCAGCTCACAAATGTAGCTTAGCCTGTTAAGTCCAAATTTATGTTCAGCATCAAAACACGTGAACGTGTTCACCTGTGAAACTCTCAGACACCGCTCAGAGCCGTACAGCAACTTGCCAAAGCCAAGCAGCAGATTTTAACACCAGTCCCCTGACACGCCGCGCAAGATAACTGCAGGCTTTGGCACAGAGGGGACAAAGATCCAGCAGGTGCTAAAGTAGTGATGTCCATTTAATAACTCACCACTTAAAAATAACCTTTTGCTTGTCACCATTGTGACAGGGGAGCCGCACCAGTTGGAGGTAGGTGTCGTGTGGGGCTTTGGGAGCTTTTACCAGTGCCTGAGGGGGCTGAAGCTTGACACCGGCGGGGCAGGGGACCAGGTGGAGGGGGGAAAAGAGGGCTCAAAGTCGGATTAGCAAGAGAGGCTGCCATAGCACCACGGGAGGGAGAAAGGAGAGAAAACGTTGCAAAAGCCAAGCAGAAGGGCCAGGAGGGCAGATAACCATCAGAACAGGCTGGGCTCCTGCGTGGCAGGAGGGGAGGGCAGCGCAGCAGCGAGTGCGTGGGAGAAGGGGAGAGGGAGCAGCACGAGCACGGTGCGAGGCCACGGGGAAGATGCAGCTGCGAACCACAGCCCTGGGGGGAGGCATGAGCGGGGTCAGCAAGGGAGACACACGCACATGGAGCTTGGTTTTGGCAAGGCTGAGGAGAGCAGGCAGCCATCCATCATGGGGGCTCAGTGGGATGCACAAGGCTGGCTGGCAGAGGGAGGGAAGAGGTCCCCACCAGGGCATTCCCCACCTCAGATGGGCACACTGGATCCAAACCAACACAGCAGCCCGTAACCTTGAGGAGAGAACTGAGAGCGGGATCTCATGTCTGTGGCAAAGGGGCAAGCAGAGGGCACTGAACCTGGCCAGGAAAGGAGGGTGGCCGCATGGAATGGCATCCATCAGTAGCAGCTCTGCCACTTTGCTCCTACATGCCAGCCTCACGGGGCACGGAACAGCTGTGGCACGGGTCACCTGGCAGACTGTGCCACCACCTGCATGCGAGAACTGAAATTTCCTTTTTGTTCTACATTCACCTGCTGAGGGGCTCAGAGACCAGCAGAGTAGCTGCTGTACCCAGAGCCACAGGTAGCCTCCTGGAGGTGCGTCCTCCCTGCCCTCCCAGCTCACCCCATGCAGCAGCCTCCCTTGTTTGCATGGGGAAGGTTCCTGGGAGCAGACAGACTTCTTCCTTGCAACTTCAGCATCGCTGACCCAGCATCTCACCCCCCGGCTCACACCAGCAGCATGAACAAAGTGTCCCACACCCGGCTGTTTCTTTGGGACAGCCTTCTCACACTAACCTCAGAGGTCCCAAGATCTCACATCAGGTTCCATGGCAGGCTCAAAACACCCCCAGCACCCTGCTCTCACATCACCATTGCCTTAGGGTACCCAGAGCCAGCCCTCCCCATGCACGCACACTCACAGACACCAGTGCTCTTGTCCTGCAAGGGGATGGAGACATCCTTTAAGTGCCACGTGTGTGAGTAAAGGCAGCTCTGCAAGGCAGGTTGGGCAAGAGGCTCCATGCCCTGGCACACACTCCTAAATGCAAAGCCTCCATAGGCTGCTTTGCATGTGCTTTGCATGTTGCTGCTGTGCACGCACAGCTCCATGGGTACAGCCTCCTACCCATTCAAGGGCCATCCCTGTTCCCAGGTTCCTATTGTATGGAGTAGATGACACACCATGGTTTGGACCCACAGCTTTCCTGGGCCGGGGAGCATCTAGGAACAGTTATACAAGATCAAAAGGTTTCCTGAAGGATCTTCTGCAGTTGGTACAACTGTTACTTAGTCAGACATCTAAACAATTTCTTGGCCTGTGCCCCCTGCAAGCATTAGCCTCCAAACAAATCCCAGAGCTGAATCGGTTTCCTCCATTTAGAGGCTCCACTCAAATTGTTTCTAGGATTCCCATCTTTCTCCTTCTTTTTGCTTTACAAATATATAAATAGTCACATCGTCATACGAGACAAGTAGAGACTGACTCTTATGGGTAAAAAAACAGATGTTTCCCAATCTTCCCTAACAAAGTAATATTTTATATATGGCTCTTCAATGGATTTATAGCCAATGAAGGGATGTTACTACATTAGCTCATGGAGGGGGTGGGTGATAAAAACTGGAAAGGAAGAGCCAGACAAGGAGAAAAGAAGCTATCCAGAGCACTGCAATTGGAGAAGCATGACAAATGGGCAGCACAGTTTTAGAGGGCTTCGACAGCAAGGCAGATTGCCTGGCTGGGAGTGATTGTCCACAGCTGGAGCATCGCAGAGACCATCTGGTATTTCTTAAACATGCTTTCCCCAGGTGATCCGATTCTTGGAGTGCCCCAGCAAAGAGAAGAAAAAAGGCTTGCTAGTCTCAGCCCCATTTCCAGGGTTCCCCTAATTAGTTAATAGAATTATATTTGAACCGGTTTCAGTTTCCCCTACAAAACTTTTGCTTTTGCCACCTTTTCAACAGGGGGAAAAAAAAAAAAAAAAAAAAAAAAAAAAAGAGTATTTAAATTCCTGAAGCTTTAAACTTCTTTAAGAGAGTCATTGATTGTGTCTCTTGGCACAGCAACATAATATAAAACTTAATGAAGTAAAAAGAGATCCAAAATTTCTTTTGAACACCTTGTAACCCCTCTTCCCTACACCACGTTTAGTTGCACAAAGCACGCATTTCCACAGACTCTCACGTTACTCTCCCACCCCAGAATTTCCATCCCCAGCACTAGCCTCCAAAAAAGCACAGCGTAGACTGCATGTGGGACTGTTAACCTCTTTTTTCTAGGATTCTGACCCTTTTCTCACCTTGGAAAAACGTTAAGGAGTGTAATTAACTGTATGTGCCACGCCGTCTGTACGTTCCCACGACAAGGAGGGCTGGCAGAGCAGAATCCCAGTGGTGTTTGCTGCTGCCCTTGTGTTCCCCGTAAGACAGCCCCTTCCTGAGCCAGGAGCATCAGGAACGGGCTAACGAAGAAAAGAGCAAGAGAAAGCGGTAAATAATAAATGAACGGACAGATGGAAAAGGGGTTAGAGCAAGCAACTGGAGACCAAGCCTTGGGAACCAAGCCGTGTTCCCACCAGCAGGCAGTGCCCCCACCGAGCAGCGCGGTGCAGGCAGGAGCCAGGCTCCGGCCACAGAGATTATCCCCGTCGCTCCCCGCCAAGCCGGGCTTCCCAACCGCCCCGCTCCGCTCCGCTTTCTCCGGGAGTTAGCCCAGCCACAAAGCGCGGGTCTGTCCAAGACGTATCCTGTTTGCCACAAACACACCCACCCCCCCCCAGCCCCGGTTCTCAGCTGCAAGCTTCCCAGCAGCACGTAAATAACCCTTCCTGCTATTTTTCACAGGGAGCAAATACATAGGGACGGTGCCCGGAGCACTGAAGCTGGCGATCCTCCTCCATCTGCAGCAAGATTTGGTGACACAGCAACGTTTCCTAGGAAAATTTCTTTAAAACGCAGGGAACTCGCCAGACACAAAGTTCCCTTCTCTGTCCTCGTCGGCAGCCACCTTCTCAAAGCCTGAATTTGAGAAAAGCTGGTGGGACTGTAACCCCAGTCAGAAGTACATATACAAGGTGCTACAATTTCTCCAGGCTGAGAAAAATTATCCAATTCAATTATTGGGAAGAAATACTGTAGAAAAGAATCCAGAACATTTAAAGGTTTTTCTTTTAGTTTGTTTTTAGGTGGTTTAGATGGCCAAAATCAGCATATTGCACCACCACGATGGAAGGGGATTTTGGTTGGAAACCCATCCTTATGCAGTGGTATAGCCAGCAATAACAGAAAACAATATAAACCGTGATTGTAAAGCTAGAGAAATGGCAACTAATTGCAAATTACAAAGCGTAGAAAATTAATAAAGTATTTTAAAAGCACAGTGGAAAAAATCGTGCCTTGCCAAGTTAGTGGGAATTTAAATAGAGAGGAAAGATGGGAAATGTGAACAGAAACATGGATCCACTATTTTGTGCACGCAGTAAAATTACCAATGTAATTACAAAAATATAAATACATGCGCTCTGTATGTGGGGAAAAGATATGATGATGAGCTCATCATAAGACAATGATGCACTTCACAGTTTACTAATGACCAAGAGATGTATTAGATAACATCTGCTTTGGATAAACACTGTTAAATCACCCACCCTGGATTATTTGCACCTCCGACCGCGCTAAGGAGCTCTCTGACCTGCTGATGCTAATTTTTAATAAATCTTGGAATGCCAAGTAATTCTAGAAGGGTAGGAGAGCCCTAACCCTGTGCCGGTGCTTAGGCAGGACTGGCTGACCTGGGGAGTGACAGCCGGTCCGTCTGACAGCAGGCCTAGAGAAAGCAATTAGAAGCCAATATGAGAATCTACTGATCATTCATAATATTCATGTCTCAACTAATTACCAGCCAACATATGTTGTACAGAATCACCCTAACTGGTGCTACAGCTTGATTGAAGGGCTTGCGTTAATAAAAATAATCTGGTGTAACTGGACAGACAGAAGTAAGACAAAAAATGAGACAAAAAACGTATCCACTGCCTGCTCCCCATCCCACAGGATGAAGGTTTTTTACCAATCATTTAGATAAAAATAAATGCAAGGTCCGTAGAGGCAGCCTGCAGATAGCACAACCGTAAGTTAGTAAATAACGAACGGAACAGCCCCCCTTTACCCTGTGATCCAGTTTGTATGGCTGAATGGCCCCCATCCAACCCAGCGCGCTTCAACGCAGCCAAGCACAAGATAATACACGTACAGGAAAACAACACGGAGCTCGTATCTCCAGGGTGGAAAAGTCTGTCCTGCACGGCCCCAGGACAAAGCAGCAGCTATGAAAGGACTTTGGAGGAGTAAAGCTGAAGGAGCTAAACCTGTTCAGCTCATGAAAGAGTAAAAATCCGTAAGATTTGAGTGCTGCTCACAGGCATTACCTTGGAGTGGGGGGAGAGGGGGTTTCTAACCCGACGGCGAGGGGCAGAAGGAGCTCCAGGGGCTGTGAGTCAGAGTCAAGCACGATGCTGGCACAGGGAGAAGGTATCAGCACGGCAGAGGAACATCACCCAAGGTGGTCTGGATGATCTCAGAGCCAAGCATAAAGGCAGGGGGTGAAATTCAGTAGTACAAAGGACAGGTATAAAGACTTCTGTGTAACATAAGAGTGGAAGGAGCCCAGACACTGGCATACTGGGGGTCTGCTTTAGGCTACAAAATCAGGGAGATCAGAAGCACAGGCTTATTGGGAGCATCTGAAACACAGAACTCACTGGTAATTAGGGACCTTTAACTGCCCACACATTTGCTGGGAAAGGAAGACATCAGACACAGCCTTGCATCAAGTTCCTGGAATGCACCAAGAAAAAAAAATAATTGTGAAAGAAGAGGCAGGAACAAGACGAGGAAGGAGGCTCCTCGAGGTTTGACTCCCAGTAGCGGAGGAAAACTGGGAAAAACACACAAAGGTGGAAAGAATCATGGGCAAGGGAGCTAGAAGTGTTTGTGCTCGTTAGGAATAGAAGGGAAAACAGCAGCAGAGTAAAAGCAGTGCAATGGAAAGACTTTAGTAAACTCAGAGGGCTGGCAAGGGAGATTTCATACAGAATGAAAAGGGAGTTCAGGAAAGTGGGTGTTTTGTAAACACTCAGCACGATAAGAGAACAAACACAAGTTATCTTGGTGCGGGGGTAGGACAGGGTAAATCACAGACTCCTCCCCGTCCTGCAGCAGGGGAAGGAGAAATGGAAACTCCATCAGGCCGAGGAGAACGAGCACAAAGCGGCGGCACCAGGAGAGGGGACAGAGCTGAGGAGCCGGGTGTGGAGCAGAAACTGCTCGCAGCAGGGACCGCCAGCGGTAACGAGGAGACATTTGATAACTACATCAGTGGGAAGAGACAGACCAAAGGGTTCATCACCTCCTGAGCAGGGAGAAAAGGTTAATAGATTGGTTTATGCCACTGAACACACCACAAGCTCTTCCAAAGGTGTTGGTGTGTGTCAGCCCTTCCCCCTCCCACCGCAATCTGGTTTCAGTTAGGTTTATGTGTTTTCTTTATTCTCTACACAGCACCCAAAACCGGCTGGTTCTGGGAATGACATTACGTATTATAACGTACATATAATTGCTAATTTTAAGATACACAATTTATAAAATACCTTCTCTTGTGAGGCTAGTTAAATTTGACAGTAAATTGAATTCAGTAAATACCAAACACATCTTAAGAAGCCCCGTTCCCCACAGTTACAAAAGCAATAACCAAATCAGATAATGAGAAAGCCAAAGTGTTGCTTAACGGACCAGAGTGTCACCTGAAAAAGAGATTCACCTTCATGACCCCTCTCACACACACACACATGCTGTCAGCACACAAGTTGTAAAACTACTAATTAGGTTAAGAGGAGGCAGTGGATCCCAGGGGTTTGGCTCGCAGCTGTCTCAGGCAGTGCAGAGGTATAAATTGGGACACGATTTCACAATAGCCAACAACTCGCAGAGTTAAAGCTGAAACATTTAATGCTTTTGTTGGGTCAGACTTCATGAGAAAGGACAGCTCGGACCACAAAGTTAATGCAATTAAAAGCAGCGGAGTAGAAGCGTAAGGCATAGTATCACATAATATTGAGATAATATTGAGATTACTGAAGCCTGATGTTGTCAGATAGTTGCTGATGGACCTCAGACTATCTCTGGGAATTTCTGGAAGACAAATGAGGTCTCAAAAGACCAGAAAAGGGCAAATATAGTGGCTATATTCAACAAGTTGAAAACTTAAGGCAATTGCGGGCCAATCAACGTAACTTCAATTCTTGGAAAAAAATTTGCGAAAAAAATAAAATCACCAAACAATCCATCTGCAAGGAAGGGGTGGAAGCGATAGCCCTGCCACGTGACATCAACCTGCTTCTCTTTGACAGAGCAAAAGGGTCTCATACACAAGACAGAGGCAACAGATGTTCTATACCTTTACTTTTGCAAGGCGTTACCTCCAATTTTGTAGAACATTTTAACTAGCAAATTAGGGCAATAGAGTCTAGATGAAATTCCGTACAGGGAATGTGCAGCTGGTTGGGAAATGGTACACAAAAATGCAGGCGCGAACAAGCAATACTGTACTCCAAAATAATAATAATTAAAAAATCCATGATTAGGAGGGGTGTACAGACCGGAGTGTCACACGCGAGATCCATGTAATAACCCCACTGCTCCGCTCAGTCAAGAAAGGCCTCGGCTGCTTTTCTGGGCTCATTTCAAGGCAACGCACTTCAAAAATCAGCCCAGACCAAGTGGAGAGAGCCCAAGGGACTCCAACAAAACACAGAACTACGCAAAAAAAATTTAAAGAGGCCTGAAAGGGACCTCAAGAGGCAGAATCAGCCATGCATGTGTCATTCAACTTGAAAATAACATGGCCGTGAGGAAAGAAAAAGAAAGGCGGTTGTTCAGTGTAGAGAACAAAAGTCTTTGGGGAAACGTGATAACAAACCTCAAATATGTAAAAGATTTCTGCAAAGAGGAAAGGAGTGCTGTAAGCTGCTCTCCATGTCCACGGGGAGAGGACATGTTGTAATGGGCTTAAACTGAAGCAAAAGATTTTAAGAACACCAACTCCAAAATGATATAGATAATTACACCCTGGAGCCGATTGCTGAGGGAGGGTACACCTCTCCCACCACAGGGGGTTTAAGGATAAAGCCGCATAATTTGAATCAGTTAACAGTGATGTCCCCACAACCTGGGCAACACTGGGCACCAACAACCTCCTGGCTTTACACAGACATACCCAGGACCACAATATATTTCAGCTACGCACCAAATGCCCTCAGAAAGCTGCGCAGTAAAAACAAACAGCCACTTCGCTTCAGAATGAGCTCATAGGAATGACTGGTTACGGCACAAAAATACTCAGTTACAAGAGATTGGTTTTCCCAGTTTATTTTTCCCGGCACCATCCCCTCAGTTCCAATCCCAAGGTCGCAGAAGACACCTGCTAACCATCCTCAACATGGACCCAGCAACTCTGCTGGTTATTAACTATGGGTTCAGTACAGTGATTGTTTTAACAACATATTACTATTTTTCTGGTCCCTTTCTCCCAGGAACGCCCCCTCCCCTCCGCCCCCCCGGTGTTTCACAGCAATTCTCTCTCCCTCTCTCTTTCCCATAGGAGCTGATGACATTATTTTCATCCCCTTGCTAATCTGACTTCTCCACCAGTATCCAGCTTACACTTATCAAGGAGACAAACTCAGGGAAATTATTTTCACTGCGTATTTAGCTTTGAATGCTGCTTTTTCTTCTTCAGCCCCAACAAAGGGTTCAAGCGCTGCAAAGTTTGTCTGTTTTTTCTGACTGTATCAGCAGGTCACATAGAAGATATTGCCTTTCCTTATGCACCTTTCCCCGAGCAGAGTACAGGTACAGCTGGTTTGTCATGGAAAAGGCTAGAAGATGCCCTCTTGAGGTCCTTTTCAGATCTATTTTGTACAATGCGGTGGATAACGTGCATAACGGAACGGGCTGCAATGGACAGAAGGGCAGACATCCTGATCCAAAAACCACTCGTAGGCCTGTAGCAAAGCCCCAGAGAGCATTCTCCTTGAAGGAAAGCTGGGGAGCAAGCCCAGTGCGGACCACCCCAGTGCAGCACCCAGTAAGACAGCTAGGAGAGGTATCACTGCTGTACAGACCACAGGACCTTTAGGCTGCTTATCCCAAATAAGGTGCCAAAAAAGGGAAGGAAGCTGCGCTTACCCCTGTGACAACCCCCCCAGGTCCCATCTCAGACGGTGGTCCCCCCACCAGCCCCACGGAGTTAGCTGTAACGGGAGATAAAACCATCTCTCTCTGGAGAAAACTCAGGCAAAACCAAGCAGAGCAGCCTTTCTGCCAGGCAGCACAGGCACCAGAAGCACAGCCCTCCCCGCACAGACCCCCTCACAAGGGCAGCCCCGGAGCCATGGCCCCCTCCAGACCCAGCACACCACGGGACGTGTTCTGGGCCCTGCAGACACCTCTTACGCCAGGACCACCATCTCACAACCCCCCCAGCGTTCAGCAGAAATCACAAAACCACTGGGGGAGGTTCACAAGTGCAGGAAACACAAATGTCACAGGTGCTCACCCTGAGCCGTGTGATTCCCTGCCAAGAACAAGCACGACTGCAGCTCCGGACGCCTTCAGAGGAGAGGAGAAAAACAAATTTCTGGGGGGCAGCTTCTCCCTTGCAAGCTCTTCACGCAGACACACTGCCATTACCCTTGCTCCATGCTACCCCTGTGCGTAATTGCTCTGCAGTGGCCACACACGTTTCTGTTCCTGCATGATCTGCTTTTCTCCCCACTCCTGCCACCATCGTGCATCCCCACTTGGGAAAAGCTGACATGTACCACCCATCACCACCACCTCACGCACCCATACCGCTTACCTGGCATGAAGAGGGTCTCTGCCTGGTTACTATAATCTCCAGAAGTGGCCCTTTACAAGGAAAGCCTCACAAAGAGCTCACAACTGCTGTTATGGCAGAGTTTATGTTATTAAATCACCTTAACAGCGGCAATGGAATGCCAATGTAAAACACCCCATTGCCATGTTGGATGCAGCCAGTGAAATGCCCTCTTCAGCAGCTGTTCCCAGCAGCTCCCACCTGATTTTAATTCCCCTGTTGTCTCTCAGTGTACCTGGAAGAAACTTTCTGCTAAACACCCTCAGCAGGGTGGGGCCTCAGAGGAGCAACTGGGAGCATTATGTACGCTGTGGGGAGGGTCTCCTCCCGTAACCGCTGCTTTCAGAGGCTGTGTGGCATGATGTGACGGGGTGGAGGGCTCCCACCACACCACATCTGCACTGAAGAGCTGGTGAGGAGAGTGCAGGGTGTGTGGTGGGACAGACGTGGGTCATCACGTCTCCTGATGCAGAGGAGTAATCTGCACTGTAGCTTCAAGGAGAAGGTAGAGAAGAAAGAAGAAAGATTTTTTTTCACTTTTCAGAATGAGAAGCGGGGCACTATTTTGTTTTCTCAGGATGAGAACTCTTGAAAACAAGCTTAGGGTTTGTCCTTGTATCTTGGGAAGCTCAGTTACACTTAATACTTCACTTTAATACAGGAGGGGACTGTTTTTCCCATGTGTCTATTGACATGAGTAATTCCCTGTTCTATCAGGCTTAACAGGCTTTACTAATAACAGTGCAAAAGCCTGTGGATACCCACCCTCTTACAGTGCAAAGGCAGTACATGAACTCAGCCCAACCTGGCACCGCAGAGGGAGGGCTTCAGATTTAGTCCAGCAGAGCTCTGCCCGCTGCTGTCCCGATCTCCACAACCTCATTCCGTACAACCTGCATGTACGTTGGGTCTCCACCACCCCGGGCAGCTCTTCACACCTCACCTGCTGCCAGCCCAATCCTGCGTATTCACCCTTAGCTCCAGGGCTCCAACATCACCTTTCTGTCACCTGGACATTCCTCCCAAGGGATGCTGAGGAGAGGGGCCTGCTGTGACCGTTGCAACTTCTACTCATGCTGATACGAGCCATAAAAGAATCACCACTTGCTCCACCTAACTTGACTGGGAAGAAGAAAAGAAGTGTTTCTAGTGGAAAGATTCCTCCTCCTCTATCTCACTGTGGGCTGAGCTGAGCAAACCAGTTCCCAGAGGGGAGCAGGCGATGCTGAGCGCTCACCCCCTGCTCTACCACGGGCTCACCCCAGAGCGTCAGAGATGCTGATCTGTGAAAGGAGATACCCATCTCTGAGCACCAAGGAGGAAGCAGCAAAGATTAATAAGCCTCAAAATGTTTTACAGCATTTAAATAGCACTGTCACAGATCAAAGACTATCACTCATCTCAGAGAGGCAGGCTGGGTCAGCCTAGAAAGAGCAGGCACAGAAAGCAAATGCAAGAGAAAGCCTGCAGACGGGAGCTGAGGAAAGCTCTACAGAAACCGAAGTGGCCTAAGCCAGTCTAACATGTGTTCCTGGAGGAACGAGAGCCAGAAAGACGGCCTGGTTTCACTCAGTCTCAGTTGTGTCTTAGCACAAGAAAACACATTTCATTTTAAGACGCCCTCTTACCTTGGAGGTACCTGCTGCTGGGAGCAGCTTAAATCCCAAAACCACAACCCTGCCAGATCGCTGAGATAAGGAGCACACTGGGACCCATACGCAACTGGTGAATAGATTTGAAAAAGCTCCCGATTTACATGGATGCCACAGGGACTGCAGAATCACACTCCTTGCACTCCAAGGGCTTTCATTCTTCAAACCATCAGGACACTGCATGGAAGTTTGATGGCAGTATCACTTGCCCGCACTTGCAGGCAGCGTGGGAGGCCTGATCAATAGTCTTTCGAGCTGCTTGTGTAACTGTGTCATCTGGGAGGAGGGGGAAGAGAAGAGGACTTTTTATCCACATCACTACAGTGGTAGCAGTAGTAGCACCGGAATAAAGAAGCCTCACAGTGGTATTCCCGCTTCCAAGCTCTCCTAGACTAGCTATCCCATCGTAAAGCACCTTTATTTTCACATGACTTTGGGCAAGACATTCCATTTACATTTCCTTGATATAATTAAAGTGCTGCAGGAATTAGCAGTAGTAGGCCCCCTCAGAGGTGTGGGGTTGAATGTTCCTCCAGTCTAGGCTGGAGACTGAGTACTCAGAGTAAATGCACTGCATGACGCCAAGTAACCCCTGGCTACAGAACTCCAGGGAGGAAAGAAACCCCATTCTCAGGGATCCCCTGCATATTCCATCCCTGCAGAGTCAGTCCCTCGCTATCCCTCCCCAAAACAGGTCTGGATCCTTGCTCCTGAGCCTCGCCCCAAGGACCTTGCTGCTGATCCGGGGACTCCCTCTAGCACTGTACAGAAACATTGTGCAGAGCAAAAAGAAGTCCTCAAGCAAACTCTGGCTGATTGAATTTTGAAGGTAAGGAATGCCCTTCTGCAACAGATGTACAACCCCCTCTGCCCACCCCAAACACCAGATCCATCACAGAGAAGGGAAATATTTACACAAGTTAGTAGAGTTCCAGTTAAATATTATGCTTAGCTGTCTAGAGTCCATGTTCTCAGTCTACGCCTATGAAATAAAAGATTAAACTTCATAACAATTATGAAGTTGCTCTGCTCACATTCAAAGGGAGTTAAAGGACATTAAAATAGTTCTTTGGGTAATATTCTGGTGAAATTGCTGTCTCCCCCCTGGAGAGTTAGAGCTAAAACCTTCTGAACTATCTTGTAAACACACTTGGAAAGGCTAAGAGCTGAGCTGATAACCAGGTAGCACCTCTGCTCTGCAGGTTCTGTAAAATATGTGAGCAATGCTGGAGAGCTTTTGAAGCAGCGAGGGAAGGAGGACAGGGGAGAGCAGCTTCTCTTCTCAAGGGAAGTTTGTTTAGTGGAAAGTAAGCAAGTTGTCAGGGGAAAAGCTGACAATGTTGATTCCAGCAGTTGTACTGGGAATAAACAGCCAAGTGGATTACGTTACAGAGAATGAGAAACGGCTCTGAGGATCCCATTTAAATGCTGGGCTTTCAGGAATGATGCGATTCAGCAATGCTCGTAGTCCCGATGCCCACAGCCCCCCAGGGCTGAGCCCTCTGCCAGAGCTGATATTGCCCTCCCGCCCCTGTGGGATCCCCAAAAGCTCCAGCAGAGCTGAGTCCCCAGGAGACCCAGAGCTGACTGCACTGCTGTCCCTGGTGAGGACACAGACCTGTGCTGGCTTAAAGGCACAGGCTGGACATTGAATTAGGGATGGCAGCAGAGGAGGGGAGGTTGCACAGGCCCTGCTTGCCTCTCCCAGCCCAGCAGGAGGGGAGGGCCACCACGGAGCTTGCCATCTCCTCCCCAGCCACAGCAAAGGGCCCTCTCTCCCATAAAAATCAGATGCCTCCCTGCCTTTCACAGGAAAGGGACCCGGCAAGAGGAGAGGGGGATCTTGTTTGATTTATTAGTCTCTTCCTCCTTCCCATCGTCTGTGGCTCATCCAGCTGTAGTGATAAGGAGAACAGCTATGAAAGGACACTGCTGGCTGCTGGGAACCCATCCTTCTGCCCAGTCAATGCCTGAAGACATCGGTCCTTTACAAGCACCATTAAATGTGTATCCAAAATGTGGCAGTCTCCTCCATCCTTTGAGATTCTGTTCCCTGGATAATACAAACAGTTGCCAGAAAAAGAGTATCCTCTCATCTCTGTCTGGGCCATTATCCCTTTATATTTGCTCTTTAATATTTACTGGGTTCACACAAAGTGCATGCTCTGGAAAGAAAAAAACTCAGCTACAGCTTAAAGGACTCCAAATTTAGTAATTGCTGCAGCCCCATCGACGTGAACGGTTAGCAGAGAGATTTCTCCAGCACTTCACGTGCCGTGGTATTCTGCTTAGGTCAGACTGTAGGAAACATTCTGTCCAGGGGCACCAAATCTGGAGTGTCTGCGTAGGTGCCAACTGCAGAGGCCTTATGAGTCCACCACGAGTTCCTGCAGGTCTCCTTTCCCTCCCAGCACCCAGTAATCTTGGTAGGAAACAGAGGCAGCCAGAGAGATGCTGATTCATACGGAGGTGAAGCACCCGAGGGTTTAACACACCTGTGAGTCAGTAAGAACTAGCCCCAGCTGGTCTTGCAGCCTTACCTGTTAATGTGAGGTTGCTGTATGTGTTTGAAAACTGCTCCTTTAACAAAACCAAGTGCATCTGAGCTGCCTTTTCCCTCTGTAGCTCCAACATTATGTCAGGATGCTGGGCGATCTTACAGCCTTTCTGCTTATCCAGGGCAATGTCGCTGCGAACAATGTCTACAGCAAAAGGGAAAGAAAAAAGGGAGATGGCCAAACCTCAGCTTTCGTTTTCACCAGATGCTTGGATCAGAACCAGCCAACACAACAATCACTCAACCATCACACAGCACAGGCAACCCAAAAAAGGGTCCAAACCCCTGGGATCCACCTATCCGATGAACCTCCTCTGCTCAAGTCTCCTTTTCTCCCCCAGAAAGCTCAAGTCATTGACTTTAATACACTAACACAACCTGCTGCCCCTTCTGTCCTTCACCTGCCTGGTAGTTATCTCTTACAATAATGACCCCTCCCTTGAAGGAAAGTGCAAAAGTCTCCCAACATTTATGTTATGATCCTGTTACTGGTGTGTTTGACACTAAATACTGAGAAAAGGCTAAATCCCATTCTGGTGACCCCACGGCTTCCATTTACCCTTGCCTTGTCCAAGAGATGATGAAGGCAGCTTGTTCTCACCTTGTTTATCCTCAGTGCAGCTATCACAGCTGGAGTTAGGTCAGCATGGCTTACGACTCTTTGAACAGGTTTCTGTACCCTTCTAACTCCCGACATTCAATTTGGGAGTCAGGAGGGATATTTAACAATTGTTTTCTCTTCACATGAGCTAAGAGTATGATATTCCTCCTCCTAGAACTACTCACCTGCTGGGGAAAGGGAAAGATGGAAGTAGCAGGGCAGAACAAGAATCAAGTAAGAAGTGTCCAGTCTCTAAACAGGAGGGGAGTGGTGCAAACTAGTCCTTGCAAGGTCCCTTTCTGAGTTTAAAAAAACTCTGTAACATACTCAGATCCACAGGCACCATGTGCTGTGTCTAATTCTTACAAAACCTTAGGCAGCTAGCACTGATAAGGAAGGATGGAAATTGGAGTTCTTCCACCACATTGCATGAGATCACCCTTTGCATCACGAGGTTGTGCTTTGCTTGCTTTAATTCCCATCTAGCTAGAAGTTTTTGAAGGAGCTTATTGTCAGAAGAAACCAGTTCCATTATTGTTATGCACACCAAGGAACACCAAAGTTATTTGCAATAGTCATTCTCCTGTCTTGCAAGGTGTCAAATCTCAGGTGCAGCAAACCTAAATTCAAAGCTCTGCTGTGTCTTGGGCTAGCAGGGAACCCCCACCAAGGGTGGAGTGGAGGACTGGAAGCCACATTATCTTCCTGTCTCTCGGCCTCATCCTAGAGTCACTGTGCTCCTCTTGCCTGGGCTGTGCTCTGTCTGACTCTTTACTGGATTGTTTGAGATTAACACAGCTTCTCTAAAGCCTGCCTAAAAAAGACTGCTCAGAACAGTATTGTCACCAAAGCCCTCATAGTTAGGGACATGAGTTCTCTCCTCCACCCACAGCTATCATGCTTGGGAGTGGAGACAGGGCAGCAATCAGCTAGCATGAAAATACGGCTCAGTTATTTCCATGTCCTGCACAGGGCTTCAGTGCAGAGAGATAAGATGGAGCAAGATGAAGGAATAATGTTCCTCTGCAGATAATTAACCACCCAGCCATACACACACCATGTGCTTCTGGTGCACAACCTCTTAGGTGACACTGAGTAAGATTTGAGCCTACCCAAATCCTTCCCAACTAATGAAGTGGCATGATGATACAAGCCTGAACCTCTACGGTGGGAGATATTTGGAGTACTGAAGATTGATAAACACAACCTTATCGCTCTCCTGCACCAGAAAGGCTATCACTACAGCTACTGGTGTCACATGGAGCTCATGCATAGTCATTCACCTTCCTGGGTGATGGACTTCCTTTTCTGCAGAACTGAATGCAACAGTTGTACACCCTCCGTCCCCAAGGCAAAATGGAGCAAAACACACCAAGGAGGCCCTGGTAGTGAAAAAGACCAAGAAGCAGAGCGGTTTGAAAACAGATAGTCTCCAGTTCTCTTCCAACTGCTATGAGGGAGTCCAGGCTGAGGCAAAACAACTTTGTTTCTTAAAAGGCATGGAGGGCTCCTAAAAGCCTGACTAGGGCCAGTGTGGACCCATGTGGAGGAAACCGTTGGTCCCCGCCCTCCCTCCCCTGGTCAGGGCCCAGCCCAGCACCTTGGAGAGTGCAAGGGGATGTGGCAGCAGGTCCTGTGCGACACCCCCACCTCCTCCTCAGGGACCACAGGTCACAGCAAACACACGGCTGTGAGAGGGATTAGCGCGAGGAAGTCGAGCCACATTCAGACAAATCCTCGGTCTTTCCTCAGCTGCTGAGGTCTAGGAGAACTTGTGCAGGGCACAGAAAGTGGGGTAACCAGCTTCATGGGGTTCCCAGAAAGCTGCCACTGTGGACATCCAGGAAGCGGAGGCAAGACTTGCAAGGTCCTGGCTTCTCCGTTTGATGGAGGACCCAAGGAACTTGCCCAAGACCTTAAAATGAAGGTGGACTCCACATTCATTAGAGCACCGATTTAAACAGTGGGCAGAGGTCTGGGATATAGAGCTTCTCAAAGGACTCAGTGCCCAGACACCCAGACTGCAGCAGGCTGTACTCAGTGCAGGGGAGGAGGCAAGGGCACCTCCACACCACTCTTCTGAAACTGAAACACCGAGGGAAGAGGGGTGGCAGGCCACAGCTGCCAGAGACGCAGGGGAAACCTCAGCAAAAGCAACCCAGGGGAAGCAGCCAGCAAGGAGCCAGCAGCCCTCGATTCTGAAAAGAAGAGAGAGAAAAGGGAAAGACGCCAGGAGTGCAAGGAGGAGGGTCGGGGAGGATGTACTGGGTAGGGTAGCCCCAAGCGGGAGCTCTAGGAGAAAGATGCTGCCTTCCTGAACATGGATTAAAAAATGAAAAAATTAAAAAAATATACTAATAACTAACAAAACAAAACAACCCCAAACAAAAAAAACCTACACAAACCCCACAAGTACCCAGCAAAACACGAAACCCAGCGGCTCTTGCCAGAAGTGCGAAAGAAGAACTCCAGATGTGGGAGCCCCAGAGGACGCCAAATGGTTTCCAAAGCCGGCGGAGGAGGAGCCGTGCCCCGGCGGGGCCGTGCGGGGCCGGGTCAGTACCCTGGCCAGCTCAGACCCCCCGCCGCCACCGGGGCCGGGGCCGGGCGGGACCGACCCGCGACGCCGCCGCCCTCCGGGTCGGCCCGGCCCGGCGGAGGCCCCGCGTCCCGCGGCGGCGGGTCCGGCAGCTCGCCGTGCGGTATGGCGGGAGCACACCCGTGTGGCGGTCAGGTGAGCTGCGGCTGGCGGGAGGCACCGGCAAACGGAGGGGAAATCCCGCCTCCGGCCCCGTTCCAGCCCGGCTCCCACCCGCCGGGAGCGGCCGGGGTACCGGGGCTCCTGCAGGAGCTCTCCCCTCGCCAGGCTGCCAGCCCTGGGCGGAGGATCAGGGAATCAGGGAATTGTCGGAGTTGGAAGGGACCTCCAGAGACCCTCCAGTCCAACTCCCCAGCCAAAGCAGGGCTGCCCAGAGCACAGCACTCAGGAGCATCCAGGCGGGGCTTGAAGATCTCCAGAGAAGGGGACTCCACACCCTCCCTGGGCAGCCTCTGCCAGGGCTCTGCCACCCTCACCCCAAACAAGTTCTTCCTCACATTGGAGTGGAACTTCCCATGGTCCAGCTTGNCCCTTTAGAGACTTGTCAGCATGAAGAAGGTCTCCCCTCAGCCTTCTCTTCTCCAGGCTCAAGAGCCCCAGCTCTCTCAGCCTTTCCTCATCAGGGAGATGCTCCAATCCCTCCAGCATCTCTGTTGCCCTACGCTGGACTCTCTCCAGCAGTTCCCTGTCTCTCTTGAACTGGGGAGCCCAGCACTGGACGCAGGATTCCAGTTGTGGCCTCCCCAGTGCAGAGCAGAGGGGGACAATGACCTCCCTCCACCTCCTGGCCACACTCTTCCCTACGCAGCCCAGGATCCCACTGGCCTCTTGGCCACAAGGGCCCATTGCTGGCTCATGGAGAGTTTACTGTCCACCAGGACCCCCAGAGCCTTCTCCTCAGAAGTGCTTTCCGGAAGATCCACTCCTAATGCCTCTTTGCAAAGGCTGTGTTGTGTCTCCCAGTGCCTGCACATTTCTCTGTCCCCCTTTGGGATCTGCACCTCTCCAGAGCTTACACGCACGCTGCCTACAGAGGTCACCTCATCTACCAATGGGAATTTTGTAGAACATGTTAGAAAACACCCCTCAGGAGTGACGCATGCCCAGCGACCCTATCCCAGCACAAGATAGCCACCCCAGGGCTGGCTGAGCTCTAGCAATCCCTCTCTGGGAGTTGCCTGCTCCAAAGGGTCACACTGGTCATTTCTCACCGTGCCAGTGACAGATCAGAGAGCTCCTGGGCTGTGAAACCTCCAGGACGGCACACAGCACACGGAGACAGCTCCCAGATGCCTGCTGGGGAGGGTTTCCCTGACCCACAGGGTGAGCTTCTGCACGTGGGAATTTACACAGCATCAGCGTGGCCTGCGGGCAAGTGTCCACCCCGTGGCTCATGCCACCATCCGCCCATTGGCAATTCCCTTCCAGGGGTCACTGGACTCACAGAGCAGACAGAGGCCACTGCAGCTGGTCAGAGGAAGGTGGGAGGAGGAGGGCACAGGCCCGGGTTTACGTGAAGAGGGCAGAGGGATATGGTTATGGTCACAGGGATGCGGCACGGAAGGGTGGAGAGAAGTAACTCCCCTTCCTGTGTGCGAGACAGACACTGCTCCCCGGCATCGCCCCCCCGAAACCCACAGCCAGCACTGCCGTGGCACCGGAACAGGCTGAGTTTGCCCATCCTCCTGTGGGACTGTTTGCTTCAGCTTTCTAGTCTTAGAAAAATATAAAAGGAAAAAATATAAATATGAATATAAAAGGAAAAAAAAAACAAACCCCAAACTATTTTAGGTTAACAAAAACTGAATGCTCTTACTAAAAAATCAGAATCTTAAAAAATGGTGCTAGTGCAGAGGTTAAAGGGATGCTTAATGAGTCACCAGGAAAAACTCTTATGAATTGCAGGTTACCGAAATTATAAAATACCTATTTTTTAGGTATTTTTACATGCTTTACAAACCAGATTTGTCTGCTGAAATTATTACAAAATGCCCAGTCACTGGGAAATTGGGAACACAGCTCCTATTTAGAAAGCCTGAAGGTTTCTCAAGCCAGAAACTGCATCCTCATCATGTCTGTCTTCAATAGGCAAATTTCTGACACATTAGTAACATTCCTTTCTTTTAGCTGGGAAAAATTCCCTGACGATTATTTCCACAAGTTATTTCCATATATATATAACAAATCATATTTTTTTGTTGTTTTATATGTAATGATTCTACTGGACACTCCCTATTTCTTGTCTCATGAAAACACAGAAATAATCATTCCCAAATTCTCTCCTGTGTGTGCTGCTGAGTTCACAGCATTTAACACATTCTCAGTCATTTTTTTCAAGCCAAAAAAACCCACCCTAATTTCTACAACTGAAAGCTGTGACTTTGATCACTTCCATCACCTTATTCTACACATCTATATTATTTACACCAATTAGTACGTCATCCTCTCGTTTGCTTATAGCACAAGAATGCTCTCGATGAGTTTCTCTAATTCTTTTCTAATATTCCTTACATTGGATTAACTTTTTACTTTCCTAATATTCCTTACATTGGATTAACTTTTTACTTTCCTAAATGTATTCAGAGACCAATCCATAATAAATTCAAAACATTTTCCTTGAACGGCAACTGCTAATCTAGAACCTATAGTTGTGTACAAAAAGTCCCGTGCCGTTCCCTCACCCACGTAAAGTTGCATGAATCACTTTTCATTCATAAGAAGAAGATGGAACACAGAAAGAAGCGTGGAACTAGCAAAAATACGTCATGTTTTTTTAGGGAATTTAGGAT
Source organism: Calidris pygmaea (assembly GCA_003697955.1). Lineage (NCBI taxonomy): Eukaryota > Metazoa > Chordata > Aves > Charadriiformes > Scolopacidae > Calidris > Calidris pygmaea. Next base: position 260,491 of record QJSC01027144.1, on the reverse strand, counting down.
GCTTATTATAAACAATAAAAATAAATAACAATAGAAATCTTTCATCTCACCGATACCAGCAAATAGGATCAGGATCTAGTTGCCTGATCACACCACTTCCAGTAGTTAGTAAGGCAATTTTCATGCAGAATTCTAGCAAAACAGTTTGAAATTTAAAAAGGAAAAAAGGGAGATAAACAGGCAATCTTTGGAAGTATCTCCCCTACTTTGGGTAAGGTGATTTCTACAGGTTTGGGGGTTTTTTGTTGTTTGAGGTTTTTTTGTTGGTTTTTTTTTTTTTTTTAATTTCTGAGGAAACAACTAAGCACTGGAGCTCCTTCCAGTGCAATCCCTGCCGGGCAGAGCAGGTCACAGCTCCTTCCCTGCAGTCATGGATCCTGGGACCCGAGAGCAGACGGGCTGCCGTGGAGCTCACGCCAAGGCGCGGAGCAGCCCGGCCTGGCAAATCCCAGAGGACAGAAAGACATCAGAGGAGCTCCCTCCCCACCCCCGGGACCGAGCGCTTGCAGAGTCTGAAAGCCCAAAGGGGCTGCATTTTAAACACCTGGAGGGTGAAAAGCCAAGAGTTTCCTCTGCAAGCTCCCGAAGGACAGATGCCTAAACCGTAAAGGGACACTTCGGCAGACAAAAAAAAAAAAAAAAAAAAGGAGGCTCTGGGTGACCAGAAACAGCAGGGTTTTTATTCATTCCTTGAATAAAGAAAAACTGGTTTCTTCATTTTTACTGGGACAACAGGATGGTTCTTCATTCCGAAACACCTGCTGCAAAGTGTTAGGAGCTGGCAGAGGCAGAGGGGCAGTCCCGGCCACACAGCAACACCCCTGCCTTGCTCTGGCCCTGGTATCCCCATACCCCACGATGACCCTCATGATCCTGCTCACTAAATTCTCAGTAAAACAGTTGCTGGATGTTTTTTTCCCCTGAATTAGTTTATAGCTGGCGTAGCAGAGGATCAGAAATGTGCCAGAGCCAACACGAGGGAAGAAGCAGAAGGACACAGTGCAGGGCAAAAAGAAGGCATGGGGTCCAACCCTTCTGGTGGCAGAGAACCAGGAGACGAGCTTCACCACCTTCAGGACACAGTTCTGTAGGATTTAATCTGAGCAAGGCTGAGGCTGCTGCAGTCCCACCTTTCACTGCAGGCTTTCCTTTCCCAGTGCTGTCCTCTACACCTCTGTGGTCACGCACCATTAATCGGTGCAGGCAGCTGAAGGAGCTGAAGGGCAATCACTTCTCCAGCATCAGGTTTTGGCCAGCTGAGTTCCCTGAACTGACTCAACACATAAACTCAGGCTCCAGGCACAGGAGAGGGCAGGAACACACCAGAAGGGGCAGAAGGGGTGGGAGCAGCAGCCCTGGCTGAGGTCACCTGCAGCCTAAGCTCAACACCTAAGACCCTCACACACCCTAGGAGCTGCTCGTGCGACACAGACTAGGCAAGGGTGAAATGAGGTTCCCACTGCTGCACAAGTCTCAGGGTCCAGGTGCAGTGCCAGGTACCTGAAGGCATCCAAAGGAATGGATCCCAGGCTGAAAGGGTGCCCAGAAAACCTACGCCGGGGCTACACAGCATAATGTAAGGTTTCCCACACTATATGGCACAATCTCCTGATGAGTATGGAAAGCATAAGAAACATGTCTTTTTCCAGTTTTTTTGTGGTAATTGGCCATTTTTCCAGATACCCAATATCCTCTCCAAAAAAGGAGATAAAATAGAAGGAAGTAACTTACCAGCAATTAAGAGAGTACTTTTGAAATGTGTTGTCCATATGCACTTCAGCTCAGAAACTTCTCTGACGCAGTACCTACAGCCTGCGTGTGCCCCCCTTCTCCTCGCCTTCCCGTGACCCACACAAGGCCATATTGGCTGTGCACAGTAAATGTCCTTTGGTCTCTTCTCAGCCACACACTCCCAAGAGGCTACACAAAGCCTGAGGGACAGGATGGAGAAGCCACGCACTTGGGCCAACACGTCTTGAAGAACTCCAACTACCAGTAACTTCTCTTTTCCCCTTGAGTTTTCCTTCACAGCCCATATGCACAGGGAGGAACGCTAAGTAATGTCACCAGAGGTTGTCCAAAGTTGATGTGCAGCTCTGAGGTGAGAGGCAGTTGAGGAAGTTCCACATGAACCCACCAAGCTCATGCTGTAGCACCAGCAGGGAGCTCCCAAAATGGGCTCTAGGTTCAGGGACTGGCACAGCCTTTCTAAACCAACACCATATCTCCACACGACGTGTATCACCCCAACACCAAGCTCCAGGGAAGCACGTGAGTCAGATTTTAGCAAACCCAACTTCAGAAGAGGTTTCGTACCAGCAACTGCAGCCTGAGCAAACAGGAAGCCCTGTGTGTTTGCTCCAAAAAAGGAGCTGCTCGAGCCTGTTTTCCTGGAGATCAATGTTTCTTATTGTCCTATTCCTCAGACCCAACTGGTCCTTGCCACGTGCAAGGCAGTTTAAAGGACAGGCCAAACAGATGACTTGGTAGATAATCCAACAGCAAAAGGAGAAGCAGGTCTCCTACATAGACTGGGGATGAGCCCCTACATCTTAGTACCTGCCGAGGGATCAGACACACGCCTATGGCAGGAGAGAAACACAGAGAAACACATCTCCAGGTAAAAAAGCACAGCTCCCAGCACAGCTGGTGAAGAAAAACAAATTCAGCAAGGCACATACAGAGAAACACAATTTAAGGGAGAGAAAAGTCTCTCAGGCTAAAAATGTTACACCTCTTGATCACCAAATGTCAAAAACTCTCTGGCACAGCCAGAGAACCTCCCTGTTCCACAGAGCTTGACATAGGTTGAACTGGTTTTCTGTTTCTAACAGACTTCAGGCTGGCCAATGTCACGTCCAAAAAGGGTGGCCTCCAGGACTGACCATGCAGGGGCTGCACGGGATGGCAACCACCTGGTGTCCATGATAGATGGGGGTATAAATATAACAGATTGATGACCTTCTAACAATTAGCGAGGTTCAGGGGGTACATACAGCCCTGCTGCCATCAACAGGGACTGCACGCCCTACGGTTCACCTAAACTATTCATCACAGGCAATTGCTTTCATAAGTTGCTCTGTCAGGTAAGGGCACATCTGCCACCAGGTGATGATATTGCCGTGCCAGCTTTCTATGCAGAGCTGAAACAAGTTGCCACGTGCACCCTCTTCGTGGGCATCGCAGATCACTCACCACTTTGTTACCTTTACTGCCTAAACATGACTGGTCTGGACTGGGGTGAGGCTGGAGTTACAAAGGGAAGACGCCGTACACACCTGGTATTACACAATACTTCCAGGTCTGTGCTTCCAGGAAGAATTTTTACAAGAAAAGAATGACCCTGAAGCCGAAAGGAAACACCTTATTTCAGGAAAATTAAGTACATTTTAGATACAAGTCAAAAGCAACTTCTATAACCCTCAGAGAGCACCCATGCTCCCTGTGGAGGAAAGGAGAGGAAAAAGATGAGCTGGTGAACCCAAAGGCAGGCCTAGGTACAGGCAATTTACAGAAGGTGGAGGTATGCATAGCTGTAACAGCTTGAAAGGGAAATAAATATAATTTTAAATGGAGGGGAAAGAGTAGGGCAAATCTCTGAGGAGGTTCAACCGTCAAGAAGGTGGAGCTTTACAGAGGGAGAAAAGACCGTCAAAGGCAGCAGGGAGGGATACCTGGTCTGATGGACAACGGGGTGGCAGAGGGAGATTTACAGAGCAAAGATTCCTGCACAGAGATTCATTCGTACTCCAGCAGGCACGGTCACAGGGCAGAGGATCCATGACAGATGCTGCAGAGCAATCCTCTTGCTGCTGCCGCCTGTCTGAGTGCCTGAGATGGTCACATTGGGGGGGCTCGTGAGCACACAGAGGAGCACAGCGACCTGAACACCACTCACAGTTACTCACTACTCACTGCAGATCTCTGAGCAGCCTTGCACACGTGTCTTGTACACGAGAGGAAAATAAGCTGTGCCCTTCCCTCCCCCTCCATGTGCAGGCCCCACGAGGACATAGGGCACGGGAACGCCCGTGGAGGCTGCAAAGGGAGCCCAGGCACAGGGGTCACAGCCCTGGGGTGACTCTGTGCGTACCCACAGGGCCAACAGGTAAAAAGACAAACACTCGAAGCAGAAGACAACCGAGCTATTACTTGTCACATCACTAAAAATCACTAAGACGATGCATAAGACCTAGAAACTCACTGACTTCTCTTCTAATTATTTTCTGACTTCTTTAACTAATCAAGCCCCCCAGCTTCTTCCCCACTCCTGGGACACTACAGCTTAGACAAGAAATTTCAGAAAATAGATGCTGAACATAGAAAAGCCCACAGACATGGGAAACAACCCCAAACACCCCAGACAGCTCAGGTAAGAGGAAGGGTACCTAGAAGGATGCTTGCCGGCTTCCCCCCACGCTCAGGTGCTGATTGCCATCTTTTTTTTCCTGTGCTGTCTGCTCAGGCTGCAGGGTTTTTGCAGCAAGCACATCTGCTTGCACATTTGTGCACACCCTGGTCCCAAGCAGGTCCCGGGCGAGCCGCAGAGGAGGCAGCAAAAAACCAGACCAGTGCTCCGAAAGTGGAAGATGGCTGCTCGGATCCAGTACAGAGAGGGGCAGAGAGTTGCAGTGGCATCAGGATTTCATTTTGGGGAACTGGATCCCTCTAGTGAAGCGCTCGGCGCAGCCTCAGCACAAAAAGATGTGAGCTACTAGCAACGTTAGCCCTGGAGTTTGCACGCAGATCTTAAGAACAAATACGAAAGCTTTGCTTCCAGGCAGGAAATCCTTTTTACCACACCTTTCTGATTTACACCGGTGCTTGATACACACCACATGTGTCTCCTCCTTCCCTCACCCGCATTTGTAATGGTTCTGTTCCATATTTAAGTGATGAAAAGTTAAGACCTGTGGTTACAACTTCTATGAGAAGCTTCATTTTGAAGGGCTGCTACATTTCAACTTTATTGCCACGAGGAAAACTTAAAAAACCAAGAGCTTTCAGTCCTTCCCTCACATGAAAGCTGTTGTGAAGACATTTAATAAGTGTAAGTTCTCTCCTGCAAGCTGTTGAAATATTGGAAGTGGGAAAATTTATTCCTACAAATGTTTTGTATGAGTCCCATCTACAATTTTATGCACTACACTCAATTTCTTCTGCTCAAGGTGGCTGCAGGAGGGTTTGGTCACTATTTTCTCCTGAAGTGCATCTCGGTAGGCAGAGCTTTGCCTGAGATTTGTTACGAAGAGAAGAAAAAATAAGAATAGCATCGGGATGGGAGACTGAGCAAAACTCGGAGCGCACAAACTTACCCACCTGCCTGCGTGTGGGAATAGAGGGACATTCACCGCGGGGAGATCAGATGTTATGGGAGGGTGAGGGGGGGGAACAGCGGGGGAGAGAGCCCTCAGAAACTGGCAAATGCGTCTGCTTTTTCCATTCAGCACTTGTGCTGCTGACTGCATCTCTGTAAAACTTCCTCTGCCCCACAGACCTGCCCACTGGGATACGTCTGGCATTAACTGGCCTTCAAAATTACTTATGGAAATATCTTTAGCTAATTCTTGTAAATCATTGAATGAGGAAAAAAAAAAAGAAAATTGTTGGTTTGTTGTTTTTTGTTTTTTTTTTTAAATAAGCAGGAGAGAAAAATCAATAAATTCTTGCATGCCGACATGGTATTCTCCTTCTTAAAATAAATGCCTTGGGAGGGGGACTTGGCCCTGACTTTTCTACGAAGTTTCTTTGTGTGAATTAAGGGCGAAAAAGGTGGAAACCCTTCGTGCGGCGGAGGGCGGCAGGGGAGGAGGCAGGGGCGCGGACCGGCGGAAAGCCGCGGGGCCGCCGGTGACTTTGGGGAAGACCCGGGATGGCGGAGCGCTCCGGAGGGCACCGACCGGCGGGGACCCGGGGAGCCCCGGGAGGAGAAACGCGGAACGACGCGGGGGTCCTTGGGGAAAGGCAGGGCTCCGCGGGAGAAGCGCGGGGAGGTGCGTGCTCAGGCGTCCCGCGGCCGCGGTGCCCGGTCCCCGCAGGCAGCCGGGGTAAAGCCCCCTCTCCCACCCGAGCCTTGGGAGCGAAGGGAGCCGGAGGACACGGCGGAGCGAGGCGGGGGGGGATACGAAAAGCCCCGCTCCCCGGTGCCGGCCTTTTGTTCCCGGGGGTCGGCATCCGCCGGATCCGCCAGCAACGGGCGGGCGGGCTCCGCCGAGCTCCCCGGCTCCCCCGCCTCGGGAAGGAGAGGGTACGGGGCAGGCTCCCCTACCGGGTGCCCGCACTGCCCGGACGCGGTACGGCCCCGCCCGGGCGCGGGGCAGGCGGAGAGGGACCGCCCGGCTCCCGCAGCCCGCAGCCCCCCGCCCCGGCCCCGGGAGCTCACCGTCCTCGTAGTTCTTGAGGTAGTAGTCGGGGCCGGGCCCGCCCCGGCTCTTGGCCGGGTTCTTCACGTTGTGGAACTGCAGAAAGTCCGTCCTCTTGCCCGCGAAGCGCAGGAAGGCGGGGGCCAGGCCCCGCGCCAGGGTCACCAGCCGCCGGGAGCTGCGGGGAGGAGGAGAGAGAGGGCTGAGGGCGCCGCGGGCCGGGCCGGGCCCTCCCTTCCTTGCCCCGGTACCGGCAACGACCGGCAACCGCCCGGCTCGGGGACCCGCCGTTGCTGCCCCTCTCGGCGCGGGTACCACCGCAGCAGCGCCCGGCTGCGGGGCTTTACGGGGCCCGGGAGCCGCCCCGCCCGCCGGCGGTGGCTCGGAGGCCGGTTGGACCCGGCTCTGCGCCCCCTACACCCCACAACGCCGCCCCGGCCCCGGACAAGTGCAGCGGCGTCCCGGAGGTAGAAGCGCTCCTCGCCCCGCGCAGCCCCGCCGCCCCACGCGGGACCGTGCGGTGGGGGGGAGCGGAGAGGGGGAGGGAAGGGGGGAGCCGGCCGGGGTCCCCTTCGCCCGCGCCTTCCCCGGAGGGGGAGGCGGCAGCCGAAGGGACCCTCGGAGCGGAGGTGCGGAGGGGGAGCCGCTCTCTCTCCCCGACTTACCCGGCAGGGAGAGGGATTTCTGGCCGTCCCAGCGCCTCCGGGCCGCTGCCGCCCCGCACCGCCCCGCACCGCTCCGCCGGTGGAGCCCAGCGCAGCTGCAGCCCCGGCTCTGCCCCCCGCGCAGCACCGGGACCCGCGGAGCGGGGGGCTCTGAAGACCTGGCCGACACCCCGCTCTCCGCCCGTCGGGANCCAGAGGAGCGGTTGTTGGAGCGAAGGGAGCACGACATTTTTGCAGTCATAACTGATAAGTCTCCGAAATGCTTTCTCCATTGCAAACATGTGCATCTTAATGGAAACCATGGCCTCGCTCCCTCCGTCACAACAAGCGCCGCCAGCAGCGCGGAGCGCGGCGGGGCCGCCGGGGCGCCCCGCGGGCGGCGTGGGGAGGGCGCCGGGGGGGGCTCCCGCCTTACCTTAAGAAATCGAGCCAGCCATCATGAATGATGGAGGGGTCCAGCTGCAGGGAGAGGAAATTCTCACTGATTATCCTGACAGGGCTCTTGGTGTTGACATCAAGGAGAATGAGAGTTCTTCCCTTCACACCTGGAGGTTTCTCCACCGGCAGCGCTCTCCTGTCCCCGGCCTGGGAGGGCAGCGAGAAGGTGGCCATGAGAGCCAGCCCGGGTGCCATCAGGGCTAAGAGCCCCGGGGGGCAGGAGCTGGGACAGGGCATGCCGGAGAGCAGGAAACCCCTAATTAACTCGCTGTCTGCAGGGGCTCGCTGGTGGCTAATTGTCCTTATCTAAAGTGTGGGGCGCTCTGCCTTTTTTTGCAATGTTTTGGTGCTGGTGGAGGGGAACTCACGCCCCTGACCAGCCTTTCTCGCAGCCGGTGCCAAGACTCCTTGCAGCCAGCACCGCCCCTTTAAGAGATGCAGGCTCCAGACATTTTTAACTTTTTGAAGGTAAGGGGAGGCTCCTGGTTTAACCCCCTCGGCTCGGGGCCCGCCGCCCCGCCGCAGCCCCGCCGGCACCGGGCTTTCGCTTTCCACCGCCTCCACCGGCCGCCGCTTTCCGCCGCCGGAGCTCCCGGACCTCGCAAAACCGGACCGGAGCCGGGACGCCCGAGACACCGGGGAGTTCGGCGGCCGCCCAGCGCGGCCCTAGCTCGTCGCCGGCCGCAGGAACGGGCGAGGCGGTAAGGCTGCGGGGGCGGCCCGGGCTGGGGGAAAAGGGGGTTAATCACCCCGAAAAAAAAAAAAATTAAAAAAAGCCCTACCCGCGGGAAGAGCTCGCCCCGGGCTGAGCCGGGACCCCCGGTGCCGGTCGAGGTCCCCGGGGCTGAGCGCTGCCCGCTCGGTCGACGGGCGCAGCGAGGCCGGGGGAGCCCGGAGCCCCGGCACGGTACGCTCGGCTCGCCCTGCCCAGAGCCACCGGCTCGGTCCGGCCGGCGCAAGGGCACTCGGGCGGGGAACCGGGGCAGCGGGAATCGGGCTGTCGGCCGCCTTCTCCCGCCGGCCTCGGGTCCCGGCTGGGGAAAAATGAGAGGGGCGGCGGCAGCAGCGCCCGGTGTGTAAACGTCCGATGGGCCCCACGATGTCCCCTTCCCCGGAGCCAGCCCGCGGCCGCCGCCTGCGAGACGGCCCGGGGCAGGGCGGCCTGGACGGGGCGGGCTGCGGAGCTGCAACCGGCCGCGGCTCTCGGCGCTGGGTGGAGGCTGGTGGCACCCCGCCCAGCATCGGTGGAGGCTGCCGAGCATCCCGGGAGCCATTGCCCACCTCAAGGAGCGTCCACCCGAAGTGGGCACTCTCCCCCCGGCCCCGACAGCAGCCGGTTCCCGGGCAAGCCCCGGGCCCCCGCACACCAGCAGCCGGCGAGCTCCAGAACACGTAACGCGCCCTACCTGGGCCCTCCGCCACCGCCCTGGGCCGCCCCGGTTTCCCCTTGGCCCAGGCCAGGCGGCAGGCAGGGCCCCGGTGCCGCTGCCCGGCCCGGTGCGGTCCGTCGGGGCCCCGCAGCCCCGGTGACGGGCCGCCGGCAGCACCATCTGCTGGTGAGGGGCCTGGCGCGGCGGGAGAGCCGGCACCCACCTGCGGACACCCCCCGCACCGGGGTCGGGAGGTGCAGGCGTTGCGGGGAGCGGCGGGACTCCGGGATCAGGGCACAAATGCCCCTGGGAGCCGAGCCGCACGGAAGAACGGGCCGGACGGAGGGGGAACCGACCCACCCCGTCGGGGTCGGGTAGGAGCTGCAGGGCAACCGTCCGGGGCAGCTCGGGGCCTCTTCCCGGTGTCCCGGCAGGGGTCCCCGCAGTGGGAACCCCCTCCCGCTTCTCCCGGTGCCCGTGCGGGGCCACCCGCACTCCTCGCCCCCCGCAGCCGGGGCCCGGGATGCGGAGGGAACGGACCCGGCGTCTCCCAGGACGGGATGTCCCGGAGCCCGGTGCGCTCGGCGCAGCCCCACACTGGGGTCTGGGTCCTGGGGAAGTCCACAGGCAGCTCCGTCTCCCGTGGAAATCTCCCCTCGTCTCTCCGCCCCACGGAACGCTTCCAGCCCCGTCGCCGTCCCCCCGCAGCCAGGCCCGGGGTACCGAGCTTGCGGGGGCACGGAGTCACCGTCCAACGAACGGTAACGGGGGGAGGAAGGACGAATCGTACCTCGGGCTCTGCCGGGGGCGAGCGGGGAGTGCACAGACCGGGATTTGCGGTGAAATCCCGCAAAGACGGCGAGGGGAGCGCGGGGCTCAAAACGCAGCCGGGAAGGGGCTGCCGCGGCTGAGAAAAAGCAGCCGAGGGGGTGCCCGGGGCAGCGGGGCTTGGAGCGGGAGAAGAAGTAAGAGGATCCGGGGGGGAAAAAGCTGTGCAATTTCAGCTGAGCGAAGCCCTGGCATCCCGGGACAGGAAGAAGGCAATTTAAGCCTGGAAATTTGCGTTCGGCTGCAAAAAAGCTTCAGCCGCAGTTTGGAACAGCGCTGGAAACCCACCCGGGACCCGAAGCCCCCGCTTCAGAATCTGCTCGGGGTTTGGGTCACCCAAAAGAGGGATGCGAGTTTCTCACCGTTCCCTTTATTTTACAATTATTATTTTATTTTTTTTTTTAAGTGTATTATCAGGAGACGTCAGTCAGGCTTCAGGGGCGTTTGTTGCTGAGATGAGCGCTGCGGGTGCAGGCCGACATTCCGTGCCGGGCTTTCTGTTAAGGACGGCTCGATTTTAAAAGGAAACTCCAGTGCGATATGTGGTAAAGGGCAAGAAAGAAAACAAATCATCCCGTTCAACCCCCTTTATCTATTTTTTTTTTTTTTCCTTGCAAACAAGCTCCTTCGGAAGATAGATGTGTTTATTCTGAAACGTTCCTCACAATTAGTCTCTGCTCCGAATGCAAACTCCGGATGCAGCGAGGTCACTGATCTGGGGAGATATCACCGACGACATGAACTAGGAGGGAAAGGAGCAAAAAAGTCTCCCAGCTGCCAGGGTCACCTTCCAGATTCTGGGAAGACGGCACTGAAGGAAATATTCACTTACCTGTCTCAGCTTCCCAGATCCTGCCCCGAACCGGGAGCGTCGGAAAAGCAAATTGCAGCCCGCTTTGCCCCCGGCTGCGGCCGCGGCAAGTCGAGTCTAAAAAGTACCCGCTTTGGGGGGAAATTTTTGGGGGTTTTTTGTTTATTTTTTAAAATAAAGTGTAGGTTCGCTCCATAAGCCCTTTAAACGCTTAAAAGCTCTGGTTACCGGCGGCAGCGGAGGTGCGGGGAGCCCCGGGGAACCGGCGCTGCCGCCCGGCGCGGTCGGGGGCGGCCCGGGAACCTGCAAAGGGGGGAGCCGCGGCGCCCCCCCCGTACAGCGAGGCGTCCCAGATAGGAGAATCTCAATTGACACCAGCTGCGACCTCGGCTCCCCGTCCGCAGGGGCGGCGAAGTGCCGGTCCTTTCTTATATTACGATAATTACTTTAGAAAGCCTGACTCACATAAAAAGTATCTATAAAGATTTACTCGCGGTTTTCTCGATTTGGAAATACGTTTCTCCATTTTCCATCTACTCTAAACTTGCTGGTTTTAATCTCCAAAACAGTCATTGGGAAAGAGAACTGGGGGAGGAGAAGCGTTTCTATAAAGAGTTTAACCAAAGCACATTAAATATTTTCCCAACATCACCAAATAAACAACAATTCTCCAGCTCCCTATAAACTATTTAAAGCATGTCATATCATCTCTTCAGCTCTTGCCAATGTACTTTCCTTTTAATTTATAAGCCGATTAGAGCAGGGGCCTGTCTTGCATGTATTTGCAAAATGTCTGGCACCCTTTCAGTCACTCGCAGTTCACAAACACTTAAATCGGCGTTTAACTTCGTTATTATAGGTACTAACTTCGATTTTTCCTCACTTTTGTAGACCTATTGCCTGTGAAAGTGCTTGTTGTAAATGATCTGAGCAGTTGTTGAAGGGTTTCAGCAGAGGAAACCTCTTTGGATGGCAGAGCTGATGCAAAAAAAAAAAAAAAAAAAAAAAAAGAAGAAGAAGAAAAAGCACAAGGGAAATTGAAACTGAGATCTCAGGCTGTATAAATCGGCCCAAAAGAAAATGGGGAAAACCTCCTTGGGAGGAACATTTTTAGTTCACTAGAAAATAAACTTCTGCTCATAAATGATGAAAGTTATTATCATCAGAGGATGTGCTGTACCAAACAAACCTCCATTAGGCTCGGAAGGATAAAACAGGCTAGACAGCCTTTTTTTTTAAAAAAAAATCATCATGTCTTTGATTCCCAAGATATCAACCATGTCTGTTTCTGTAAGTGCTGTCAAGTAAACCTGAGTTATGGATGCTCTAAAAGAACCCAGCAAGGAGAAAATTCAGCAAGCGAAAATTGAGACCGCTATCCATAGATACTTTACCAAAATATACTTTCTTTTCAGACTCTTAAATTCCTGCCCTGTACCTTGGCATGACAATTTCTGAGAAGAGCAAGACCCGGGAATGTGGTAAAGCTGTGGTCGTCAGAGCCAGCAATCGCACGGCAGATTCTTTTCATTGAGGTTTTGCTCTTTCCTCGCTGCCGTGTCCATCATTTTCACCACAAGAGCCTTAACGTCTGGAATGTGACCTCCTAGAACTGCCACCGCCTCAGTTCAGCCTGAACTCCAACTGCTGACACCATTTTCTAGCACGTTTTGGTATCACGTCTGACCTGACGGGGCAGGCGGAGGATGACTGCTTGATTTAATACAGTGTCCCAGCAGCGCTCTCTGATGTAGGGGACCTGGGAAGTTCCTGCAGCAAGAACATACGTCTGTCTGGGCTGGGAGGACTGGCTGGGGAGCTCAGCCCCAGCGGGAGGAAAGCAAGCCCACCGGGATGCTTCCTCCCTCCACGTGTTCAAACAGCCAGGCATCGATCAAACCCAACTGCCCGGGCAGGAACAGCACACTTGGCCACGCTGCCTCTGCATTTTTGCCAGCATGAAAGGAACACAAAGTGGTCTCTCCAGATCTGGCCATAGGAAAATAGAGCACAGTGGTGCCAGGCTTTCCTTTGAGAGTCAGTCTGGACTCACTAGATGCCTAATTAAGAAACCTATAAAACTAAGGGACAGGGACAAAAAGAAGGCACCATCCCATAAAGGTTTTGAGTCGAGGCTCTCCCTGGCTGGGTCCCCATGAGAAGACACATGAGAAACGGGGGGACGAAGCTGAGTTTTAGGCAGCGGCGGATCAATGGTCTTTTTTGTCATTTTTGTAATCTGTGAACAGTTAGCTAGAATGTACTCCGCTAGAATAAACTGAATTTATTCTTTTCCTTAATCTGTATCATTTGATGCGTGGTCTCAAAAATACTCTGACAAACCCAGGGTACCCCAGTCCTGCAGATTTGTCTGTGGAGAGAACGAGTGGGCTCCCCAGGTGTCCACCTCCCAGCAGGTGTTTTGAGCTTCTTAAAAAAAACTGAGATGCACGATTTCCTTCAGGCTGTGAGAATGGCTCTGGAGGCTGGTCAAACCATGTGCTGTCCCAGCAGACAGAAATCTCCTCTGCCAAGTGTCTCTTCAAAAAGCAGAGAGACCTCCAAACAATAACTGAGTGCGAATAACACACTCTTTGACACAAAATACTCTTCAGATGCATGAACTTCCCAGTACTCATCAATGGCTGGGTCTGATTTAGCTTTTGTCTTTCGTATTTTGAGTAGAGCCAAACGTGGCAGCAATTTGTCACAGTCACAAAGATACAGAGGACAAACACAACAGCGAGACCTGGAGCTCTGCAGCACTCCAAAGACCACAACAGCCTCAGAAACATTTTTTCTCAAACCAAGCTCAACCCTGATGAGCAGAGAATCATGTAGAATTATCCTCGTTTCACACCATCCTGGAAAAAAAACAGAAAGAAAAGTGAATAGGCCAATTTTACAAGCCTGAGAATGAACGTGAGCAAGCATTTGTCCCACCATCTGCGAAGAGATGATAGAGGTGAAGGAAGAGGGAATTCACGGGGGATGGTAAAAGTTCACAGAGACCTTCTATTTTTCTGGAGAGATGCTTCACATTCCAGCAGCAAAAATGAAGGAAGCGGACATGAGGAGTAGATCAGAGAGGGGAAATAGGAAGATGGATGAAGTGCAAGGCTGGAGGAGCAAACGAGTCAATTATAAATAAGAGGAAGGGGCTGTGCGCAGAGACCAACGAGGAGATGGAGCTCAGGGGAAGAAACAGCAGCCAAAATACTCTTAAGTCAGAGACGCTGCTGGGATGAGGGAGGCAGAATAAAATCGTAATCTTTCAGGTAAAGACAGAATTGTAAACCCCTGTCCTCTGTATCTATTTGATTATGGCACCTCTGTCACCAGCTCTATCAGGACAACTGTGTGTGGCCCTGCTACAGACAGACAGGAGAAATCAGCTCTGTCAAAGCTGCAAGCTGTTGGTTTGCACAGAGAAACCAGCAGCAAACTATGAAACTCATGGCTGGAGAGCAATGGGAGGAACCACTGAGAACTACAGGTCCTGCCTGAGCCCCAGGCAAGTAGATGAAGGAGAAACGAAGTGAAATGCCAGTGGTATAGAAGCGGTGGATGCTCAGAATGAACCCAGAGGAGAAACCAGAAGTGAGCACCACCAAAGGAGGGTGAAAGGCCAGCAGAACCTCACTGAGCTGTGATAATGGAGGAAGGAGGAGATGGAGTGGTGCTGGATAGACCTCAAAGCAACACTCTGCTTCCACTGTCCGGCAAAAGCTCCCAAATAAATCCAGAAAAAGCAAACGTCTTTCTGCACAAAGTCCAGTAACAGCAATTAGGTTCCTGATCTGTTCCTCTTTGAGGTGGTGGTAGAGAGACGAAGGTCTGCAAGCATCACCTATAAGGTTAAAAGTAGAGAATCTGGGAATCTCTTTGGGATTCTCTGATCACGCGAAGACACTGTCTGCCCGCGGCTTCACACCGATCTGAGATAAACCCCATCCCTCCTCCCGACAGTGAACAACCAAAGAGCTCCTTCCCCTGTCTTGGGAGCAACAGGGCCGGAGAAAAGGATTCTTGATGATAAAGAGCTGTGAGAGAAGCGTTTCCACAGCCCTGAGGGCAACCCAACCTCACCTTGGCGCTGCTTCGGGGGCTACGAAGGGAGGGGGAGGGCGCAGGGTCCCCAGCCCAGGCACAACAGCTCATCCCCCAGAAACAACCCCGGGGAAGGAGCGTATATTCACAGCGCAAACATCCCCTTTGTCTTCCCTACCAGGATCTGGGTGTTGCCTCGTTTCTTCTCCCTCCACAGATTCCCTTCTGTTAGCTCTTTAGTAACAGCAACATGGAGAAAGCTAAAAATAAAAAGCTGTATAAGCAACGTAACAGGCATGCAATTGCATGTCTATTTTCTTTGAAAAAAATGATGCTTTATTTCCTGTACAATGGAAACTACAGTTTGATGTTACAGCTATTGGGTTTTGACTGAATGCAGAAATTTGACTTAAACAATGACAATTCCCCCTGTATTTACTATTACCATATGTCACTGATTATATATTTAAGTTGCAGAAATGAATTAAATTTCATGGCTTCCTCAAGTTAGATTCTCTTGGAGTAGACTGTCTCTTGTTATTAACCAAAATCCTCGGAAAACGGTTTAAATCAAAACAGCAGACTTTTGGTATCATTTCAGGAGAAAATTGATTATCACAAACCAAGCGCTTAACACGTCATCATCCAGAAGGCTGGGGGAGCTTTGGAAACCTGCAGCAACCACAGCCAGGATAGAGAAAAGGGGTTAATTGAACACCACAGGCTCAGAGATGGGGGGAAAAAACCCAACCAAACAAAAAAGACACAGTTTGGAGCACTGTCTGGAGCTCCCTTGCCTGGGGTCTTATTCCTTCTGCCTCAGAAGTTATCATATGTCCCACGTCTCAGTGCTTGCTTCACTCACTTGGGGAAAGTATCTTCTCTCAGCTGGCTACAGAGTATTAGTGACAATCATGTTGCACACATGTTCCAGGAGAAGCCAGCCTTATGCTTGCTAGATTTCTTCCTGCTTTCTGGAATAAAAAAAAATAAAAAAAAAATAAAAATCCAGATTTTCTTTACTCCTTCTGTTTCCCATCACGATTTGGATTGCTAACATTTCTATCCCCACTAGTCCCCCGGCGGCTCCTGGCCCTTTTCTAGAGGACCAGCAGACAGCAGACCCCCTCGGCTCCCATCAACCAGGAAGGAAGCAAATTGCAACCTCTGGGAATCTGACCTCAGACCTTAAAGTTAAGGTGATGCGAAGGGACGTTACAATAAACCCCCCATGTCCACGTTTCCCACCTCCCCCAGGTCCTGCCTGGACCTGCAGAGTCAGAGCTGGAAGACGACAGCCGCCATCAGAGGTGTCACCACAGGCAGGGGTCATGGACGTGGCAGGCTGTGACACGGAGGGAGCTCAGTGGTGGCAGACGTGGCGTAAAGCAGAACCTGAGCAGTGCTGGTGAGCGGGAAGCAGGTTATTATTCCTAACTGAAGGGCAACGTCATGAGGGGAGAAGAGGTAAAAGAAGGAGACTTCAGTGTCAGAAGAAAACAAGGGCAGCTGTGCCGTGAGTGCTTGAAGGACTCACCAGGCAGGATACAGACGGGACAGGCTTCAGTGAGAGCCTCGTGAATTCACATCATACTTTGCCAAAGACTCAATCAATTGAGTATGTGCTAAAGCTCAGTTTGTTTTGTCTTATTTGGAGCTTTGGAAGATATTTCCTATCTTGAATCATTGAACACGCTCCAGCCACACACCTGCAACTTCTGGAGTGCATCCTCTCAGCGAGAGGCTGGCTAGCACGTCGTCACTTATGCAGGGCAAATCCTACTGAAAGCACATCAGACCCCAGCTTTCGCCCCAGTTTACTTTTACATGTAGCACATGTAAGCTAACATCTGGCAAGAACACAACAATGTCCTGACCGAGATGGAGCTCATCACAACAGATGGTGGTTGATACTGCAGGACCAGGGCAGCTCCACCCCATTATTTCTCCCCTGCGTTTTTACCCCCTCTGGCCACATCTTTTTGAGATAGCTCCACGCCATTGTCACTCTGGCGTTTGTGGTCCCCTCAAGCCCACAGGCCACGCTCAACCTGCAGGTCACTGCCTAGTCCTCACACCCAGGTTATTTTGCTCCCGTTGAGGCATCTCATTGCACGAAGGCATCTCCTTGCTAGATCCTGACAGTCCTGTTGAATTGCACATCAATATAACGTGAGGTTCGCAATACTCTGAACCAGCTGCCACAGGGAGTGACTCCAGAAGGAGGAAACCTTCTCTCCGAGCACTCTGTAGCTTTGCCAGCACGCACGCAAGCAGCGTGGTAGTTAGCAATCTAACAAGCAACATCTGATGCCCATTTTGGGCCAAAGGATGGAAAAGCCAGCACAGAGCAGCCTTCAGTTCCACCTCTTCAAGCCCGAGAGTTTCATCCTGAAGGAAAAAGCATCCAGAAGAGAAAACCCAGCATCAAAATGAACGACGCTGAAAAGACAAGGCACGACCAACATCTTTGCAGCTTTACACGGCTGCTGTCTGAGATATTTTTTGCCAGAGGCTTCTTTTGCCAGTAGAAGCACAGAGAGACATTGCCACCTTGTGGTTCCTCCTCCTGCAGTGCCATGTCGGGGTTTTTTAAATTGTACTAGCCTAGACCAGGGGTTTCCAAACTGCTGACCAGGGATTTCTGGTGACAAGGCTAGCATGGGCAAGAATACTTTCCAAGTACTTACTTAACTGAAAAAGCAAGTCTGTAATTCACAGCCTTCAGCTCTTATACTGAGAAACTCATCACTACAAAATCCTTCAGGAATTTAATCTGCAAGTTAATAAAGATGAGTAACTACTGGCGAGGGTACGCAGCTTCCAAACAGCAATCCAAAACGCTATGGCAGTGAGGCACAAAACCAGATTGGCTTTACACTATTTTCAGCATCGAGAAATCTGTGAGAAATCCAATGCTGATGACAGCCTGCAGTTTCAAAAACTTGGGATGGTCTCAGACAGTAGTTCCCTCAGGGTTCTAATAAGGAAGGAGCAGCCGTGTGCTCATTCCCCAACAGCAGAGAGAAAGGCAGGAGCAGGCTGGGCTTGTCCCCAGTCACTCCAGGTTCTGTTCAGGACAGTTTGTGAGACCCGCTCCTGGGGTGGCATAAGCTGGGGTAAGGCTCATGACCAGTTGGCTCCTCCAGAACTCATGCCCAGGTGGTATTGCACCAGGCACCAGACAGTATTTCCCCTCTGGAACTTGGGCGGAGTTAGAAAGGGGAAGATCAGCAAAGAGTTTGCGAAGCAGCACACGGCCTCTGTGAAATCCCAGGGAATTAATCAAACTTGGAAAAAATTTAACAGCCTCTCCCAGAGAGGTGGAAGAGTCTCTCCTAACACACAGCAAGGAGCACAGATGTCCCTGGCAGCTTCTCGTGCCTATCTCCCTGCTGACACACTGACACAGAAAGTGGCCCATTTTCATGGTTGCGATAATGAGTGAATAATCGGAATTTCTGGAGCATTTCCCTTTCCTCCATATTTTCTGACTAGCTTCCTGCTTTGCCACTGGCCAGCCCGTTATAGTTGTAAACAACTGCCTCTTTTCCAGTTTCCCAGCCTCATTTCAAGGTTGTCGTGGGTGCTGGTCCTGGGAAGACCCAAAAGTTTCAACAGTCCTTAAGCACCTTCTGCAGCAAATGCTTCTTGGGTCTTTTTAGTCTGGAGAAGAGAAGGCTGAGGGGGGATCTGATCAACACCTATAAATACTGAAAGGGTGGGTGTCAGGAGGATGGGGCCAGGCTTTTTTCAGTGGTGCCCAGGGACAGGACAAGAGGGAATGGGCACAAACTTGAGTATAAGAAGTTCCACCTAAACATGAGGAGGAACTTCTTCCCTGTGAGGGTGGCAGAGCCCTGGCAGAGGCTGCCCAGGGAGGTGGTGGAGTCTCCTTCTCTGGAGACATTCAAACCCGCCTGGACACGTTCCTGTGGGACCTGCTCTGGGTGGCCCTGCTCTGGCAGGGGGTTGGACTGGATGATCTCCAGAGGTCCCTTCCAACCCCATGTCATTCTGGGATTGTGAAGCTGATAAGCCCCGTTGGTGTCACATTCCCCATCAGACCTAGACATGAGAATGGATGTTAGTTACAGCGTGGTACATTTGTTTCCCTAGCAAGACTGCAAACCTAAGCACTATCTGCCCCCCCAATTAAAAGGAAAATAAATAAAAAATCACTTCCACAGGAAGAAGGGTGATGAATTTGAGCTGGAGAGCTGAAGCGCTGGTGCCTCGGCAGTTCACAGAGGGATGCTGGCTGCAAACCCCAGCTCCAGAGACTGCTGGCAGAAGCCTTTCAACAAACCCCGACCGCAGCCCTCCCCGGCACCCCACAGCCCCCCGTCCCCCCTCCAAGCAGTGCCCAGCCGGTCCTCACCCGGCGACCCCGGGAGCGGGTGGCCGGGGCAGCGCTGCCTGCCCGGGGCCCGCAGCCCCCCTTGGTGCCGGGGGTGGCGGCAGCCCCGTCGTCCGGGGGCCGGGGGGCTCCCGGGCAGCCCCACCACCGTCCTACCAGATGTAGGGCGACCGCGCCGTGGGGATGCTCCTGCGTGGGCGCGTCCGGGGGTGGAAGACGAACACACACACACACACACACACCCCCGCTCTCTCCATCCCCCGCCTGGGCACCGGGGCGGGAGGGGCTGTCGGGGCCGGCTCCCGGTCGCACGTGGACGCGGCGGCTGCCCGCCCCCCCGGCTCACGTGTGCCGTGCCGTGCCGTGCCGGCTCCCCGCTGCAGTCCCGGTGCGGCGGGCGGGCGCTGCGGTGCCGGCGCAGCGGCATGGCGGCGGCGGGCCCGGGTCGCGGCGGCGGCGGGAGCTGGGGCCGGAGCCGGGGGGCCGTGCTGCTGCTCTTCTTCTCGCTGTCCCCGCGGCCACCGGCCGGGGCCGCCTGGCTGCTGGGGCTGCGGCCCGAGGACACGGCGCCGGGCCGGGTGTCCCTGGAGGGCGGCGCGGTGCAAGCGGCGGAGGGGAGCCGCTTCCTCCTGCGCCTCTACTTCCAGCCGCCGCCCGAGGGCAACGGGAGCCGCGGGCCGGCGGGGGAGCGGGAGCCGCGCCTGGTCTTCATCGAGGAGGCGGCTCCGGCGGCGGCGGGGGGGAGCCAGGCGGCGCGGGGCCCGGCGGAGCGGTGCCGGGAGCGCAGCGCCTGGGCCTCGGACGTGGAGGTGGTGGGTCCGCTGCGCTCGGGGGGGGCGGCGGGCTCGGCGCTGGCCGAGGTGCGGGTCCGGGAACCGCGGAAGGGCGAGACGGCGGCGGCGGCGCCGGGGGGGCGGCTCTTCTCGCTGTGCGCCTGGGACGGGCGGGCCTGGGCCCACCACGGGGCGGCGGGGGGGTTCCTGCTGCGGGTCCGGCCGGCCGCCCCGGCGCTGGGCGCCTGGCTGCTGCCGCTGCCCGAGGCGGGCTGGCTGCGGGCGCTGGGCGCCCTGCTGCTGCTGGGGCTGTCGGCCCTTTTCAGCGGGCTGCGCCTCTCCCTGCTCTCCCTGGACCCGCTGGAGCTCCGCGTCCTGCGCAACAGCGGCTCGGCCGCCGAGCGGGAGCAGGCGCGGCGGGTGCAGGCGGTGCGGGGCGGCGGCGGTACCTACCTGCTGTGCACGCTGCTGCTGGGGCAGGCGGGGGCCAACGCGGCGCTGGCCGGCTGGCTCTGCGCCTCGCTGCCCGGGGGCGGCGGGGAGGCGGCGGGGGGGCCGCGGGGGGCGCCCTGGCTGCCGGTGGTGCTGTGCACCGCCGCCGTCTTCCTGGGCGGCGAGGTGCTGCCCTACTCCGTCTGCTCCCGGCACGGGCTGGCCATCGCCTCCCGCACCCTCTGCCTCACCCGGCTGCTGATGCTGGCCGCCTTCCCGCTCTGCTACCCGCTCAGCCGGCTGCTGGACTGGGCGCTGCGGCAGGAGCTCAGCGTCTTCTCCACGCGGGAGAGGCTGCTGGAGACGCTGCGGGCCGCCGGCCCCCACGGCGACCTGGTGCGGGAGGAGTTGGCCATGGTGCAGGGCGCGCTGGAGCTGCGCACCAAGGTGGTGGAGGACGTGCTGACGCCGCTGGCCGACTGCTTCATGCTCCGCGCCGACGCCGTGCTGGACTTCGCCACCGTCTCCGAGATCCTCCGCTCCGGCTACACCCGCATCCCTGTCTATGAGGGCGACCGGCGCGACAACATCGTTGACCTGCTCTTCGTCAAGGACCTGGCCTTCGTCGACCCCGATGACTGCACCCCCCTGCAGACTGTCACGCGATTCTACCGCCGCCCGCTCCACTGCGTCTTCAACGACACGCGCCTCGACACGCTGCTCGAGGAGTTCAAGAAGGGTGAGGCCACTGGGCCGCCACCCCCCGGGCTCCCCCTGCGCCCCCTCCGCACCCCCAAAGGTTCCTTGGTGAGCAGCCCCCCCATGGCCCACCCTGCATCGCTTCCTGGCAGGACCCGGCAGGTACCGGGGATGCTGGGGGGAGTCGGGCCCTGCATGTGCTGGTGTGACGGTGACACTGGTGTCAGCCGGTGGAACGGCCCCTGGGTAGATGGAGGGTCTGCGGTGCTGGTCGTGCCTGTGATGTTACGGAGACTGTAAAAGCCCTGGGGCTCAGAGGTTGCTGACTCAGCAGGTAAGCCCGTCCCGCAGGGGCTTGGTTCCTGCCTCGCATCCCTCCCGGGGAAGGCAGTCGCCGCCGCTCTGTTCTGTGTGGAGGAGCTTATGGCAGGAGATAGCATCTTGTTATGTAGCTCTCGTATTTGCAGCTTAGCAGGGAGAAGCAGGTCTAGGAAGCGTTTCTGTGCAAGTGGTTTAAAGGAAGAAGAAAAGCCTAAAGCCTTAGAAAGAGCTGTACTTTTTTTTTGCAGCTGTGGCAGTATTTCATCATGCAGCAGCTGCCAGCAGCCCCGGAGATGCTGAGAGCTGTGTTTCGTTAACCATACCTTGAGAAAACACATGGCGTGCGTTCCCCCGCCCCCCCTCCCCTCGGGAACTGTGTTTTGCTGCATGTTCCTGGGTACATCGTCCTGTGGAGGGTGAGTCTGTAAGAAATGGCTGCAGCGGTGACATCCTGCATTATGTAATGCAGGACGGCGCCGGCTGCGGGGCCGCCTGGGGCTGCGCTGCCGCAAGCAGAGCCGGTCATGTGAGAAGGGCCAACCTGGTCCAGATACAGAGGAAGCCTCTCCGTGAGTCATCTCCAAGCTCGTCGTCAGAGCTGGGAGGAAGGGAGGATAGGACCTTTCTTGTGCACTGAGAAAGCGATCATCAGATACGTGCGGGTCAGCGTCCTCTCGGGAGATGCACAACTGTGTCCCCACCACCCCCCGGGGTCGCAGGGAGAGGAGTTCTGTGTGGCCACATAACACCTACCCTCCCTGCCCCTCAGCACGACTGCAGACTCCCAGCTGTGCAAATCAGCAGATTCTTGGGTTTTATACCAAGCAAAAGCATTACGGTTGCTCTCTGGGTACCACCTGGATGTAGTTTTCCCCTTGCCCTCATGTCTCTTCTCACATAAATAGTGGTCTCCCCTCTTCCTAATTCCTTACGTGCTTCGCGGTTCCTTCACAACTGTGGCTTCCTGCATGATGTTACAACATTGCTGAAGTTTACCTGAGGTCTCTGCTACCCCTCCCTTGTCTAGAGAGTTGGTTGACACCAAAGATGTCAAGATGACTTTGGCACAGTCCCCTTTGGTCGGTCTCCCCTGTGCTTTATCTCATATATTCAGCTATTTCCCCCTCCAGATTAGTTCCACAGCCTGGTGTCTTACAGATCAACAGACCCATAGAAGGGGACTTGTGGTTTCTTAGCTCACTGCCCTTTGCTTGCCATCCTCTCTGTCCTCCTCAAGCAGAGATGTGTTGTGTGTGTCGCTCCCTGAGCTGACGGGTGCTTTAACAGGCCTTGCTACCTGCCCTACGCGTTCACCTGCTAGTCCTCATCTCAAATGAAGATTCTTCCCTCCTTCTTCAGCTTTGTTCCATTAAACTCTTGGCATTTTGCTTCAGACTCTTCCTCCCTTATTGCCAGGTTGCCATCCTGGCCTTCTGGGGTGTTTTGATACAGCCCTTACGTAGAGCTCTCCCTAAAACTTATTTCTCTTCCCACCTCGTTTCTCCTTGTGTTTTCTAAGTTACATGCTGCAAAGCCTTGCTTTTGGTCCAGGTCTCTAACTCAGCATGGTGTTTAGCAATTCCAGCTCTGCTCCCCAGATGTTCTCTTCCGATTCATCTTTCCCCTATTTGTAGGTGTTTGGTCACCCCCAGCACCCTGTGTCTGTAGATGGACACCCCCCGGCCCAGCCCCGAACCCCTCCTAAACTCTCTTCTCCAAGATCCAATCCAGCTTCCTGCACTGCGACAGACATTCGCTCCCAGCTGCCTTCAGTCCCATCCACTGCCATTTCAGTCTCCTTCACTTGACTATTTAATTTCTAAAATAAAGATTTCCCGTTTGTAATTAAGAATCTTCATCACTGTCTCCTTTTCTGTGTCCGTTTGAATTATGGTGAAGCATCTTGCTTGATCCAATCAAGGTTGCTTTCCATGGCCAGGTCTTCTGTGACACCTCCACTAATTAGAGAGTAGGCTGATTGCTTGTTGGTTCAGTGAGTACTTAATGAAGGCATTAATCATTTCACACATCGAAGGTGCCTGCAGGACAGGCTCTCACTGATAAGGCCCAATCTCTTTCTAGGAAATTAAAGTCTGTGGTAAGGATGGAACCTCCAAGTCCTTAGATTCTTGACAAACCTCTGGAGAACCCTTGCCGGCTTTCTTTTCCTTCTCCCATGATCGACTCAAACAGGTCTCATACCCTTTATTTCTTTTTGTTATTACCGTGTTTATACAAAATACCCATCACATTTTATATCTTTTTTTCCTGGATAGCAACGTATGCTTTTGATCTGTTTCACTAATGATTAATGTTCTGCCACATCCACTATACTCATAATGCCATTTTTTTGCATAATGGATAAGTAACACAATTTCACTGCCAGCGCTCCTTGCCACAGCACACAAACATTTGTTCTTTCTTATGGAAAATGTCAGGGGATGATTAAATACAGCACTTTGGGACTCTTGCTCGCACCTCCAGCAGCACTTTCTCATTTCTGCCTCTCCTCCCACTCGCTGGTATCACACTGGATTATCCTTGTTTACCTGATGCCTTTCTTTCCTCTCGATGTGCTATCCTAGCTATGAAGATTATCAGCATTTTTTTTTCTTGTTTTTTTCTCCTCACTGGTCTTTCATAGCAGGGTTTGAAGCGGAGTGTTGCAGGGGTGTTCACACCTAACCACGTCTGAGCTCAGTTCCATTAAGACTCATTGATGTTTGCCTTCAATTTAGTCCATGTCCAAGTCGCAAATTCCCACTTTCCCAGCAGGACTGGAGAAAGATGGTTAAATTGGGGGCACTAATGGAACTGGGAAAAACCCGGAGAAGGCTGAAAACAGCAGCAGAGGGGAGGGCTGGCCTGTGAGAGCATAGCTGGGACTTCATCCCACAGCCCCAAAGGACAGGACAGCGGCTGAAACCACATTGAAAAGCAGCATGACAGCGGTGTGAGGCTGGTCCAGCTGGAGGCAGGAATTGCTTATAGGAGATGGTGATTTTGACTTGATCTCCTCATCAAAACTCTGCAAAATTAACTTGTGAAGCCTGGACATCCAGTTTGCCATCTTTTCAGGCAAGCAAGACAGGCTCATCATGGAAGGCTGTGCTCCACTGACACAGAAGTGCTCAGTGGAGGACATTATACAAAATCTCTGTCCCCTTTTCTCTAAAAATAAGAAAACGCACACCAGTACAGTAACTTTGCCACCTGCAGCCTGGAAGAAGCTGGAGCTACTGAAGGAGTGAAAAAATGTGCAGACAATTTCTTGGCAAATCGTACTGGTGCATCTCAGAACACTTGACTTTATTCTAGGCTCACAGGAGGGATTATCTAATACACCAGAGAAATAACTGCACCATATTTAGCGAGCTAACGCAATGTAGAGGGGCAGATGAGGTCACCTTTGGAATATGGAATTAGGAGGGAAGGTTTATGCATTGATGCAGTGTGAAATGCTGTCGGTGATGCAGTCTGTCTCTCCTCCATCCCTGGAAGACAACTGAAGCCACGCAGGTTGTGCTTCAGTCCTGTGATGTAACTGCTCATGGGGAGCTCTTCCATGGGGTCTACCTCCTTGTTCTGTAGGTGCCTTTGGGAAGTCATAACGTTATCCCATTGCTCGAGTCATTTATGGATTTTGTTGACTAATCTTTTTAGGGGGCCATATATAGCAATGGCACTTTTCAGCAAATAACCTTCCTCTGTCAGAGAAGCAGCATAAATTTGCACTTCTGTTCGTTTTCCTGCAGCAGGGCAGAGGCTGAGGTGCAACTCAAATTAGCCTGCTGTGGTTTGGCGTCTTTTAAGAGTTACTAAAAGTAAATTCTCTAAAAACAAACTTCCTGGCTTAGCAGGGAAAACAGCCTGTCCCGTGGAGGACAGTTCTGCCTCAGGGTCCGTCTTTGCTTTTCCAAATAGCCCACAGCCTCTATTAGACCTCTGCAAATGGGATGTTGCTGGAGAAGGTGCTTGCTCCTGCCCGGAACTGGGCTAAGTAACATTTCACTGGTTTCTTACTGGCCCTCTCCTGAGCCTGCAGTCACCGCAAGCACAAAGCGGGCTTGAAATTCAAACCAGCCTTCAAGGGATTTCTGCAAGTGTGATCTCTTGGACACCTTGATGGGCTGAAGCAATGACCTCCCTACCCAGTGTTGTGGCTTAAGGAGCTGGTTGTTACCTGGGAACTCTCCCGAACACGTGCCCGGGTGACTGCCAGGCTGAGAGTGGGTGAGGTGCCTCTACACAAAAGATGGTTTCAGTGACTCATGCTGCAGCTCTGCCTGAAATGTTAACTTTGCTTTCCCCTCAAAACTGTGCTAAATCTTTCTGTGTGTACTCTGGGCTGCTTTACCCCAGCCCAGCCAGCCCAGGAGCAGTCCTGCTCTGGGGAGGCGTTCAGCAAAGCCGGAGGAGAGCCGTGTCCTTGGGGGACAGGGCACCCAGTGAGCCATCTCCCTCTTGGGAGCTGTCAAAGGGTGCATCTCCCCCGCCTTCAGGCTGAGCTGTGGGAAAGAATGAAGTGGCCTGTGCTACAGACAACACAGACAACAGTTTTGCATTGGCTCTCTCAAAGTTTTTTAGCTTGAAAGATCCTCAGCATCCTTCTAGGCTTCCTTAGGCTCCACGTAACATGAAAAAGGACCGATCATCTGTGGGCAGGCAAGGTCATTACCCCGGAGGTCAGAGCCCTCTTGTACAGCAGATGGAAGATGGGACTCCATGTCCCCTCTAATGCCCCCCTTACCCTCCTGATCCATTTTGTCAACTGTAATACATCAGCTATTCCAAATACTCCATCTTTCCCCCGCTTTTCCTTAGGATCAGGGAAAGCACCGAAGCAGAGTAAGGAGAACGACTTCAGTACTCTGGTAGAGACAGATGTAAGCAGATGAAGTTCTCATCTCTGCAGAAGATCTGGATTAGATTAGGATTTACAGTTTTCCCTTGGCATAGCTCTGATTCCCTGTGGAGCTGCGTGCCCCCACAGCCCTCCTGGTTATTCCCCCCCGCCGACTGAGGTGTAGATGTGCATCGGCTCTATGTGCAACTCTTCAGGCGTCTGTTTTCACCCTTGGTGCAGAGCCGTGGTAACACAAGAGCACACACACACCTTTCCAGTTCAAGAAGTTCAAATCAGGGTCCCCACGTAGCTCAGACGTGGGTCTGCAAGGAGGCACAGAGATGCTGGGAGCCCCTGGCCCAGAGAAGAGCTCTGATGAAAAGCACACAGAAAACAGATTTCGGTTGCATCGTGGTTGTTTCACGAATCAGCCTTATTTACCAATTACTCCATTTGTTTGTTTGTCTTCCATTTTGTAGCTGTAAATGGTTCATGGCTTATGCCTGTACCTTTGATCTCCTAGTAACAGCTTTAGATCTTACTGTAAAAATTCATGAAAATAAATTTCATGCTCCGAATGCTCATCCCGTGGAATGAGAGACAAGACTAAAGCATCTTTAGCATTCCTCTGGCAGAGCACCTACATAAAAAAAAATGATAAGGAAGTAGCCGGGGCTGTATTTGCAGCCAGCAGCACTTTCTTTCCCACAAGTAAATGCATTTCCATGTGTTCAGACCCTGTTCTCCCACTGGGGAGGACGCTTTGAGGTGAAGCTATGAGCCCAAGGTCATTTAGGTACCTATGAAAAACGAGGCTCCTAAAAATGGGCATAAAAGCTTTAGATATCTGTTCAGATGCTTGCTCCATCCGGAAGCTTTCAGCTGTTTATATTAGCTCTGTAATTTAGCATTTTGAGGCTTTAACTTTCCACTGACGCTGTTGTTTGAAAAGAGCAGATTTCATGTAGCTCATAAAGAATTTAGTACAGTGTATCCCATGCTGAGCAGACACTTAATCACCTATAGACTTCCTGTGCGAGAGCCGTCCTGCGGAGGCCGGTGCAGCTATTCACACAAGTGAAGTTAATTGCCCATTTGTTCTAGCATTTGCCAAACTAAGGCTTTGATTCTCAAGTGTTTCGCTGTGCTTTCCTGCGTCAGTGATAGCTCTGTAAAATTCACATGTGACAGCTTGCTAGTGGGGAAGCAGCTCGCCCTTATAATTCATTTCATTTGAGCCATCAAGCGATGGTTACAATAGCACAGGTTTTGGAATCAGCTTTACAGACCTTAAAGCTGGTTTAGATCAAGCTCAGAGTTTTGTTTAAATGATTTATCTTCCTCCGTCATACTCCCACCGAGGCAGACCTGCTGGGGAACAGCTATAGAAGAGAATGTGACCCCTCTCACGTCCCTGGGTCTGTCCCTGTGCCACCCTCCCTTGGACGTTGCTTCCATTTCCTAAGATTGCCCGGTCTCTGCCCTCCTTCCTGCTCCAAAAGCCACCCCTTTTCCTCTGTGCAAGTGTAGCAGCTCCCAGGGCTGGGAAGCGGGAACTTTGGCAGCATTCCCAGCCCATGAGCACCTCTTCTAAGTCCTTCCCAGTGACAGGACGAGGGGCAACGGGCACAAGCTGGACCATGGGAAGTTCCACTCCAATGTGAGGAGGAACTTGTTTGGGGTGAGGGTGGCAGAGCCCTGGCAGAGGCTGCCCAGGGAGGGTGTGGAGTCCCCTTCTCTGGAGATCTTCAAGCCCCGCCTGGATGCTCCTGAGTGCTGTGCTCTGGGCAGCCCTGCTTTGGCCGGGGAGTTGGACTGGAGGGTCTCTAGAGGGCCCTTCCAACTCCGACAGTTCTGTGATGAGGGAACATGCCATGACCATACAGCCAGGGCACCTATGAGCCCCCACCACCCCTGCTGCCAAATTTATAAGGTCTGTTCAAAAACTGACAGGAGG
This sequence comes from Calidris pygmaea, assembly GCA_003697955.1. Classification (NCBI taxonomy): domain Eukaryota; kingdom Metazoa; phylum Chordata; class Aves; order Charadriiformes; family Scolopacidae; genus Calidris; species Calidris pygmaea. The sequence goes on along the minus strand of QJSC01027144.1, from coordinate 232,579 downwards.
AAAGGCAGGACCCAGCTGGTTTGCAGGATTTTTTGCAACGGATCTCATGTCCCTCAGGTGGGACATCAGGGCAAGCTGGCCCATTCCCAGCAGGGGCCAGCTGGGAGCAGCCACCAGCTCAGAGGGGGCTGGGAGTGGGTTTTGGGGGGGTTGTGGTACGAGTGCCAGCTGCCTGGGCAGGGATCAGCCCACTCAGGGTGGTCCAGGAGCAGCTGCAGGAATCGCAACACCTTTCCGTGGCTGGGTACCTGTTCCATCTCTAACGCGGGTGTTAGAGCCTGGAAACCTAAACGTGGGGGTTTATAGCGTGGCTGCAAGTGTTTATTTTCTGTGAAAATAAAGAACTCTTGAGCACTCTAACAGCCCTCCTGGCTCTGCCCCCAGTGCAGAGAAACCGTGGGTCTCCTCCCAGACTAACAGTGCTGGATTATTTCTAAATAATCTCATTTGCCGTTACGTGAGCATGGAGCTGGAATCACATTTCTCTGAGGCTGCTCTAGAGTAAATTACAGCGTCGGTGGAGGTGTTTAGCCAAAAAAAGAATTGCCTCCATTACTCTCTGACTGCCTTTAAGTAGCACCTAAGCTTTTTGTAAGGGCTCGGTGGTTTTGGGTTGCATGTAAATGTCATTAACAACAAGCTTTCAGCCAAAAGAAATAACTTCTCCCCTCTCCTTGCTCACCCGCGGACTCGTAGGAGACCAGATGGCCCCAGTGCTTGGGAGCGGGGTTTGGCAAAGGAGACATTTTCAAAAGTTGGACTTCACTAAGATGAAACGTAGCTGTTGCTGCTGTCTTGCGGCCAACTCTGCTGCTTTTTTCTTTTTAAGTCTCAAAGTCATGTTGCTTTATTACCCACTGAACAGACAAGGTGCACAAACCCATCTGTGAAAGGAGTGAAATAGCCTGGTCCAAAGAACATGCTGCATTTTCAATGCCCTGAGGCTACTGATCTGGTTTTTTAAAGTGCATCTCGGTGCTACTTGCTGCGATGTTGTTCTTGTTTCTAATTCTGTAGGCGTGGGAGGCAGTGAGCTGCTCTCTGAAATCCTGCAATAAAAGCTTGGTATGAGGAGGAGGGAATTTATACTGTGGAAAATGCCCAAGCTTTGCTGTGAGAAACGTATAGTGCTGATCTTTGGCTGAGAAATATCATTTGCTCGTCTCGGATCCAGGGCAGGGTTATTTGAAGGTCTCACAGTCCCCAGAGAGACGTGTTTGGTGGGACTGCCAGGATGCCCTGGATGTGCTCGTCCCTGTCCCGCTGTGGGGACGGGGCAGGAGGCGCCGGGGTGTGCGGAGGGAGCTGTGCAGCAGGAGCCCTCCCATGGTCCATCTTTATGCATAAATACCGTTCCCATCCCCGCGCCCGGAGCAGCAGGCAGGTTTATTGGGGAGGCTTTATGAGAGAAGCAGATGCAGAGGCAGCTGCAGAGCAGAAGGAACATGCTCCCCTTTCCGTGTGACCGTTGCCGCTCGAGGAGCTCAGCTCTGAGCCCATTGGGAAAATAATAAGTTTGCAGCTTTCTGGAGGTCCCTGCAGTGTCCATGGTACAGTTGGGTTTGGGCGGGCATTGCACCAGGAGAGCCCAGGGACGCAGAGCACAGGGAGGGGAAGGTGTTGGCTGTGATGCCGACGAAGGACATTTTTAACGTTTTAAGTAAAACTAGGGGTCCAGAATGTGTGTGTGGTGCTGAGCAGTGTAGGAACCGCAGAGGCAGTAAGAAAAACAGTGCTGTTCGTTGGCAGGTCCAAGAATACATTGGAACTAGAAACCCAGAAGTTGTTTGTGGGTTGGAAATTGGGTTCTGGTCAAGCTGTTGAGCAGGAGCATAAATCAAAGCAGAGAATAAAGGAAAGGAGAAGTTGAAGAAGTCAAAACAGCTTACAGAGAGCTGGACACGCGAAAACAAATAGCGATGTTTCAAGTATGCCAAAAGCAAGAAGCCTGAGAATGTGTCAGCAGAGCTGCCAGCTTACTGGGGACAAGTAAGGAACCAGAAACTGTGATTGAGAAACACCGCGACTTCCAAGCAGGAGTCACCATCATTGCAGCTGAAGGGCCTGGTCCCAGTCTGCTTGTTTAAGGTAACAGAGAGGAGGTGCTGTCAGGGGCAGGGTTTGGAGAAGGCATTCAGGTGCAAGCTGATGGCTTGAAAAGCCATCAGCCTCCACAGCCAGATGGTTCACCCAAGTGTTCTGCAGGAGCTGGGCTGAAAGCTGCAAACAAACATTCAAATTTCTGCATTGAAACCAGCTGTTGTTCCAAGGAGCTGGAGGCTTTGCCCATATTTTAAGAAAAGCTTTAGGATCGGTCCAGACAGTGATGGATAGAAAGATGTGGGGGAGCTGTTCCTGGCAATTTGATAGGAAAGATAATTAACAGCAGAATGAGAAAACACTGGGAGGATGAGGAAAACCAGTAGAGCCCAAGGACACGCTCACATTTCTGTGTTGGAGGACGCTGTCTCCTTGCTCTCTTAGAGTTGTCTCGTGCCAGTGAAGCCGAGGGTAGGCAAGAAGCAGCCGGTGTAATGCACGCTTCGTCCTGCCCAGGAGGCTGTCAAAGAGCTGAAGGGAGAGACTCGCAGCAGACTGCCTGGGTAGAGCAAGCAAGCGGCCCCAGAAAAGAGGCAGGCGGAGTCCTGTGACACCTAGAAACCAGCCTGGAGAGCAGCAGCCCTGTTGGGCTGGGCTGTGTGTCCAGCCCTGCGCCTTGTGTCACTGCCGTTGGGGTGGGTTTGGGTGACAGCAGCTGCCTCTGAGGTTCGGCCGCGATCTGTGCCTCCCACCAAGCCCTGTCTGCCACTGTGCCGTGCTGAGGACCCCTCTCGCCAGGGGTGGGGGTCTCACCGCTGCTCTGCTCTTCCCCCACAGGAAAGTCCCACCTGGCCATCGTGCAGCGGGTGAACAACGAAGGGGAAGGAGACCCATTCTACGAGGTGATGGGCATTGTCACCCTGGAGGATGTCATTGAGGAGATCATCAAGTCCGAGATCCTGGATGAGACGGATCTGTACAGTTAGTGTCCCAGAGCAGCTCCTGCGGTTGCAGGACCCAGGGTGGGAGCCCGCACAGACAGACAGACAGACAGACATGTGGGTAGGAAACAGGGGAGAGCAAATCGTGGTCCTTCCCCAGAGCAATTCACAGTCATCGTGGGAAAGACAAGAATGATGGAGAGATGCTGGTCAGATGTCAGGGAGTCTTGAATGCTGGAGAGAGAAGCACCAGCATCAGCAGCTGGTGGTTGGCAGGGCCTGACCCAGGGAGACGTGTGTTGGGCCTGACGTGCCCATGGGTGGTTCCCAAGCTCCTTTCCAACTCTGGGTGATGCATCTAGCCAGGGCAACCCAGGACTTGTTCCTGAGAAAGAAGCATGTTTCCGCATCCTGCTCCCTCCCCGGGGGGCTGCTCCCCAGGCTGTAACACACGGCTCCACCGCAGCCCTGGCACGGGGGTGTACGTGTGCATGTGGGGGGGGGTCCTGCAACTGCACTGGCCTTTTTGTGGCTGCTGCAAGTGGCAACTGGGCTGCTCTGTGCCCCACAGCGGACAATCGGAAGAAGGAGCGGGTGCCCCACCGGGGACGCAAGCCCCAGGACTTCTCCATCTTCAGGCTCTCGGACAGCGAGATGAAGGTGAAGATCTCCCCACAGCTCCTCCTGGCAACCCATCGCTTCATGGCAACAGGTACCTTTGCCCTGGGGCAAGCCCTGTCTCACCAGCCCCGTGGGGAGGGCATCCCTGAGCCCTTCCTTGCCGGGCGTCCCCCCAGCAAGCAGTTTCCACCTGCCTGGACCCCCACTCTGGACATCCCGCTGTTCCACCACCATGGGTTTGTGTTTGGCTGCCCTCCATGCAGTGGGGTGCCGAGGCTGTGGGAAGGGGGGGCCGTGCAGCTCAGGGGACCAGGGGCTCCCGGCAGTCCTGGCCTCGCTGAGGGAGAGTGTGTTACCTCCCCTCTAGAAGTGGAGCCTTTCAAGTCGCCCTACCTCTCCGAGAAGATCCTGCTGCGGCTCCTGAAACACCCCAACGTCATCCAGGAGCTCAAGTACGACCGAAAGAACAAAAAGGCAGCAGAGCATTACCTCTACCAGCGCAACCGCCCCGTTGACTACTTCGTCCTCATCCTGCAGGTGCCTGGGGCAGCGGTGGGCAGAGGGTGGCACGGGGTGGCCCATCTCTCCTTGCCGCCTTAATCTGGGCTGCTTCTGCCAGCAGAGATGTCCATCTTCTCATATGGGGTGTTGTGGGTCCCTGCAGCCCCCGGGGTGGGTCAGTGGCCAGGAGCAGAGGGTGCCTGCCTGAGGGAGTTTTCCTTCTCCTTCCAGGGGAAAGTGGAGGTGGAGGTTGGCAAGGAAGGGCTGCGGTTTGAGAACGGGGCATTCACCTACTATGGCGTCCCTGCCATCATGGCTGTCGTCTCCTCGGGTAAGGGTTTTGTGGGCTCCCTCCAGCCCTGCCTTCACTTCAGCAGCTTCCACAGGGACTAAGTGGGCTGGTGGCCAGAAGAATGGGCTGACTGTGGGGTGAGGTGGCCCTGCTGCGAGGCACAGGGCAGGTGGGAGCCCTTCCTCTGTGAATCCTACAACTCCAACTGTTGTTTCAGATAACGATGTGCGGAAAGTGGGCAGCCTGGCTGGATCCTCCTTCCTACGTAAGTATTTTGAGGCAGGCTGGGGCACTAAAAACCTCTCCTCCACAGCACCAGACGGCTGGAGGAGGCATGGGTTTGCACCCTGCAAAGAGCAGCTCAGGCTCTGCGTCAACATCACCCCTTTTCACAGAATCACAGAATGATCTGGGATTGGAAGGGACCTCTGGAGATCAGCTAGTCCAACCCCCTGCCGGAGCAGGGCCACCCAGAGCAGGTTGCACAGGAACGTGTCCAGGTGGGGTTTGAATGTCTCCAGAGAAGGAGACTCCACCACCTCCCTGGGCAGCCTCTGCCAGGGCTCTGCCACCCTCACAGGAAAGAAGTTCCTCCTCATGTTTAGATGGAACTTCCCATGTTCAAGTTTGTGCCCGTTCCCTCTTGTCCTGTCACTGGGCACCACTGAAAAAAGACTGGCCCCATCCTCCTGACACCCACCCTTTCAGTATTTATAGGTGTTGATCAGATCCCCCCTCAGCCTTCTCTTCTCCAGACTAAAAAGCCCCAAGTCCCTCAGCCTTTCCCCATCAGAGAGATGCTCCAGGCCCCTCATCATCTTTGTAGCCTCTGCTGTCCCCTCTCCAGCAGTTCCCTGTCTGGGACCTGAGCTTCTACAAAGCTTTTACAAAGCTCAGTGAGGGGCTGAGGCAGCAAAGTCCCCACAGAGGGACTCTGAGGTCCCTTTGAGGTTTGGATCCCTGCGGGGGGATCCCAGCGTGGCTGGCACTGGAAGGGGCACTGCCAGCAGCGTGCCCACATGGGTGGAAACAATAAACCCTGCAGATTCTGGCACAGTGCATCTGGGGCTCGGCTTAACGTCTCTGGAGCCTTTCACATTCCTGAGGCTTGGCGCCTGAGCTGAACATGAGTCCCACACCAGGGAAGAGGGACTTCTTGGGAACTGGGGAGAGGGGTCGATTTACCAGTGAGGCATTCACACCTGGGGGGGGTGGGAAACCGGCAGAGTTAAAAGCAGATGCCCTGGTCCTGGTGAATTCCCCGCCTGCAGAGCTGATGCGTTAACGAGCAGATCCCCTGCTTGAGGAGTTAAGAGGGAGCTCTGGTCAGGGGGGGACTCTGATCCTCCCCACTTCTTTGCTGATCACCCCTGCAGTTGCTTCATGCCTGGTGGCTTGGGAGCAGCTGCCCACTCCCAGTTCAGCACGTCCCTCATCCCAGAGCGTCGGTGTGGCAGTGGGATGTGCAGTGCTGGTGGTAAGACAGGGATGCTCTGGGTGCCTAAAGGTTGTCGTGGAGAGAAGAGGGGAGAGTCCCTTGTCGCAGGTGACTGTCCCTCCCATGGGTCCCGTTATGCCTGCAGCTCACCAGTTTCTTGCTGCTTGCTTTGCTTCCGTTGGAAAGGCTCCTGGACTGCTGGATTAACCCTCCGTGCGCATCCCTGCTCCCCCGTACATCCACCGCACGCTCGGTCTGGGCAGAGGAAGTCAGTGAAGCAGCCAGTTTCCCTTGGGATGTTGCTGCGTGTCCTGATGCCCCCGTGCCCTCGGTGACTGTCCCCAGGGCCCTCGCTGGGGCTCAGGCGGCGAGTGGTGCCCACGGGCCACGGGATGGGCAGGGCACGAGCCACAGCGGGAGCCGTGCCATTCTGGCCACGCGTGTCTGTGGCGTTGCCTGCTGGGGTGCTGCTGCTGCTGCTGCTTTCTGCCACCCCTGCCTGCTGTGACACGCATGTGCGGTGCGTGTGCAATGCGTGTGCGGTGTGTGTGCAGTGTGTGTGCAATGCTGCACCCCTGGCCAGCGAGGTGGCAGGCACGGGTCGCGGGGCATCTCCCCTGTCGGGCTGGTGTCCTTCCTTCTCCTTGAAGCAAAGCCCAGCAGGAGTGAGCGTGAGCAGCGTGTCACAGCAGGGAATTCAGCCATTAACCCGTGAGCATGGAGCAATTTGTTATTAATTAACCATTGTTATGCAACTTTTTTTATCGCCAGGCAATCTTTGGCATTGGCAGCTGTGGGGGGGTCGGGCGGTGAGAGCGGGGAGCGAACGCTGGTGGTTATCAACCTGTTATCAACCTGTCCTTTGCTCCCAGATGGACGAGGTTGTCCTGGGCAGCGCTTCGTGCTGGTGCTTTGCTCCGACTTCTGTTCTCAGGAGGTTTCAGCCCAGGGGAGGATGCAGAGCAGAGTTACGGGGGGGAGGAGTGGGGAGATGGGAAGGAGAGGGCTGCAGGGCAAGTTTCCTGGGTTTTTTACCTTCGAAGCGATTTAAAAACATTAATCACATAGGCAGCAGGTGGTTCCTAGAGCGCCGCAGCCACGCTGTGGGCATGGTGGCTGGAGGGAGGGCAGCATGCCCTGGGCAGGGGGGGCAGCAGCTGGGGGGACGGCGTTAGGAGGGGGCTGGCAGCCAGCGGGCTCGCGTCTGCCACTGCTTTGGAGGTGGGTGCTGCCAGCCCCGAGAGCCACGGTGGGTCCCTGGGAGGTGTTGAGGAACACATCACTCACTCTGCATGTTGGTCTCCCCACGCTCCCTGCACCCTGGTGGCATGGCCCAGGGGTGCCGTGGTGGGCAGCAGGGCAGCTCCCCACAGGCTTCCCACAAGGAGGGGGAACGCCAGCCCTTCAAATTGTCGCTGCTGCTGTAACCTGTGGCAATCAAGCATGGAAAGCTAATGGCCAGGTAGCCCCAGACACGGGTTCCTGGCATAGGAATCATAGAATCACAGAATGGTCAGAGTTGGAAAGGACCTTAAAGATCATCCAGTTCCCACCCCCTGCCCTGGGCGGGGACACCTCCCACCAGACCAGGTTGCTCCAAGCCCCATCCAGCCTGGCCTTGAACCCCTCCAGGGATGGGGCAGCCACAGCTTCTCTGGGCAACCTGGCCCAGGCTCTCACCACCCTCACAGCAAAGAAGTTCTTCCTAATATCTAATCTAAATTTCTCCTTTTCCAATTTAAAACCGTTACCCCTTGTCCTGTCACTACACTTCTGACAAAGAGTCCCTCCCCATCTCTCCTGTAGCCCCTTCAGGTACTGGAAGGCCGTTAGAAGGTCTCCCTGGAGCCTTCTCTTCTCCAGGCTGAACACCCCCAGCTCTCTCAGCCTGTCTTCACAGCAGAGGGGCTCCAGCCCTCGGAGCATCAGTTCCCAGCGGGTGGCTCTTCTCGGCATTTCCCCAAGTTTGTTGAGGCCCAGGGCCTCGCCGGGAGCCGCAGGCAGCCCATCATGGATGCCTTTGCTTTGCATGGTGCTAATGGGCTCCTGCCAGCCCTCCCTGCCCCTGTGGGGCTGTGTGGAGCCAGAAGCAGGTCCCTCTCTGCCACCTGCCTGCACACAAAGAAGCATCGCAGATGCCAAGGACAGTGACTTGGTTGAGGTTCTGCCCATCTCCCAGGTGGCACAAGCTGACCACAAAGTTCCCTCTCCTGGCAGCAGCTGGCCGAGGGCTGGAGGAGGGTGCCAGCACTCGGGCGATGGGAAAAAGATGCTTTCTGCCCACACTGTGCTCTGGGGAGATGCGTGGCTGTGCAGACAGGCCTTGCAGGAGCTGGTCTCTCCCAGCCTCACCTCCTCTTACCTTCTCAGAGAGCATTCAAGTCTGTGTCCCCTGCTGGTGTCCCTGTCCCTGGGGCTGGTGAGCGCCTCCCAGAGCAGAGGCAGAGGTGTGGAAGGGGTGGGAAGGGGTGCTGGAGGCAGTGGTGGGAGCCTAGTCCATGGCTGCTGGCACATGATTCTTTTTCTCACTCTTCCTCTTAGTCTGTCCCCAACCCTCACTTCCCCCATCCCCTCCTTCTTTCTCTCTGCAGTGCCCGTGTCGGTGTCCCGTACCTTCGCTTTCAGCAGAGGGGACTCCCTGGCTGGCTCTCCAGGTAACGGGGCATGGCTTTGGGCAGGGACCTCCACATGTGCCGGGCTCTTTCCAGCTCCCTGTGCACCAAGCCCCCCTCCACCCTGCGCCGGGAAAGGAGCACCCATGGCTCCCCGCTCTGGGCAGCCCCTCGCTGGTGGGAGCACAAGTGGCAGAGCGGGGCGAGCAGCCCTGCAGCCTCCCCAGTATGATGCAAATCCCAGGAGGAATGGGAAGGGGACAAGGGGGAGCCATGGACAGCTTGGGCTTTCTTTGGTGGGCAGTTTCTGTAATTTCCTGCACTCAGTGCTTGGGTTTTCTTGCTACTTGGTGCTTCTGATGAGGGTTGCCCGCAGCCCTGCGTGCGCGCTGCCCTGCTGCCCTGGCTTTCTGGCAGTCGGGGTAACAGAAGGGCGTTTTGCCAGTAGAGCAAAGTCAGCAAGATGTTGGCGTCACCCGTGCAAGGAACAAGCTGCCTTTGTTCCCTAATAAATCACTGACAAGACAAAATCCATCACGCTGCGTGTCAGAGGCCGTAAGTCAATCTGAGTGACGGGCCAGCTTGCCGTGGCAGCCTCTGCTCCTGTCCTGTGGGAGCCGGGGTGGGGGCAGGAGCGTGCCCTCCAGGCAGGTTAAGTAAAGCCCTGTGGGCTGCCAGCCGCGACCGGAATTTGTGCCAAATACCGTGCAGAAGGGCTGCGTTAGCGGGAGGGCTGTCAGTCAGCCGGTGTGACGGGCGGGCAGCAGCCCTAACCTCTCTGCTGGCTCCGGGTGGGACGTGTGCCTGCCCGGTCCCTCTGGTTTGCCCGGGGCTGGCAGGACACAGCGCGCACCGGGGAGGACCCCACCGCAGGTCCCCTGCCAGCCCCGGCGTCCATGGTGCGCAGCCGCCGGAGGTGCCCTGTGCCAGCGCTGGGGACCCAAGCGGCACCAGGAGTGAGTGTTTGGCCTCTCTGCTGTGTGTCCCCCCCCCCCCAGTGAACAGGTCACCCTCACGGTGCAGCGGGCTCAACCGCTCCGAGTCCCCCAATCGGGAGCACAACGACTACGGGGGCAGCACCACACAGCTCCACAGCGGCAGCAACAACATCTACACACCCGACTACTCCGTCCACATCCTCTGCGACGTACAGTTCGTCAAGGTACCGGCTGGGCTGGCAGGGACTGTCCCCCCCCCCCCAGGCTCCCCCCTGTGCCACTGTGCTGCAGGAGCCTGGTGGGTGCCCAGTGGGTGCTGGGGGGGCGGGTCACGCACTCCTGCTGACCGGGGGTTTGGTGCCACCAAGTCCCCAGAAGGTCCTAGTGTGGCTGGGTGCCTGCTGAGCTGGGCACGCCTGTCTGTGTGCCCAGGTCACCCGGCAGCAGTACCACAATGCGCTGGTGGCCAGCCGCATGGACAGCTCGCCCCAGTCCCCCGACATGGAGGCCTTCGACAGAGATTCGACTAAGGCCTCGACCACGCGGGGAACCCCACAGACGCCCAAGGAGGACCCCACCACCCTCCTGAATGAGAGGAACAGCGCCATGTGTGAGTCACCCCCCAGCATCCCTTCCCTGCAACGGTGCCTGTCCCCTGGGGGGGGGGACACATGCTGGGACCTGCTGACATGAGGGGCACGCGGGCATTTGCACACGCACACCTGTGGACACTGTTCTGTGCCTGCGTGTGCGCAAGGGTGCAAGTGTGCGGGCACGTAAATCCCCGCTCCCTGTTGTGGGGGTCCCTGGCACTGGGACCGTGCTGGCACGGCTGGCATCCCGCTGCCTCCTGCCCCCGGGGCACAGCGCCCGCCTGCCCTGTCCCCAGCCCTGCCCCGTGTCCCCGCAGGCAGCCGCCCCGAGGGGCTGCGCAGCCCCAGCGAGTCCGTGTTCCTGCGCATGGAGGGCATCCCCTTCATCCAGGAGGAGCTGGCTGACAACGAGGAGAACAGCAAGCGGCAGAGTGAGTCTGGCCGTGGGGACGGACACACACACACACCCCCCTCCCCCGGGGGGACATGGGGGCTGCCGTGCCCCGGGGCGCTGCAGCCAGGCTGGGCTTTTGCAGACAGTGAGTGCTGCGGCACCGGCACCGTCCTGGAGGCAGAGTCCCCGGGCAAAGAGCCTGTTACCAGCTCATCACCGAGCAGCTCCGAGGAGACGCTGGGCAGGAGGCTGCTGAGATCCCTCAGTGAGTGATTCACCCGGGGATGGGAGCACCCAGGGGTCACCCTGCTCCTCGGGTCATCTCTTCCCCAGCCCTGTCCTGGGGGACGCCTGCACGGGGTCGGTACAGGGCAGGGGACAGCACGGTTCCCCGGCAGCAGCCCAGCAAAACTGCTCCTCGGGTAGAACCAGCTGCTGGTCCTGGCCCAGCTCCGTGCAGCCCCTTCCCTGAGCACCTCAGCCCTGGACACTCTCGCTGCTGCAGGTGGGCGCAAGCAGCGGGCATCACCGGAGGGTGAACCGACGCCGGAGGAGAGCTCCAATCTCGCCCCGTTAATCACCTGAGCAGCAGCGTGGCCGGAGCACAGTGCTGGAGGCCCACGCAGACCGGAGGTAGGAACCTGCCCCTCGGTGCGACGCTCCTTCCCCAGCAAACGGGAGATTGCCCAGTTTTAATAGTGCAAAAACCAAGTTTGAAGCAGCAAAGCCAAACCGGTGCGCTTTAGGGCCCAGGCAGGCACATGCTGGCGGGGGCTGGAGCAGGGTGAGGGGATGCAGCAGCGGATTCCAACCATCCTTGGGACAGGAATGGATGTGGGGGACAGAGACCCTAACTGGAGCTAGAAATGCGTGTCTGCACCGATTCCCTGGCTCGGAAACGTGCTGCAGGCTTGAGCAGCAGGGCAGGGAGGGCAAGCTCTGGCCGGCTGTACTTGTGTCTTCCAGGTCTGCAGCATGGGGGGGGTCTCCTGCCGCCAGGCTCGTCTTCAACAGCAGCAGGTCTGCGCCCGCTCGCTGCCCGCCCGCCCGCTCGTGCCGCCCCTCCCTGCAGGACTTGTGTGCGGAGCCCCATCCCCGGGCGAGAAAGGACGTGCCCCCGGCGGGGCTGAACCACCCGGGCGGGCTGGACCAGCTCGCTGGAGTCCGAGGGCCCTTGCCCAGCTGCTCCCTGGTAGCACCTGGTCTCAAGGAAGAGGTGGAAAAAGGAAAAGGTGAAGTGTCCGGCACGGCATCCCTGCAGACAGAGCAGGGAGGGGCGGCCCAACCCAGAATTGCCCATAGCATCATTTACCACCCCCATCCCAGCCAGGCACAGAGCCCCTCGGTGCTGGGTGCTGCACGGACGTGCTCTCCCCCGTGAGGAGAACGTGCTGTTTGGGGGGTGCCACACGCAGCTCGGGGTGCCACACGCAGCTCAGGGCCCCAGCACACGTTTGTGCTGCGCCTAGTGCCACGCACACGCTGACCATCCACACAGCCCCGCACTCCCCCAGCCCTGCTAGGCAGAGGGCAGGACACACAGCCCCCCTGCCCGGCGCAGCCCCCCACCCTGGGGAGACCCGCTCCACGCCGCATTGAACCATCCTCCTCTCCCCGCACGGCTGTCTGTGCCAGGGGAGCTGGCGCCGAGCCTTCAGGTTGGTACAGACCCATCAGTAGTTTTTGTAGAGGCTGAACGCAACGGGGATATTGACATTAAAAGTGATTTCTCCCTGAGCGAAGCCCCGTCTGTGTCACTGGAAGGCCCTGCTAACCTCTCCCACCAGGCTTGGCTGCCCCCGTACCCGCAGCAAGAGGTGGCTGGAGTAATAGGAGTCAGCATTGCTGAAGGACCAGGTCACAGAATCACAGGATGATCTGGGGTTGGAAGGGACCCCTGGAGATCATCCAGTCCAACCCCCTGCCAGAGCAGGTCCACCCAGAGCAGGTCCCACAGGAACGTGTCCAGGTGGGTTTGAATGTCTCCAGAGGAGACTCCACCACCTCCCTGGGCAGCCTCTGCCAGGGCTCTGCCACCCCCAAAGGAAAGAAGTTCCTCCTCGTGTTTAGATGGAACTTCCCATGTTCAAGTTTGTGTCCGTTCCCTCTTGTCCTGTCCCTGGGCACCACTGAAGAAAGCCTGGCCCCATCCTCCTGACACCCACCCTTTCAGTATTTATAGGTGTTGATCAGATCCCCCCTCAGCCTTCTCTTCTCCAGACTAAAAAGCCCTAAGTCCCTCAGCTTTTCCTCATCAGAGAGATGCTCCAGGCCCCTCATCATCTTTGTAGCCTCTGCTGTCCCCTCTCCAGCAGTTCCCTGTCCTTCTGGAACTGGGGAGCCCAGAACTGGACCCAGTGCTCCAGATGGGGCCTCCCCAGGGCAGAGCAGAGGGGCAGGATGACCTTCCTCCACCTGCTGGTCACACTCTTCCTGATGCCCCCCAGGATGCCCTTGGCCTTCTTGGCCACCAGGGCCCATTGCTGGTTCATGGGCATCCTGTTGTCCACCAGGACTCCCAGGTCTTTCTCCTCAGAGCTGCTCTCCAGCAGGTCACCCCCAACCAGGGGGCGCTGACCAGGTCAGCAAGGGCTTCCCAATTTCTCCCTGTGAGCCCAGGCTCTCTGTTGCTCGTGCTGCCAGGAAAGCTCTTGGCAGCACTTAGAATCCCACCACAGAAGCGCAGACAAGGGCTGGGGAAGATCAGGAGTTAATATCGTGCTGTTGCAAACACAATAGTGGGATACACGTGCTGGTAGAGCCTGACAGATAGTGACAGAAATCTCATAAATTTGCTGATAAAACTTCATCTGGAACAACTGCATCTCTGTCTGGGCACTGCCCTTCTCAGGAAACACCCAGCAATTGAAAGGAGGCCAGAGGAAAGCAAGGGCTGAAAAACAACCTACCCCAAAGGCTGAAGGAAACAGGGTCACTTAATCTCAACCAGTAAAGGATGTGAAGGGGAGAGAGAAAGTTTTCAGATACATAAAAAGCTGTTGCAAAGAGGAAAGGAATAATCTGTCCTCTGTTGCCATGGGAAATGGGATAATGAGCTTACACCACAGAAAGGGAGAAATTTAGGTCACTCATTAGGAAAACCAAGGCTAGTAAGGCTAGCAAAGGACTGGTGTGGATCGTGTGTGGGGTGGCTCCACACCTAGAGGGCTGCAAGAACAGAAGTGTAGGCAGACGTCAGAAATAACAAAAGGAGAGCTGGTTCCTTCAACTCCCTCTCCTGAGATCGCCCCTAGAAATCACCCTTGAACCACTGCCCCATCATTCCAGCTGTGGATGGATGCCCAGAGAAGCAGCTCCCCACCTGCACAGAGGAAAGGCTGCCTTTGGCTCACGTTCCCATGTGACGTGAATGCTGTTTTGAGAAGGACAAACGAGACCCCATGTGCTGTCTCTCCGCAAACGCAGCAAGGGAATAAGGCACCATTTCCACCTTTGCTGTCCAAGCTGCAGCACAAGTGAGATCCATCAGGGCAGCAGTGACTACCTCCGACCGACCCGAGGAAAGTTCCTCTTTCTTCCCCAAGATCTTGGCAGGAGGCTGCTCTATCAAGGTGATAATATCAGATCACAGATAGAGCTGCAAACAGAGACTGCAGAGAGCAGAAGCAGATGGTCCCAGCTCTTTTCCAGTGCCAGAAACACAGGCTGTTGCTGACAGGCCCCGCTGAAGCCGGGGAGAGTAGGTGGTGGTTCACCAGGGGCCTGCTGAGAAGGAAGAAGAGGGAAGATCTGCATTTTGACACACTGACAGCAGGCGGGGAGCTCTGGGCCAGGGAAGGACGGCAGATGGGTGGGTAACACACAACCCTCCAGAAAGCAAGCACATGCAGATGGACAGGAGAGGCTGGGCAGAACAGAGCGGGGGCAGAAAGAAGAACACAAGCCAGACGTGGGAGAAACAGGTCGGCTTCATGTAGAGTCACGGGGAGCTCTCAACTACACTTTCACAACAGGACTGTGCCCTGTTAGTAGCAACCACGATCATCAGAACTGCAGCACACCAGGAGGGAGAACGGGAAAGCCTTGAAACAAACGGAGTAAGACCCAGCAGACAAACCAGGACGCTGAGGCTTTATCCTCAGCCTGGGAAGAGGCCAGCACGGCATCACACAAGGCAGGGGTAGTGTTCAGAGATGGAGGTTTAATCTTCTGTCAGCAACACAAAGCAGCAATTACCACAATTACGAATGTTTGCTCGCTTAAGACTCAGAAGTGGGTGGGGGGGAAAGCCAGCGACAGCTTCGCCTTCCCCCAAAATACTAGAGTGACATTAGTTTACAAGCCATACGAGATCCCAACCAATTTGGGCTGTTATCCTACAGCATATTGCACTGGCACCAGACTTCACCTAGATCAAACTGAGCAGTTACATGGAGCTGATTTGCATGTGCTAAAGATACAGCTCTAAGTACCTGAAGATCAAGCTGCTGTCAAACAAGAGCCAAAGCAGGTCATGCTGCTCCCACCCTTCTGGGGCCACTGCCTTACCCATATTGCAAGGGGTATTTCAAAAAGTACCAACAGATTATTATCCCTGATTGAGCTACTGCCCCCATCTTTATTAAACCCTCAAGAGGTGTGGGACAAGGCAAGCCATGAGCAGAGAAAGACGGGACTACACACTACAGCTTTGGTGACTTCATGTGAGTTTGGTTGTTCATGTGCTTCACTGGATTTTTGTGACAGCTTCATGGATGGACTTGGCCACATAGTCCAGGTTCTTGGTAGTCAGGCCACACATGTTGATGCGCCCACTAGCCATCAGGTAGATGTGTTTTTCCTTGATCATGTATTCCACCTGCTTAGCTGGGGAAACAAGTGGACATCAGGTCAGAACAGTGACCCCACAGCTCAGAAAAGCCCAAAGAACCAGTCAGGGCTGCTTGAATCTTTCACAACAAGCACACAACTTCCAGCACTGATCACTAAAATCCTGCCTGATGCTTCACCCCTACCCAGGCACGGAGGCAGTGATACCAGGCCTCCAGAGGGGTCCCCAGGTCTTGCCTGGACTGCTTCAGCCCAGCTTACACCCAGCAAAACTGTCCTCACCCAACCCTCCCTTCCCCAGGTCACTTGGTACTTACGGTTCAGCCCTGTGAAGCTGAACATGCCGATCTGCTCCGTGATGTGGTTCCAGGTGCCCGGGGTCCCAAGGGACTCCAGGCGAGACCGAAGCTCTGACCGCATGAGCAAGACACGATCTGCCATCGTCTTCACATTGTCCTTCCTGCAGAAGGCAGGAAGCAGAGTGTGAGGACAAGCACCTGCCTGGTCTGGAGCCACGTGGCCAAGGCCGGCACTCAGGGAGACAGCTTTCCCCCTCCTGCCCCTCTCCCACCAGCCCCGGCCACACGTACCACTCAGCAAAGAGCTGCGGGGAAGAAAGTGTAGTTGCCACAATGCGCGCCCCCTGGGAGGGAGGGTTGGACCAAGTGGTGCGCACAATCTTCTCCATCTGGGAAAGCACACGCTGCACGTTGTCTGCATCCTTCCCCACCACAGTCAGGTTCCCCACACGTTCATCTGTGGACAAGCCAAGAGGGGTGAGCCATCGGTCCCACACGTCACGGCGAAGCAGAGCTCTCCCCTAGCCCTCCCCCCAGTATGCCAGCCCCCTCTGCCTGAGTACGATGCCACTGCTTACTGGCTTACTGCCAGACACTCACTGTAGAGCCCAAAGTTCTTGGAAAACGACTGTGCACAGAAGAGCTCAAAGCCCTCGGAGACAAAGTATCGCACAGCCCAGGCATCCTTGTCCAGGCTGCCAGAGGCAAAACCTTGGTACGCCGAATCGAAGAACGGAAACAGGAACCGTCGCTGCAAGGAGGAACAGTGTTAGAGGGAAACCCCTCCCCCACAGCCTTCACCTTCCCCCCCGCTGTCCCCATGGGAGGGAAAAATGACCATTGAGCTTCTGGGTGAATACAAAGGAAACATTGTCCAGTAACACCAGACTGGGATACTTTCCTTCTACTGGGGTAAAGGGAATAGAAGACTAAAGTGGTCACGAAAAGGCCAAATGCAGGAAAAAACTATAGCAGCTGCCCCATTCTGGGGGACCTGGAGCATAAGAGATCCCTCACCTCACATCCTACTATCCAGCACCCGTGAGAGCAGGTGCCGCTGGAGAATCTGTCCAGCATGAGAAACCTCACTGCAGCCCATGCCACAGAGTCGGAAAGCAAGAACTTGGAGGCACGAGCAGAAGTGGGATGCTTCTATCCTCTGAGTACAGAGGAGCAGCATCCTACCAGTCTCTCCCTTTTAACACCTGCCCTGCCTTCCAGCTCCTGCCACATCTCATGCCATTCCCTGCAGCCCACCTCCAGCTGGCTCAAGAGCTATCTGTCCCCTCAGCTCTGCTTTAGCCCCAGCAGCAGCCCATACCTTCATAACAGCAGCAATCTGCTTCCACTGGTCCGGAGTAGGGTCTGTGCCCGTTGGGTTGTGTGCACAGGCATGGAGGATGAAAATTGAGAACTCTGGGGCTTTCTGAGAAGAGAGCAGGTCTTGGTCATGTGCACCGATGAGACTGGGCACCCACAGCAAAGGGAGAGGCCCCGTGCTGCTCTGGGCACCAGCAGCTTCTTTCCTAGAAATCCACTTCCAGGCACAGCACAGGAGCCCAGCCAGCTGCTGGCAGCACAGCACCAAGCTCAGTTTGTCCCATGCCAGTTTTACTCACCTCCATGTCATCCAGCAGCCCCTGGAGATCCAGACCCCTCTTGGCAGCATCCCAGTAGTGGTAGGTTCTGATATCTTTAAAGCCAGCATCCACAAATACAGAGTTGTGGTTCTCTGAGGAAAGAAATCACTTTTCAGAAAAGCAGGCCTCACCTCCAACAAGCCACCTTCTCCAGTGTCTCCCTAAATGTCACCCAAATATGTGATGGAGACACTTACACTCTCTTTACCCACAAGGGAAAGGCTCCTCTCCCACTGCCCAGGCACCAGCAAGGAGCTCAGCTGTTCCTCCCACACTGACCCGCAGGGCTCCCTGCGGGGAAGCGGCCGCAGAGGCGACAGGACTCACCCCAGGACGGAGCGGAGATGTACACCGGGGTCGCCGTGTTGTTGTTTCCGTTGTACCACCGCCTCAGAAACTCCGCACCGATACGCAGAGCGCCGGTCCCACCCAAGGACTGAACACTTCCAATCTGCAACGGAGAGAGTTGCCAGCAGGGCCCAGCCGGTTACCGGTGCACAGGGAGCAGAGGTGTTTGCAACAGCAAGACAGGATCATAGTACCATAGAATGGTCAGAGTTGGAATGGACCTTAAAGATCATCCAGTTCCCACCCCCTGCCCTGGGCAGGGACACCTCCCACCAGCCCAGGTTGCTCCAAGCCCCATCCAGCCTGGCCTTGAACCCCTCCAGGGATGGGGCAGCCACAGCTTCTCTGGGCAACCTGGGCCAGGCTCTCACCACCCTCACAGCAGAGAATTTCTCTCTGGTATCTCATCTAAATCTCCCCTCTTTCAGTTTAAAACCGTTATCCCTTGTCCTATGGTTCCACTCCCTGATGAAGAGTCCCTCCCCATCTCTCCTGGAGCCCCTTCAGGTACTGGAAGGCCGTGATAAGGTCTCCCCAAAGCCTTCTCTTCTCCAGGCTGAGGATCCCAGACATGCTCCCAGGGGTCGTCCCCGCCAGGACACCATCCCCTCCCAGTGGTCTTCAACCTCCCTCGGTGCCCAGGCCCATCCTGACACAGTTATAAATAGACTCCAGTTGTTTCTGCTACTTTTTGGCACAGAGCAGATCCCTGGCTGGTTCAGGAAAGGTGGTCTATTTTCTGACTTCAGTTTCCTGTGGGACAACCCTTAAACGATGAAGGGAAAAACAAGTTCTAACCACAGAGCACCTTTGGCCTTTTCCCAAAAAAACTACAACCACTTGTACAAACACCTTCATGTCCACCGGTTCAGCAAGTAACCTCCAACCAGTAAAGGCCACATCAGAGAAAATCCCCAAATCCTGCCAAAACGCAGCTACTCCACACGTCTCCGCTCATCTGCTGGCCCCACCGCAGAGACGCCCCGGGGGTCCCGGCAGCTCTCCCAGCGCCCCCCCCCCCCATAACCTACCCGGTTCTCCTTGATGGCGGGGCTGTCGTCCCCCAGGGCGATGCGGGAGGCGTTGGCGCGGAACTCGGGCAGGCCCAGGATGGGCAGGTACTCGTGGTTGAGGCTGTTGTCGGCAGCGATCATCTGCTCCACCTTCTTCACCACCGGCAGGACCCATGGCTGCCCCTCGTCCGTGCGGTAGGCTGCCAGGAAGAGGGAGAGCCCTCCGTTCCGCGCCCGGGGGGAACACGTCGGGCCTGCCCCGGGCACCGACACCCGGCAGGGCCGCCCCCGCGACCTTGACGCCGCCGGTGACCCGCTGCCCGCCCCGCCACCAGGCACCCCGCCAGGCGCTACCCGCCGCCCGGTGACCTTCCGTGCCCGGGCACCGTTACTCCCGCCCGGCCTGTCCAGCGGGCGCCGGGCCCGCCGCGGGGACACCCCCGTCCGGCCTTCCTCCCCCCCGCGGAGAGGGCCCCCCCGCCGGGCCGGGGGGAGGCCGCGGACTCACCGCCCACGCCCAGGTTGACCTTCCGCGAGTCCCCGTCCTCCCGGAAATCCGCCGTGAGCTTGAAGACGGCGACGGGCGGGGCGCGGGGGACGGCGGTGAAGATGGAGGCGGCCATGGCGGCGCGGGCCCCTCCGCTCCGCTGCGCTCCGGTAGCGGGCGGCGCGCGGCGCCTGGAGGAGACGCTCACCTTCACCGCCGGGGGCGGGGCCGCCGCGCGACGCGGCCAATCAGCGAGCGGCCAGCGGCCCCGCCCCCGCTGTCCCCCCCGGGGCGGGGCGCGGGCAGCCAATGGCGGAGGGGGACCCGGCCGCCGCGCGCCGTGACGCTCGCGGGGCGGGGGCGCGGACGCTGCCTATTGGCGGGCGGCGGCTCCTTGGCCCCGCCCCTTCCGTGGCGCGCGCGGATTGACGGGGCGGCCGCGGGGCGCAGCGCTCCGGGGGCGCGGGGAGGCGGGTGCCCTTCAGCGGGACCGGGAGCCCGGTCGGGGGGTGCCGGCAGGCCTGGGGGGCGCAGGGCCGCCACGGGGGCCGCAGCGTCCGCTGAGGGGGGGGTGTTGTCCCGGCGCGGCAGCGATAGGGTGCGGGGTGGTCCCGGGTGGCGAAGCCCCGTAGAACGTGACGCTGCTGGGGATACCGTGCCCGCGGCAGCGCTGCTCTGCGCCCGTGCTCGGGGCCGCAGCGCTGGGGGGGGGCCGCTGTCCCCGAAGAGGGGACCCGGGGAACGCGGGAGCACGCGGGTGCCCTGGGGTGCGGAGTCGGTGCGGATGGA
>QJSC01027144.1:188375-212457 GCA_003697955.1 Calidris pygmaea | reverse complement strand
TGTGCTCTGGGCAGCCCTGCTTTGGCCGGGGAGTTGGACTGGAGGGTCTCTAGAGGTCCCTTCCAACCCCGACAATTCCCTGATTCTGCCCCCCCGTTTTTTAAGGCACTTTACCGATTCCCAGCCACCTGCAGGTGGGATAGTCCCCCGAGACCCTCCCAGCCCCGGGGGAGCCCCGGGCTCGGCTGGGGGTTCTTCCCCTCCCAGCAAGAGCCTCCGGCCGGGGGCGGCAGACGGCCGGTGAGCGGCGGCGGTGCCGCGGGGTGTCGGCAGAGGGCAGAGCCGGCCCGCGCATCGTACCGCGGCCGGCAGCTCCGCCCGGTGCGGCCCCGCCGCTTCTCCCGCAGCCTCAGGGCTTTGACCGGCTCCGGCGGGACAGGCTGGGGGTGGCCCCGGCATCCCACCCGCGGCCCCCGCGCATCCCCCCGGGGAGGGGGCTGGCTGCCCCACGGTGCGTGACCGGCTCCGAGAGGAACCCGCCGACAGGCTCAAGGGGTTTTAGGCGTTGGTGGGAATCCGCCCGCGATGCCGCGGCACCTGGGAAAGGCTCGGAGGGAAACGGGAAGGACGTTGCAAGGAGCAGCCCCGCCTGCGCGACACCTCCCCAACCCCTCGTGACATGAAACACGGGGGTACGGAACGGGGAAGGACCTGCTGTCCCCGAACGCTTTCGCAGACAGCCCAAAGTGTCGTGCACTCCCTTTGTTAGCTCAGCCAAGAGCCCTCTGGAAACCAGTTTGGCGCCTCGCCCCCCTCCTCCCATGCCGTCGGTGGCTCCACAGCCTGGCTAGCTGGGGGGGAGCCCGGGGGGGGGGCACAGCGCTCGCCTCCCCCAGCTTCGGGCGGCACCTGGAAGAACGGCCCCGTGCACTTTCTGCTCAGCATGGGAGCAGGGAAGAGGCAGAGCTGCCCGGCGGCACAGCGGGTGCCAGTGCTTCTGCCTCGGGAGAAGAGAGTGAAATGGGAAAGGCAGAGGAGCGAGATAACAGCGCCAGAGCAAAGCC
Source organism: Calidris pygmaea (assembly GCA_003697955.1). Lineage (NCBI taxonomy): Eukaryota > Metazoa > Chordata > Aves > Charadriiformes > Scolopacidae > Calidris > Calidris pygmaea. The sequence continues at coordinate 211,453 of QJSC01027144.1, read as the reverse complement.
TTGGCCCTGGTGGGGTTTTTAGGCCGACTTGAGTTAAAGCCTGTATCAGGCCATGAGAAAAGGCTGCATGGAAACCCAGAAAGGGCTTCGGGTCTCTTCTGTGAACCCCTGCAAACGCCTGACCTTACCGAGGTGCTGTGAGAACAACTCCGAACCCTACCCCTTAACTCTAACCCCAACCTTAAATCTCACCTTACCCTTGGCTCTAACCCTGAGCTTAACTCTGACCCTAACGGGATGAAGAGGACTTGGGTCTCCTGAGGTGTGTGGGTGCTGCTAAACGGGAGATGCTGCAGGGCAGTGCAGGGAAGCGGCTGATGAGACAAACGGCACCAGAAGTACATGGGGGGACCCCATGGGGTGAGTCATGTTTTCTGCTCAGGAGGAGTAAAGCCTTGCACAAGAGGGATGCTGCCATGGGAAAAGCTGACCGAGGGTGCTTAGAACATCCTATTTCTGGAGCAGACAGAAGTGTCGGGGAGTCCCTAGACCAGCAGGCTCTTAATGCACGTACTGGTCTCTAATCCTACCCCTCTCCAAAGAGCACTGGGATATCTGGGGACATGGCCAAGCCCTTTCCCAGTACAGAGCAGAGAAGTCACAAAGGCACAGGGGTGCTGCGTGCCAAGCTGGCTGCACCAAGCCACTGCTTGGGACCGCCAGAGCAGGCTGAGCAGAGCCATTCGCAGGAAAAATGCAGTTTCCCCAAACCAGCACTGTCTTGCTCCCTTTCCTCGGGGGCTCCTGGGCAGCATGAGCTCAGCTGATGGTGAGAGACCGTCTATGCCGCTGCCCTTGCCCGCCAGTCCAGGGTCGCTGACCCAGCAGGAGTTACCTGCCGGTGCTCCTGGGTGCCCCCAGCCTGCCCGGTGTCCTGTGCCCTTGGCGGTGCAGAGCGGAGCTCCTCTGGGAACAGATGCAGGAACGAGACAGACAGGCACAAAGCAGCAGGCTGCTGGGCCCCCGAGCCGGGTGGCTGTGCTTTAGCAAGATCCCTCTGGCCCTGAGCTTTCATCTCCCCAGCCTACACAAAAGGTGCCACCAAAATGTATGTAAAAGCAGGAGAAACATGGGAGCCGGCCCTGAGGCATCCCTCCCTTCATCTCCTGCCTCCGACTGACAGCCAGCAAGGACCTGCCACTCAACGGGAAGGCTTGCACACCTCAACCGGGCTGATGGAGCCCCCCAGGCACGCACCACCACGCCACACGCAGGCATGGCCCCCCACGCTCAGCCCCTCCTGGGAGCCAGAGGCAGGGGGGGCTCGGCAGCCAGCCCAGCTCCCACAGAGCTCAGGCTGCTGCAGGGATGCAGGGACCCACGGGGACCAGGTGCTGCCCCCCACATGCCATCAAACCTCACCTGGGCTTGGAAAAAAGCCCTTTCTGGGAGGGCGCAGATGAGCTCCACTCCCCCCATCCTCTTCACTCCCCCTCGCAAGATCCGCCGTCGCACCCCTCTGGCCTCTGCCTCATCCTCTTCCTCACCAAAGAGCCCAGCACCAGGATGCCCTCGACCTTGGCATCATGGAAGGGTTTAGGCTTCCCTCCCTCAGGTGTTGCCCACCTCGGGCTGAGGCGGGACGCAGGGAGCAGAGTCACAGCCCTTCCCAGCGGGCGCTGAGCAGGGGCTGTTTTCCCAGCTGTCCTCCCAATACAGATGTTTTCTCAGTGCAGGATCCAGCCAGAGGAGGGTAAAATGTTTTCATTCCAAGCTCCCAGGGTCAGGTCATGGTTTGTCTAAATGGCTTTTGTTGCTGTAATTATCAGATTAGCTGATCTCTGGCAGTGTGTTTAGGGGCAGCCACATTAACTGTAGATCCCGACTCCCCCGCTGCCAGCCTGCCCAGCTGGGGCAGTGGGTTTGCAATGGAGCGGTGGGGGTCAGGGGTGCCAGGAGAGCCAAGTGAAAGGTTCGTGCTTGATTTTGAGATGGTACCCAAGCTGGATTCTGGCCCGGGAGCAGCTGGAATATTTGGGAAAGACAGCAGCAAGCCTCCTTGACCTTCTCAGTGCACATGATGATGCTGAGCTGGGCCTGAGCCTTTCCTCCCACTCCAACCCACAACATGTGGCAGCCACAGAGCCCTGTCCCAGGCACCTGCCTGCTGCTCCGGCTGACGCTCAGCATGCAGACACGGCGTGGGGGCACCTGAGGTGCCTCCCCTCGCTCAGGGCTGACGTTCCCTACGGGCAGTGAGCCCAGCAGGTCCCAGGGGAAGTCCAGGACCCCCTACTGCTGCTGGGATGGGGGAGCCACAGGGTGCTGTGAGGGGTGGGCAAACCCCCCAGCAGCTGGGGAGGCGCGGGAATAGGAATGTGAGATACCAGGCGAGATGGAGAGCATGACGGGGAGATGAGAGAGCAGGGCGAGGGGCAGATAAAGAGGGATCAGGAGTTTCCGGCCCCCGCCAGCCCCTCGCCGGTTCCGTCTGTCAGCACCTGCAAGTGCTGATGGCACGGAGCCCCGGTGGCAGCCGGGGCCGTAGGTCCTGCCGAGGGGCACCGTCAGGGGCTGGGAAGGGACCCCCGCTGCTGCCTTCCTGCTGTGCTGGGCACCAGTGGCACCAAAAAACCAGTTCACGCTGTGCTGGGCTGTGGATGAACACGCAGGTGCTTGGTGGCCACTCAAACAGGCACCGTGCCCGCAGCGACCACCTTCCCCCCGACACATCATCCCAACTCATCTCTCCCCTGTGTAGGTGGGAGCAACAGGAGTTTCCCTTGAGCAAAGCAGAAGCTGTAAAGAAATTAAATAATTCCAATTCAGAAAAGGCTATTTTTTTTTCTCCATAAAACAGATTATTTAAAATGTGGTTTCAGTGCATTTCAGTTCCTGAAGTTTTAACATGCTGGAGCATTAACATCCCACTGAATGAAGATTTCTGGAGCAGAACGTCTGCATCTTCTCTTCGAACAACATTTCAACCTTTTTAAATACTTCAGAAAATTTCAACAGCAAAATTTTGCCTTTAAACATCATGTTCCTGCAGGAAGTTTTGGCTTCAGCAAAATATAATTTTAAAAAAAAAAAAAAGTTACAAATTAGTGGAAACTATATTCCTGGTATTTTTCCTAATTGTCACCATGACAGAGCTCAGTTAGCTCCCCATCATCTTCTTTGCTTCCAGCTGAAAGCCAGAGAGCAACCCAGAGCAGCGAGGACAAAGCCTGTGCATCCCCGAGAAGGAGCATGTGTACCAACCCAGCCAGGCTCAAACCTCTCCTGCCATCGTTGTGCCGGGGCACAGCCAGGAATTTACCATTTCTGTATTTAAACCCATTTTGCATATTAGTCCCGGTGTCCCTGGAGTCTCAGCCCAGCCCATGGACCGCTCAGGACCTGCCCCCCATGGCCATGCTCACCTCCTCTGCACCCACTCGTCCCCCAGGCACCCAGGAGGAACACTGACCCTGAAAGGGGCAAGGGGTGGGCTGGTCCCAGTGCTCGCCATGGGAAGAGCCACTGGGGCTGGGAGAACGTGTTTCCTTTTGCATCAGCACCCACTGGCAGATGTCAGGAGACTGGCCCACGGACCACGACCTGCCTGGGCACTGGTGCCCGGTACCCTGGGGCATTAAAGGTTTCCCAAGGGTGCAGATGACCAGTGGAGAAAAGACTGGGCTGTTGGCCCCCAGTTATCCCTAGCCCCGGAGGAGAACAGGCACTGCTGTGAGGGCATGGACTTCTGCACAGCCAAGGAGGCTGGTTTGGGGGATACAGCTGCCACCCCCAGAGTCCGGAGTGCCACAGAGGCAGCAGACCCAAGCCTCTGCCCCCTCGCCAGCGAGCCTGGCTCGTGCCTTGGGACAGAGACACCCCATGTGTGCCAGGGACCTGCTCCGCTGCGGCGTGCCCGGGCTGCCAGGCAGCTGCAGGACCCGGCTGCACCCACGGGGCTGGCAGGATGGAGGCATCTCTAGCACAGCTGGTCACAGCTGGGCCACTCCGGGCCGGGTGTGTGCCCCAGCACGGCTGAGACGAGGCCAGGAAAGAGGACTGCAGCTCCTTTGCAGCGCGCCCGGTGCCGTGGGTAGCTCCTGGACCTTGGTGTAGGAGCAGATTTACTGAAAACAATTTATTTAATATAAAAAAATAATTTCTTACGGCGTTTTGGCTGGCGTCAGCCGAGCGCTTACTCACCCGGGAATTCAAACAAAGGCAGGGCTGGCGCTCCGCCAGGGGGTCGGGCGCTGGGTGGTCGTGTCCATCCCGGCCTTGGACCCGCCTCTGGGTCACTTGTGGGCTTGTGGCATGATGTCTCCATTTATTTATTGGAAATGTTTGAACAGGAAATGCTAATGGTTTGGGTTTGTGGAGACAGCTGGAGGGGTCCGGCTGGAGCTGCTGGGAAGGGGAGGGTGCGCTGGGACGGGGCAGCCCAGCGAGGAAGGGGGAATTGGTGCTGCTGGTGGGGACCTGTCCCCTCCACGCCCAGGGCAGAGGACCCAACAGGAGGTGAGACTGGGGAGGGCTCTGGTGTCCCCGTTGTCTCCTCCATGGGGCTGCTCCCAGCACACAGCCGTGACCCACGCCGGTGACCCACGGGAACGGCGCTGCCGAAGTGCCGCAGGGGGAACGGCGACCACGGGGCCCTGCACATCTCATCCCTCGGGCTCACGCCTGGCCAGTGCCCGTTAGCGTGGGAGGGATGTGAGAGCCCTGCCTTCCCCTGCAAAGGGGGTCGAGAGGTTCCTACGCAGCCCGGCTCTGGACCGGGCTGTTCCTGCGTTTGCTGATAACAGCGGAGGTGAAGCCTGACCCAGGAAAGCAGGCAAGATCCGCAGAGATAAACTCCCCGCAGCGAGACAAAAGCACTGACCTCCGCACAGCCCGAGCCGCTGCATTCCCACAGGCACAGCAACAATTGCCCGGCCGCAGCCGCAGCGGCAAAGCCCTGCACCAGACCCCGCCGGGAAGGGCCCGCGCGGCAGCCGGTGACACCTCCCGCCAGCATCCCTGGAGAAACCACAGCTGGTGGGTTTTTAAACCAGACCCACTGTCCGTATCGATTGCCCAGGCGGGGACAGCAAAGAGAGTTGGCTGTTCTTGCTTCGCTCCTCGTTCAGCAGCGCCGTGGGCTCGGTGCTGCCTCGTTGCACGGCCAGAGGGATGCTGCACGAGCACCCCCTCCTATGCCCAGCCTTACACTTTCACGCCCGCACTCGCAGCACAAGCAGGCTTTTAGGTTTCGTCTCGTCCCAGGGACCTCACACATTCCCGCAGTTCAGGTTTCAATCACCTGCTTTGAGCGGGGGCTGCTCTGGCACCGCGCGCCCCCAGAGCGCCCAGGGAAACCCACGGGCAGGCGCAGGGCCAGCTCTGTCTCCCCACGCCCAGCCCGTGCCCCACGATGGGGCAGGAGGCTGGAGCCCACCTGGCACCTCCACGGGCCACTTGCGACTGCCCTGCACCGAAACAGCACCAGCTGAAAAAGGCAGAGGCGCTTAATGGGATTTGCAGAAAGAGCCAGCTCGGTTACACACCGTGCGCCTGCTGTCTCAGGCGCGTTTTTAAAATCTTTATCTCTGCATGATTAAATGCTGATCTCCATTTGAAAAGGAAAGAATCCCTTCAGTTCCCTACCTCTGAAATGAGGATAACTATCCCTCACCTCATAGCGGGGTTACGAGGATAAACAGATTAAAGACTGCGAGATATTGCGGCAAAGAAGGTTAAACAAGCCCCTGTGACAGACAGCCCAGGGGCAGGGACCAGCATCAGAGCCACACACAGCATCAGCCGCCGACCCACGTCTGCATCATGCTAATGACCCCAGAATCCCAGCGCTGGCTTTGCCACCGTCTGGCTCCCCAGGATGAGGTCCCCAGCCAGCCAAAAGCCTGCCGAGGGGCTACCCCCCCAACTAGGGATTTGCACCCGCGCCCCGAGCCTGGAATGGGGGAGTGCAGAGGGATGGGGGGAAGGAGGGGCGGGAGGTGCCCATCAGGAGCTCAGGGCTGCGGGGTGCACGCGTGGGGCAGGCGGTGGGGCACAGCAGAGCAGCTGCCCCCTCTGTACATCCTTCCCCACATCCTCAGAGCGGGACACCCCTCTGCTACTGCCCAGAGCCCTGCCGGTCCCTGGGCGCCCTGGGCAGGCAGGGAAAGCAGGGAGAGAGATGTGCACTTCTGCAGAAAGAGCTGGTGGGGGAGAGGATGAGCCAGACAATTACTGTCTGGAAAGTCTCACCCGGGTCCCTAGTAAAATAATGGCACAAATATTAAGAAAAGGAGCTCTGTAAACATCTAGAGGATAATGAAACCATGAGCTATAAGCAGGATGGGATTTGTAAATAAAGGGCTGTGCCAAAAACAACAAGCCCTCCATAATTGTTTTGGATAGAAGGACAAGATTACTGCGGGAAGGGGACTTGGCGGATGTCATGAGAAGAGACCTGGAAGCACCAGGTCTGTCCTCCCGCCTGGCCATCAGAGAACCCCCAGCGCATTTGGGCAGGTTTGAGGGGTCTGACCTCCACAAAAAGGTGCCCCTGCTGGCAGAGCCGGCACGTGGGGGCATACCTGTCCTCTGGAGCCTGACACCTGCAGTCCCCCAGCCTGGGCACGTGTCATATCAGCACCCGTGCAGGGGCTCATGCCTTGGCCATATCCAAGTTGCCAGCAGAGAGCAAGGCTGAAGCTGAGCCCCCATCCCAGCTGGGACACATCCCACCACCATTTCTCAGAGGGCTGGGACCCGCCTGGTGCAGGAACAATCCAGCTGGATGATCATTGAGAGGCCGAGGGAGAAATAAAACTGAGCGAAGCCAGGAGGAGGAAAATAGTGCTGGCTCCTTCCACACCATTCCCCAGGTTTTGGCAATGTTTTGTCTTTTGTGAGCATCAAAATGGCATGTTCTGTGAAACTGTAGGGTTCCCCGGCGCTCTCAAGTGTTGGACTTTTGGCCAGACATACAGGAAATGTGCGTGCACCTCCTCGCAACCAGCCCTTTGAAACGCTACTCTGTAAAAGCACACGTAAGCCTGAGAGTCATCTGCGCTGCTCAGGCCAAACCTGGCCAGCTTTGACGTCATTGCCAGGGGAGGAAAAGCAGGGCCCTGGCCAAAACCTACCTGGTTTGGTGCTGGCCGCGCCGGGCTGGGCGAGAGGCGCTGGCTGGCCAGCAGCCGGCAGCAGGCAGGGGAAGGCAGGCTCCCAGCCGCGCACAGCCCAGGGTGAAAGGCACCATATATGGTGAAGATATTATTAGTCCCTCGCTGTCTTCCAAGGAAATCTTGCTTGAAATTGGGAAACAAAGAGGTTTCTCCGGGAGACTCAAGCTGCCCGAAGGACCAAAAGCGGTGGCTTCGGAGGAACGGGGAGCAGCGCGGCTGGGGGTGCCAGACACCTGGGTATCTGCAAGGTGCTTAACAATATTCTGCTTAAGTATTCGTCCTAATTAATGCTGATTGCCCACCCATTACCTTCATCCCAACCGCTCTCCAGAAGTCATCCTCAAAAGGGAGATGCTGCTGAAAGAGTGTCGAGAAAGGTCAGGGCTGGGCGGCTGGTTCCCGGCACAGAGCGGAGAGTCGGGGCTCGCTGCTGCCAACCTGGGCTGCAGCCCGGCAGGTGGCCAAGGGCACGGAGCCACCTGCTTATGGGTCCTGACTGAGCCAAGTGACAAGTTGGATGCGTTGGCCAATGAAGTGGGCCACCCCCCTGGGTGGCAGGGGCTGCGCAGGGCTCTGGCACCGAGCGGGGCTGGTTTGGGGTGAGCTGGATGGTGGGACCACATGGGGAATGCAGCTGTGGGCATCGGAGCGGGGAGCACAGCGATGGGCAGTTATGAGGCAGTGGCTTATGCAGCAGGGGATGGGATGCTAGCCCTGGAATACTGCGACTAGCCTGCTGCCCCATTTTAAAAAGATGCAGATGAAGGGAGAGCCGTAGACGTGACCCCTTCCCGCTCCCTGTTTTCACCATCTCCCATAGCATCCTTGCAGCCAGACCAGGGAGGTGCAGGCTGGAAGGTGGGGGGGGGACACAAGGTGGGTGAAAAAACGGAGTGCTGGCACGGGAAGCCAGCAAGGCGGCGGGATCGGTGTCTTCAGACATTTCCAAAACCTGATGGATGGAGGCCCGACCAGCGAGCTGCACCGCCGGAGCTCCTGAGGCCAAAATTATTCTGTGAAATGAGAGAGGGCACAGAAAACAGCCACAAAAAAAAGACAGAAGGGCAGGAGAATGCACCCTACAGTGGCAGAATCAGGCTCAACCTGTTTTCTTCTTAAAAAAGCTTAAGAAATTTGACTGCTATGCACAAGTACTCTCGTAGTAAGAAAATATCGTGTGCTAAAGTGTTTTTATTCCAGCCAAAAAAAGGCAGAACAAGAATCAATGACTGGAAATTAAAAGCCAGACAAACCCGCATAAGAAATAGGACCTACATTTTCTGAGCAATGCTGATTAGCCGTCAGACTAACCATCAATGGTTGAGTAAGACCAAACCATGAGCTCCCTCACTCCTCCAGACCAGATGCTTTTTGTGCATTAGCGAAACCCCGTGTTATTTGGATCTAGAGAGAGTAACGAGAGCAGGCGGTGGGGGAAACCAGCACAGGGGAGCTAATGGCTAACTCTGGTCTTAAACGTCATGGTAAAAATACACCGTGTTGCTAAGACAGAGAAAAAATTCCCATTGCATGACCTCTGCAAACCCATGGATGGAGGGGGATGACCGTTGCTAGTGCTGTTTTAGAAAAAGCAAAGCATTCAGCCCACAGACGACCCGCGGGGGCCTTGCAATAGGAGCAAAACCACGAGTGAGACATGGGCTCCCAACAGCAGGAGTCTGTCGCCAGGTGAATTCATGAGCGAGATGGGCTCTGCCCAAGGATGCTCTCGGATCCCAAGGAGAGTCCATTGGGTGGGGAAGGGAATGTCCCCCCGGGCATGCTTGCGGGGGGATCACACAAGGCATATGCCCATTCCACGAAAAGTAGGAACACAGGGATGTACGGAAACGGGCAAAAAAATGAATGGAAAAAAAAAAAGTGCTTAGGAGTGAATAACAAAACAAATCTGATGGAGATAATGGAAACGTAGACAACACCCACAGCTGAAGCAAAATACACCTGGCAAAGATCAGTCCCGAATAGACTGGCTAGAGGCAAACCAATCTTCTCTTTTTTTAGTATCTGTATTCTCAGAATTAAAAAAAATAAGCCTGGAAGGCCCTTGGAAGGTCACCTAGCCTGTTTGCCTGCCCCCAGACAAGGTAAACCCTTCCTGGTGGAGCTTTTGTCTAAACCCTTCCTAAAATAAACCTCTAGTGGTGAAGACGGCTCCCAAGAAAAACGAGTTTTAATCTTCTTTACCGCAGTCATTGCAGGGTGAGCCTATGGCTGCTTCTTCTACCCACTCTGGAAACAAGGAATAGCCCATTATGTTGCACTTTGTAGCAGGGCTTTATGCATTTAAAGACTTTTATCTTATTTCCCTGCAGTCTTTTTGTCTTGATGTTAAGCCACCCTGGTCCTTCAGCCTTCTCCAGTATGTCATGTTTTCTGCATTTCTGATCTTGTTCTTCCCTGGGCTTTCTCCAAGAACCACAACTTGAAACGCTGAGCCCCAAGTGGGACTCAGCGCTCAGGCTCACACTTTCTAAGTGCAGCAGGATCACATCAGGTGTCTTACAAACACCTTGTTTACATCCCAGCCTGATTTTGCTCTTCTCACTCGGGCTGCTGCTGGCTCACGCTCCCTGGGGGGACCCACTCCTGCCTCCGGCTGCTTTCCCACAGAGCAGCCTTGCTCATTGCCCAACTAGTGCTTACGATGTTGATTTTTCCCAGCTCATAGAAAAGCCTTACATTTGTTCTTATCGACAGCTTTCTTTCGGATTTCTCCAATTTCTCAAGAAAAGGACTCTTGCAGTCCCTGCCACTGACCAACCCTAGACCCAGAGCAGACCTTGTCTGAGGGTTGAGCACTGGTAACTGGCCTTTCAATCCAGTTTTCCACCCAACTGTCCCCTCAAGGAGCCACACATCCATCTCACCCATGTTTCTCTCCATTGCTCACAAGTATTTAATGTGGAAATGAGGCTAAAGTTCCACAAAAGTCAAGCCTTAGCACATCCTCTGTTTTTCCCATGTTGGCCAGCATAGATATCCTCAAGTAGAAGAAAATTCAGTCAGTTGAGCTCTCAGCTGATGGCCAAAGCTGTCACTTACCACTTGATTGTCTCTACCCACTTGTTGTGTACCTTAATGATGTATTTGCCTGTCTTCAATCTGTTTATGCAGATGTCTCATTTTTCCTTCAATTCTGCACCCCTGGTCTTGGGGAAAGCTCAGGAACTTGGAAAGACATAGAGGTTCATTTGGAAAAAAAAAAAGGGGGGGGGGAGCTGCTCAACAACAACTAAATCCTCGGAACTCACATGTTTATCCAAATTTATCTGAACCTTCTGGGGACAGTGACTTTTTAGGGTAAAATGAAAACAAGTTCAAGTGAGTTTTCCATCCCTGCGACAGTACGGTGATTCCAGCCAATCTGAAACTTTTTTCCAAGAAGATTTCCTGCAACCTCACAGTGATTAAAGGAAATAACATTGTGAATAAAGGGACATTCTTCAAAGTCAATGAAGGAGCCACAAACTGTACATTCTCACAGAGGGCCGGAAAGCGCCGTCGCGAGGTGGATTTTGCAGCGTGTGGCCCCCCAGAAGGAAGAGGGTGGGATGCTGGGTCCGTCCCTCTTCCCCAGGCAGGGGTTGTGACCGGGCTTCTCCTGGCGCAGGTGGTGAGGGAAGAGAGCCCCAGAACCTCCATGTTTGGGGGTGAAAGGCTTGGCCCAGTGGGTTCTGACCCCTGGGCAAGCATCTGCTGGGGTTGGGAGCAAGAGGTTCGGTTTCTCTCTGCAAACAAGCTGCAAGAGCCCATCGACTCTCTCAAATTCGGGGTGACTCAGCAAAGAGGAGCATCCCACCATAGAATCATAGAATCGTTCAAGCTGGAAAAGACCCTTGGGATCATCAGGTCCAAGCATCAGCCCCACTCTACAAAGTTCTCCCCTACACCGTATCCCCCAACACCACATCTAAATGACTCTTAAACACATTTAGGGATGGGGACTCAACCACCTCCCTGGTTCCCTGGGCAGCCTGTTCCAGTGTCTGACCACTCCTTCTGTGAAGAATTGTTTCCTAATGCCCAGTCTAAACCTCCCCTGTTGCAGCTTGAAGCCATTCCCTCTTGTCCTATCGCTAATGACCTGTGAGAAGAGACCAGCACCAACCTCTCTATAGTCCTTTCAAGCAGCTGTGGAGTGATGAGGTCTCCACTGTGGTGGCTTCACGCTGCAGCCTCCTTCCCAGGAAACTCCCCGGGAGTTACTTTGTCTGAGTCAAACCCTCCGTGTGTTCTCTTGGACGGGCTCTGGGATTGACATGGAAATGTGAACGTGCCCCAAAAGCCACTCTGGCAGAGGAGAAAGCCCCGCCGGGGCAAGCAGTGTCCTGCCTGTGGCGGCCCCTGCCTGCAGCACCCCCTCGGGCTGGGGGTACCCCGGGACCCGCAAGGGAGGGACGAGCCTGTCCCCAAAATGGCTAAGCCAAGGGGACTTTTAAAAACCTGCTTTCTCAGCTAAAACAAAGAGAAAGGAGTGACGGTGAGGCGAGGCAAGCGAGGGAGAAAGGCGAGAGGGGGCTGCCTGGAAGCCCAAACACACATGCTTCATTCAGCTGATGCTGCGTAATAAGGGAATTAGCTAATGAGCTTACTGCGGCACACCGACTAGTCCTTTAGAAACATCCCGGCCACCTGGGGAGGGCTGCGGAGGAACCGGGCGGCCCTGACCTGCAGAGAGGGAAAGATGAGCCCCCTCGGACAGACCCGCTTCCCTCCCCGGGGGGTGCGACGGGGGGTGGGGGGAGGCAAATCCATTGAAAACTGGTTGTGGACCGGTAATAAACAGTGTTTAAAAAACAAAACAAAGCAAAACACAAACTCAGACCAGCTCAGGCTGAGGGCTGATCTCAGGCTGTGACACCCCCGCGGCAGGGGACAGGGGACAGGCAGCCCTGCCCCGGGGGCTGCTGGCGGGGGGGCTCCCAGGAGCAGGGCTCGCCTCCCCCGGCACCGGCAGCTGCCACGGGTACCTCAGACAAAACCGAAGTACAGATTGTTGTTTTGAAAGTCCTTCAAATACCCAAATTTGGGGCTGTATAAAGCCCCAAATTCAAATGGAAGTGTGGGAGAGCGCGCTAATTTGAACCGACAGTGGGTGAGAGAGAACCTAATGCTAAAAGTCACTTAGAACAATGCAAACATTAAATATACAAATACTCATCAAATACTTATTTAGAAAGTGGCTTTTAAACAGTGATCAAAATAGCCTTTTAGACAGGCTGCAAAAAAACCCCAAAAATATTTGCTGATGAATATTGAACTCATGGAGGAATTTGTGTATGTGGCAGTATTTGCATGAATTAGGGTAGGGGAAGTATGAACAACGCCGAAGACAGGGCACTCCTCTGGAGGAAAAAAGGGAAAAGCAAAAAACCTGAGCCAAACACGAGGCTCCACTTGAAAGAAAAAAATTACTCCCGCACCAGTCAGAACAGGACCAAACCCAGGTGTTTGCTGGAAAGGTGGAATTTGAGGATTTTTATTATTATATTGAGGTAGAATTATTGTTATTATTAACAGTGTGAAAAATAAATTACAGTACTTATTCAGTATAAAAATTACTGAAAATTTTCTTGCCCCAAATTAATGAAATTGAAAACTATTCTCTGGAAACCGTTTTCATTTAACTTTTTGATTTTTTTTCTCCAATTGAAAAGTTTTAACAATTTTTTTTCTTTCAGTTTCCTAAACCAAAAAGCTGTTTGAAATTTGGAAACGCCGTGTTTCCATGTTTTCCTTGTCTTCTTTTTCTCCCCTGCCCTGAAGCTGCTTGGAGTCCCCCTGACATTCGCACGAGATTTCCTCTTCTCTTTTCTCAGCTTTTCTTCCCCGCGCTGACACTTTTCAAAGCTTTGCCACTCTTGTAAGAGGAAAAAAGAAAACCCTTAAATGCAGTATCACTTACTCAGCTATTGAAGGGCTGTGAGAAAAAAATGAATGGGAGAGGAAAGAAGAAACCATTTTCAAAACGTCAATAATTTTTCAGCTGTAATAGAAGCAATTTGTGCCTACATGGAAAATAATGGAACTTACAGTCAAAAATACCTTTTCTTTTCTTTTTTTTTTTTTTTTTTTTTTTTTNGTGAAGTTCTTTTCTGAACTGCTTTAATTAGAATTTTTTTTTTTTTTTTTGTAGGAAAAAATCAGGGGCTATTTTCTATTTTCTGGGACTCTGCTCTCCGATTGTCCAGGATGATCACGGCCTGGAGGAGAGGAGGGCAGGGCAGAGGAGCAGGAGGAGCAGCAGGGGCGAGGGAGCGGCGGTGCCCCAGCCCACCCTGGTGGGGGCTCAGCTCCCGCGCTGCCGGCTCGGGGGCAAAACCCACTCTCTGCATCACCCAGAGCCGCCGCTCCTCCCACGGACAGACCCTCTGGTGGAGGAGGTGACATCGGGGTGCAGGTGACACGAGGCGATCCCGTAGCAGCGGGCATGGGGGGCTGCGGGGGAGATGCAGGGGGGAGATGCTGACGTCGGGCGTGAGCATCTCCCACACCTGCGGTGCAGCCGAAGGGAGGAAAAGCTCCCCAGGTGCTGTTTGGGAAAGAGGGTGAGATGTCCCCTCGCTTTCCCAGCCGCTCGCCTCTGTCCCAGCTCCCAGCCCAGGGCAACAAGCGCCAGGAGAGATGCCCCGCGTCCCCAGCCTGTGCAGGGACAGGGGCTGCGAGCGCTGCTGCTCCCCGGGGCGCGGCGAGGCGGGGGCAGACGGGGGCTGCGGGCTCATCAGCCTCTTGGTCCCTCGGCACCGGAGCCCTTCCCCGGCTCCCCACACCTCCGGGTGTCTGCCACAGGTCAGGGCAGGGACCCACGCTGAGGCGGGGGGGGGGACTGTCAGTCCGCAGCGACGAAAACAATAGTCAGCGACGATTATTTATTTTCCAAATAAATCAGCGGGTCCTGCAGGCGGAGGGCTGGAAAGCGGCGAGTTTAGATTAGACCCTCCCCAAACCCCGGCTGGGCCTTGAGCCGCTGTCAGGGCTGCAGAGAAACAGCAGCAAACTCTCACGCAAATGGCCTATAAAAAAGGGCCCCTGTCAAAGGCACCTTGACCTGGAGGCTCGCTCCGGTGCCGGGCTCCCCAGCGGCCCTCCCCTCCCCGGGCTGCGCTCTCCCCGCATGATGTATTTCCCCTGCCTTTTTTAGAGCTGCATTATGTTAGCTCCAGGAAACAGCCTCTTCCTTCTTATAAACACAGCCCTGGGTTACTGACCAGTGGCCCTGCCACTCCACAGCCACTCTCTGTCCATCCATCACACCTCGCTGTCACCCTGGCAACATATCTCTTGGACCGGTCCGGCTCCAGCGATGGGAGAGGAGGGAGGAGGCGGGGGGCGGGAGGGGGGGGTCACATACACAGAGCACAATTCCAGCCTGCTGACTAATTCCCTGGAAACCCTGGGGCTGCACAATGAGAAAGCCTTTCCGAGGGTTTCTCGAGCGTTACTGGAAGGTCAGGCGAAGGTCAGCCCAAGGACACGGCTCCGACTTTCCCCGCCGTCAGCAAGGGCAGAGGCAGGGGGTGGACGTGGGCGAGCGGCGGGGGTCCGGCGGGCGCGCGGCGGGAGGGATGTTTGGAGAAGGGCGCCCGGGCAGCCCCGCAACGCGGCACGGTGCCCGCTCCCCGCTGCCCGGTGTGGGGGACATGCCGGGGTCGGAGCCGGTGGGGCGTCCCGGCAGCCAGAGGGGCGGCAGTGGGACAGGGCCCCCGGGCTTCTTGCCTCCCCAGGAAAGGAGAGGACAAGGAAGGGAAGAGCCGCCTGGGCCCTGCGCTAACCACTGGCCACCTCCACCACGGCCCCAGCGCCCTGTTGGTCCGACAGGACACCACGGGTCTTTCCCAGGGGGAGAACACCAGGATGGGTTCCTGGGGAGAGCGTGGCCTCCAGCGCAGCGCTGGGACATCAGCGGCACCGGGACAAGCCAGGAGGCACGTCAAGAGACCCGGGTTGCCCTGTCACTGCTGGCAGATGAACGCGTCTTGAGCGAGCCTTGGGCCCATCCAGCCCTTTGCGCGTGTGGCCGAAGCCCAGCAACCTCGGCAGGAGGGGTCCAGCTCCGCTCCCGCCCTCGCCCGTCCCCACCTGCTTGTCCTTCACATCGAGCCATTGTCTCTCCAGGAGGAAATGCCATTTAGAAGCAGGTATTTCAAAAGAAATGGGAGATCCCTGCTTTCTTAAAAAACACAGCGCCTCACTCCTGCCCACTCCCAGTCTAAAGCCCGGCGTCAGGTTGACATGGGGATGAAAAAAAAATGGCAAGGCTTTTAAGGACAGATCTTCACAAACCCAAACCAAAACCCCATGAGGGCAAATCCTTTCTAATCCACGCTCTTCCTTAGAGGTGTAAGTGGAGTGGAAGGGTGGAGGGGGGGGGATTTAAATCTGGAAAACTGAGTTCCCTGGCCCTTCAGTCTGGCAGAGAGCCCGCCAATAGACTAAAAACAACTCTGCAGAGAAGCCTGTGTAGGATAATCCAGCTCTGGCCCTGAGGGGATAAGAACAATTAGGAATCCTCACTCAAGTCTCCACTCCAAGATAGAAAAACAGTTTATAGTTTGGTCCGGAGTTGTTGTCAGAAAGTTCTGAATCATCAGGACACACTAACAATTTCTGCGCAATAATTATGAGGAGAATTCATTAGGCAGACTCAGAGATAAACTATTAACAGCAGCTTTCAAATCTCCCACCTGCCCGCCTGCGTGTGGGACTCAGGGGCTGCTCTATTTATGCAGCGGCTGTCGCCGAGGAGCTGCCGCAGCGGGGAGCGACACCGGCAGCCATGGCGAAATATGGAAAGGATTTTAAAGGAAAAACGAAGGAATGGGTGTTTATTAGTGTGCAGACCAAGCGCACGCTCCACCTTTCCAGGGGCAGCAGCCAGCCGGGGAGCGGTTTGCCTTTGCTGCCCCCGAACACGCCACAGCCCCCACCCGCAGCGACCCCGCCGCTTCCAGAGAAAAACCCGCTGTCCCGTCAGAAGCTGGCCCGCGGTGGCCTCTGGAGGCAGCCTGCAAAATGCCTTTTGGCTAAGCCTGCCAGGCTCTTGTCCTGTATTTACCCGGCAGAGACAGAGAGGATGAGGTTCCCCAGCCCCTGCCTTCCTCCCAAGCCCCCAGCTGCAGGTCGTGGCAAGGCCGGGGGGGTGTCTGTGCGCAGCCCCGCTGAGCTCTCTGCCTGAGGAGAGGAAGCCCCTCGCTGTGGGGGCCTCTCGGAGCCCCCCATCGATGAATGTCAGCAGAATCCAGCAAATGCCACAGGGAGGCCACTGCCTGTGCACCCCCCGCGCCTGCTCAGCCAAGGTGGCAGCGTGGTTTCTGCCAAAGCTGCTTTCTGCATCCTTTCTCAGCCCAACTACCCCCGAACCGCCCTGGCAAACCCACAGCCGGGTGCCGTTTCTGGCCCAGGTTTGCCAGCTCCGTGCCCAGGATGGTCTCATCTGCACGGGAGCCAGCCCTGCCTGCAGGAGAAGGAATCTTGATTAAGCAGGGAGAGAAGTGGGGACTGGCCGCCGAGCAGATGCCCTAAACAAGAGGAACTTATCAGCTCTGTTTCCAAGACCAGACGTGTGTCACCACCTCACCAGAGCCAGCCTGGCCACCCGCTCCTCACCAGCACGCGCGGGGAAGAAGCACGAGGGCTTCCCTCTCCCCGAAGGATGCCGGTAGGAAGAGCCACTGAATAACTTGCGCAATTTCTTCTAGAAAAGGCCAAGAAAAGGCGCTGCACCCAGAATGCTGCGGGGGCAGGCGCCGGACGGGAGCGGAAGCCAGCGTGCAGCTGCGCTCCCAGCCCCAGCGCAGGGAGGTCCCCAGCCCCGAGGAACACCCAGCGCCGCCGACAGCGAGGAACCGCTCCGCCGGCACACACACGGCCGAGCCCCACACGGCTAATCCCCCCCCCCCTGTTTATGATGTAATAAAACGCTTTACCAGACCCGTTAAAATTTAATTGGTTTAATCTTAATTGTTCCATTTTGTGCGGCGCGGGCAAACACAGAGGCCTGACCCTGCCACTCCGGCGTGGACCGTCCTGTGGGCTGCGGTGGGGAGCACCACGGAACCTGCTGACCTCAGCAGGACTGCGCGCATGAATCAGAGCTGCGGGCTCGGAGAAAGCCAGCGCCGGGCAGGAGGCCAGCGCAAGGCCCGGGGTCCACTTAGGCTCCACTTAAGCCCTCTGGGCTGCAAGTGGTACGCAGGCCTGCGAGCGCGGAGCGAGCCTCGCCCCGGGCCTCTGCTGGAGGACGAGTTTCAGCCCCGATTCTTACCCACACGGACGCAAACACGCAGCAGCAGCTTCCAAGGTGTGCAGCGACAGCGCTCCGGGAAAGTCCGTGGGTTTTGCTCTGCGTGGGTGGCCAGGGGGTGGTGTGTACGTGTCCGCGGTGGTGTCCTCCAGCAGAAGCCTCAACGTGGGACCTTCTCATGACACGAGCAGCACGCTGTGATTTATGACAGCTTCTCCTCCAGAGGAAGAGGTGTTTTGCTACCCTCCCCATGTCCCCAGCCGCGGGGCTGTGTCGTGCAGCGGGGTGGCTTTGTGCAGCCTGGATATCCTTTCTGCACGAGAGACGCCAAATAAAAGCAGGCGGGAGGGGGTCCTTCGCGCTGACATTTCCTATCCTGCACTGCCTCAGCTGTGGGATGACCTTTACCTGCTCCTGAAAATTTGCTCTCACCGAGCAAAATGCGCCGGCCTCATTTCCGAGGCCCATTGGGCACTGAAACCAAGGGCAGCCTTCCCCTTGGTGTCCAAACCTACCAAGCAACCCTTGCTGCCGTGAGCAGCACCCTCGCATGAGCCACTCCTGTCCCCCCAAAACGCTGAGCACTGAACGTTGCACACAGCTACTGGTGCCCCCCCCAAATCAAGTTCCCACCTTGGAAACGGAGGCGTTTCTCAGGATGTTAAAGACTTTTGGTCTGACCCTCAGAAAACACATTTCTTATCGAGGCTTTGTTTTGGGACATATTTCCAAGCTGTACATCCCTGCAAGAACTGTGAAGCAAAAGTAAAATAGCCAGTGCCAGTGGAGCAATAAAATACCAAAGAAAAGAAAATATTTGCAGTGATGTATTTCTCAAGAAAAAAAAAAAAATATGGGCATTTCATGGGTGGTTCTTGGCAAAGGCAAGCCAGGGGGTTCCCAGGACCCCGAGAGGTAGAGGTAGGTGCCAAGTGTCAGACCCGAGTGGGCAGGAGGCAGCCGGCAGTGCCCGGGCAGCTCTGGGACAGGGCAGAGGGAGATGAAGACAGCATGTCGCTGGAGGAGTGCACAGCATTCCTTGCCTGGTCCTGGCTCCCTGGCCTGCGGGGGCCCTCTGCTCTCCTGGGGAATAAAAAGAGCGTTTAGATTCAAGAAGCTGTTAAAAAAAAAAAAAAAAAAAAAAAAAAAGGTAATTAGGTAATTTTTATCCCAGCGGTGGGACTGGGATAGAAGCTGTGCGGGAGATGCGACGGGCCGGGGATGCTGCTGGGGAGGCCGTTCCGTGCCCGCTCCCCCCGGAGCTCCCCGCTGCGGCGCCGCGGCCGAGGCTCGGTGCGCGGAGAGAGAGGCCCCGGGAGCGGCCGGAGCGCCGTGCCGTGCCGAGCCGTGCCGAGCCGTGCCGTGCCGAGCCGGGCTTGGCGGCGGGAGGGCCCGCAGCCGGCAGGTGCCCGCCGGCGCGGGCCGGGCGCCTTCCCACCGACGGTCCCGTCGGGGGGTTACAACCCCGGGACCCGCCGCCTCTCTCCGCGGCTCGTCGCCGGCCCCGCCGTGCGGGGGCGTCCCCGGCGGGGCTGCGGTTCTCACATAAATCAGGGCCGAGCCCCTGGGAAAGGGCCATCCTTCACCGGGCGCTGCTGACAGAGAACGAGAACCAGACGCGCCCGGAGATAAACCACGGCGCGCAGCGTTTACACAAGGGCAGGCTCTGTGTAAATAGAGCCGGGACCGGGGGGCAGCTCCCGGCGGCTCGGGGTCCTCCACCGGCCCCGCTCCGCTGGCCCCCGGGGCTGCCCGGCCCGGCGGGCAGGTGGGTGCCGAGGGCCTCCCGGTAACCGCGCCGCCCTCCCCCCCGTTGGGCTCCCCGGGCACCGGCGCTGGAGACGGGGCCGGATTAACCCGTGTTTGTTTGTTTGCGCCCATTAGCGCGGGGCCGGCTCCGGCAACTCGGCACCCGCGAGACTAATGGAGCAATTAGCAGCCCCGGGGCTGATAGCATCGCCCCGAGCTAGGCCCCCCGGCCGCCTGCTACCGGGCTGCCTGCCCCCGGGGCCCCGGGGAAGAAAGCGGTTGGGGGGGCTGCCCGCCAGCCGCGATGTGCAGGGCTGCTCCCCCCTCTCCGGGCCCGGGGCGGGGGGGGGGGGTTGGCTCCGCCGCAGCATCCGCAGGGCGAGCTCCATCCATTACAATAATCCCCTGTCTAAACAGAGCGCAGGAGCGGCCGGGACAACAAGGCCCCGCTGTAAACAGAGCTCAGGGGACGCCGCTAATGATATAAATAAAATAACCATTAATAGCCCCGTGACCCCAGCCCGGCCTGCTCGGGAAAGCCCCGCAGCCGCATCTCGGGGCTGACACCCGCCGGCAGGTACCGGGGCTGCGCGCTCCCCGGCCTCCCGCACCCCCCGAGCCGTTCGCCCCGGCCCGGCCGTGCCCGAGCAGCTTCCTGCTTCCCCGGCTTCCCCGGCGGGGAAACCGCCGCTCGGGTCCCGCCGAAGCGGGCCTGATCCGGCCCCGGCGGGGTGGGAAGATGCGGGCCGGGTCACCGCACCGGGAGCACCGGCGGGGGGACGAGGCGGCCGCGGGAAAGTCCGGGATAACACGGGGCGCTCCCACGCGTGTCGGGGCCCGGTTGCGGCAGCCTCCCTCCGCGGGGCGCGGGTTCCCCGACCATTTTGTGAGGCCGGCGGCGGTACGGCGGAGCGGGTCCCGGCGGGAGAAGAGGTCCCGAAGCACCGGTTCTGCTTGGCCGGGGCTCTCCGTGCCCGCAGGCCGCCCCTGACGCTCGGCCCGACCGGGAGCCCGCTGCCGGCGGCAACGGGATGGCGCCAGCCGACTCAGACCCCGCCGGGCCCGGGGCCGGGCCGTCGGCACGGCGGCTGCCGCTCCCGCCGACGCGGGGACGGTCGGACGCTTTGCCGTGTGCCCCGGCATTCCCCGTTGCCGCCGCCAACCGAGGGCATCGGCGCCCGTCGCTGCTCTCCCCGCCGCGGACACCGGCCGCCGCGGGGCTCCCGGGGAGCGCGGCCCGGGGCAGAGCCCCCGCCGCCCCGCCGGGCCTCCGCGCCTGGAGCGGGCCGGCGGCGGTTGTGTAAAACCGATACGGCGCTAATTGTTGATAATTGCCGGGCTCGCGGCAGCGAGGCGGTGCCGGGCTCCTCCGCGCACCGGCGGCACGGAGCAAACCGGGCCGCGTTCGGGCCTGGTTACGGCGCAGAGCCTTTCCTCGCCCGCCGTCCGGACCGGGCGGGCTCGGCACCGGGAACGGCGAGGGGAGACCGAACCGCCGCGATTCATGGCGGAGGGGCTTGAAGCGGCGCGGTGGGAACGATCCGGAGCGCTGGGGGAACGGGACCTGGCCCCGCCGCGGCACCGGGAGCGCCCGAGCTGTGGCGAAGTGCGCGGGGCCCGGGCTCCGCCGCCGGTAAACGAGTTTCCTCGGGGCGGTGCGGAGCGGCGGGAGCCGGGGAAACGATAGCACCGGCAGAGTCGGTAAACAGCGGAGCCCCCGGCCGGTAACGACCCGAGAAAAGCGCCCGGGAAGGCCCCGCGAAGCCCCGGCCCCGGGACACTCACCTGCCCGCCGTGCGCCCCCGGTTCCCCGCCGCCTCGCCCCGGCGCCGCTCCGAGCCCTGTGGGGCGGCAGAATTTTAATCCCAACGAAATATCTCGCCCGGGACCCTCTGCCCCGCCTTCGGGGCGCCCGCTCCCCGCGCCGCGGCGGCGCTGAGCCCTCGGAGGGCTCCGGGCACCGCGGGGAGTCGTCGCGGGGTCGCGCCCCCACCCCCCCCGCGCGGCACCGGGGTGCTCGGTCCGTGCCCGGCGCAGCCCCGGGACTGGGGGACTCCCGGTGCGGAGTGGGCTCGACAGGCTCGGTCGGTGCGTCACCCGCCGGCGCGGCGGCGTGGCGGCTCCGTGGAGCTGCTCTCCGCCCGTTACCGGCGGGAGAAACGAAAGGAAACGAAACGAAACGAAAGAAAACGAAAAGAAACGAAAGGAAACACGGAAGGGCGCGGGGAAGCGCTCCCCGCCACGGCCCCGCGCCTCCGCCGCCCCGGTGTTCCCGGCTGGCACGGTCCGGCCGGGCCTGGCTGTCGCGGGGCTGCGGGGCCCGATCCGGCAGCGGCGGCGGAGCGCGCCTTCCCACCGGCTGCGGCCCCGGCGGGGGCGGGCGGCAGAGCGGCCCCTCGCAGGGGTATCTGCGGGGGCACCGGGGGATGCGGAGCGGGCGACTACGTGTACGTGGCACGGTTACGGTCCGCCCGGGAACGGCGGAGCCGCCGTCGGCTCCGGGAGAGGTGCGGGGCGGCGGAGGCGAACATCCCCTCCGAGCCGCGTCCCGGGCGGCGGGAGGCACTTGCGGGGCCGGGCGGCCGTGCTTGGCGGGGGGCGGGGAGGCCGGGACGGCGGGGCCGCACGTGTTGGTCCCTGCCGGGACCGGGCTGAACCGTGTGCGGGCAGGAGCCCGCGGGGCGCAGCGGGGCGGGGATCCCCACCTACCTAGGCGTGCTTAGCACTGCGAGGCGCGGCGGCGGCGGCCGCGGCTCTCTGCGGGGACCCCGGCGCACCGGCCCCGAGCCCGCCGGGCGGGTGCCGGGCCGGCGAGGACCTCGGCGGGGCAGCGGCCTCCCCGAGCGCAGCCTTAATACATTGCTATTTCTGGCCTGGCGGCCGGAGCCGGGCAGGGGGCCGGCTCTGCCTCCCCCTCCCTCCAATGGCGAGGCCGCCCCCGGCCCCTCCTCGCCGTGACGTGCCGGCCCGGGGCAGAGGAGGCTCCCGAGCCCTTGGCTGTCCCTGCAGAAGCTGTAACAAAACGCAGACCCCCAGAGCCGGGCTAATGGAGGCAACTTAGACGGGAGCAGGCGCGGCCCCTCGTCTCTCGGCGCTGCCCGCTCCCCGCCGAGCCGCCGCCCCCGAGCGCCGCCGGGCCCGCGGGACCGCCTGGCCGCTCGCTCTGCCCCGATGATGTTACCGAGCCCCGTCACCTCCACCCCCTTCTCTGTCAAAGACATCCTCAACCTGGAGCAGCAGCAGCAGGACCCGCACTATGGGGCCCAGCTCCCGCACCACCTGGAGCACCACTTCCATCCCGCCGCCTGCCTGCTGGCGGCCGCCGACGGCGCCCGCTTCTCCGACGGCGAGGAGGAAGAGGAGGAGGAGAAGCTCTCCTACCTGAGCCCCATGGCAGCGCCCGGCGGCCAGGCGGAGGCGCGGATCTCTGCCGACAACTACGTGCACGCTGTGCTGCGCGGTTCCTGCGAGCCCCCCGGCCCGGGAGAGGAGCTGGACCCCGCGGCCCGCGACCCAAGTGAGTAACGGCCCCGCCGCGCTCCCCCGCACCGCCGGGACGGGCCCGCGCTCCCTTCCCGCGGTGCCCGCTCAGCCCCGCTGGGCGTCGCGCCCCGAAGCCCCGGTTCCGGCGCTGCAGCCCGGTCCCCTGGGTACGGCGAGCCAGGACCGGCACGTCGTGGCCGCCCTCCGCCGCGCCCCGCTCGCCGTCTCCCCGGGAAGTGCCTCCGCAGGGCCCCGGTCCGGAGCTGCCGGATCAGGCCCGCGCCCCGCAATTTCGGTAGCGGAGAGGGAGAAACGGGGCAGGTTAGACCAAACCCGCACCCGCTGCGGCGGGACCCTCTGCGACCGAGGCGGCGGAGCAGGTGCCCCGCACCGTGTGCGGCGCGGCCCGGGGCTCGGCCCCGCGATGCCGCAGCAGTGACCCCGCCGCCGGCCGGGAGACGCTC
>QJSC01027144.1:162061-174139 GCA_003697955.1 Calidris pygmaea | reverse complement strand
GAGCATCTTCCAGACATTCCACAGCACAGGATCTCCCTTCCCCTTACTGCTCTATGTGCTTTCTCTACCCCATTCTTTTAGTTTTTTTCTCGAACACAGACCTGGAACCGTACGGCATCTTCCCGAGATCTCACTGCAGCAACGCACTGTTTCCACACACCTGGAATAACTTATTGCTTTCTCTCCTGCTCCAGGTGACGGTCCCCAGCCACCCCCCGGGGCGAAAGCCCAGTGCTTTCCTGCCTCCTCTTCCTCCTCCTCTGCTGGGGTTTGCTGCGCTCCCCAGAATTAATCTCCTCCACCTGCACCCTCCGTAACGGGCTCCAGCGGGTACCCTAACCAGAGCCGCAGCTGCTGGTCCCCGAGGGATCCTCACAGTTGGGCGAGCGGTGAGAGAGAACCCTCCGTGACGTGGAGGGGACCCGAGGGGTGCGGGCGGCTCCCGACCCTCCCCTCCCCAGCAGGCCTGGGCCACCATTACCTTCGGCAGGGTTCATGGCTGCGTCGTGGAGCAACGTCGCTACACACCCGGCTGCACCTGCAAAACAAGAACTGCCACAGGTGAGGGGCGGGAGGCGAGGGACTCTGGGGCTCCGCCACGGCCCCGAGTCCCCCGCCTGGGCGCAGGAGGTGGCCCTGGGAAGAGGGGGGGATCCGAAGGGTGGCCTCCATTTCCCCTCCAAGAGGCGGGCTGGTCCTCGGTGCTTCCCAGCTCAAGAAAGATTTGGGGGATTGCAGCGTGCTGCCACCTCCCCTGGGGCAACCAGGACTCGCTGGGGGACCAGCCAACGCCACCGGGTGACGAGAGGCCCAGAGGGCGGTGAGTGTCCCTGGGGGCCCCACGGAAGAGAAAGCAGAGGGCGGGCTCTGCCCCCCGCAGCGGCTCCAGGTGTCACCCAACGGGCACCTCGAGGTGACGGGCTCTGGAACCACGTGCCGCTCCTGAAGCGAGCTCCGTCACCGACCCACGGGTGTCCCGGCTCCTCCGCGGGCAGCTCCCGTGCACCGGCACCCTTCCCAGCCGGGGCCACCGACCTGCTTCACGCCCGGTACCGGCAGTGGCTCCGGCGGGACGGGGGCCGCAGGGAGCACGGGGGTGGGGACACCCCAAGGACCCGCCACCCCGCGGGACAGGGCCGGACCTCCCCACCCCGCTCCCCTCCCCGGTGCGGCGGCCCCGGGGGCTCGGTGGGGGGCAGTACCGTTGGCCACATGGCTATTGCCCCCCGCCTGGATAACGTCACTCAGCGTCTTTTTTAACTTTTCGTAGCAGGCGAAGTAGAGGGCGTGGGCCGGGCCGGCGCCGGTGGCGGTGATGTTCAGGCCCCGCATGGGCCGCCAGACGCCCTCGGTGCGGGCGATGCGCCACAGGGCCTCCAGCACGTTCCGGTACCGGGCGGCGGGCTCCGGCCGCAGGCTCTGCATCCGCGTCTGCAACACAAGGCCCGCCCGGGCGGCCCGTTAACCCCCCCGCGGGCCGGGGCACGGGCAACACCCCCCACCCCCCCCATCTCCCTCCCCCGGTTTGCCGCCCCCCTCCCGGCCCCGCTGCCGGTACCGGCACCTTGACGCAGTCGACGGGATACATCACGCAGTGCTCCATGACGCCCGCCACGGCGCCCGCCAGCATGTGCGTGGAGACGGCGGCGCCCTGCGGCAGCGCCTCGTAGTCGGGGGCGGGCGGCGAGCGCGGCTCAGGGCCCCCGGGGCCGCCGCCGCCGGCACCGGGACCCGGTCCCGCCTCCGTCCCGCCGCTCCGCCGCGCCCGGCCCGCGCCGCCGCCACCGCCCATCAGCAGCAGCAGGACGCGGCCCGACTCCGCGCCGCCCGCGCCCGCCCCCAGCTCCATGGCGCCGCCGCCGCCGCCCGGGCCCCTCGCCGCTCCGCCCCGCCCCCCGCCCCGCCCTCCTGCCGCCATTGGCCGCTCCCGCCCCTCGCCCGCCCCCGCCCGCGCGCCCATTGGCTACCCCGGCCGCCCGCGCCGCGCTCATTGGCCGGCACCGCCAGGACTCGCGCGCCACCATTGGTCGCCCGCTCCCTCCGGCGCCCTCGGGCGCGCCGCCGGTTGGCCGGCGGGACTCCCAGTCCCGCCCCGCCGCGCAGCCCATTGGCTGTCTCAATTTGGCGCCCCGCCCCGCCGCGCAGCCCATTGGGCGGCGAGCCCGCAACCTTTGGCCCGCCCGCCCCTCCCCTCCGCGCGGCCATTGGCTGTCCCACCCGCCACTCCGGCTCGCGGCGCGGCTTGTTTGGCTGGCGCCTCGGATTGGCTGGGCGCGGGCAGCGAGGCCGCCATAGGGCGCGCGGGGAGGACGTCTCCGTGTGACGTCAGCCGGCGAAGGTCGGACGCA
Source organism: Calidris pygmaea (assembly GCA_003697955.1). Lineage (NCBI taxonomy): Eukaryota > Metazoa > Chordata > Aves > Charadriiformes > Scolopacidae > Calidris > Calidris pygmaea. The sequence continues at coordinate 171,791 of QJSC01027144.1, read as the reverse complement.
GGAGCAAGGGCGCAGCCCGGCGCGACCCTCCGCCGCCCGGGAGGCCCCGCCCCTCGGCGCTCTGATTGGTTGTCGGGCCGAGGGGGCGTGGCTCCGGTGGGGCGGGGCGCGGCGGGCGATTGGGCGGCGCGGCGGCAGGGGGCGGGGCGGGGCCCGGCGGAGCTCGGCTGCGACGGCCCCTATTGGCCGCGGCGGGGGCGGCTGGTGACGTGGCCGCCGGTACCGGCGGCGGGTGCCGGGCGCGGGGCGATGCGCGGGCGGGCGGCGGCGGGCGCACATGGCCAGGTGAGCGGGGCCGGGCCGGGGCAGCGGGGTCGGGCCGGGCCAGACCCGGTGCTGAGCTGTGGTCTCTGTCCGCAGGATCGGTGCCTCCTGCCCGTCGTGGCGCTCGGCCGGACTCTGCCCGTTCCCGGGGCCGAGGCAGCGCCCGGCGGCGCTGGGGCTGGCGCTCGCCCTGGGGCTGCTGCTGCTGCTGGCGGCCGCCGCGCCCCGCCGCTGGGCCGCGCCGCCCCGCGCCGCCCGGCGCGACGAGAGGTGAGCGGGGGCTACCGGGGAACCGGGGGCGGCCGCCGCCCGCCGGCGCTGAGGCCGCCTGACACCCCCCCCCCTCCCCGGGCCCCAGGTACCTGGCGCGGGTGGAGGATCTGACGGCCACCGACACCGAGGACCCGGCCCTCAGTTACGGGGTGGTCATCGACTGCGGGAGCAGCGGGTCCCGGGTCTTTGTCTACTTCTGGCCCCCGCACAACGGGAACCCCCACGACCTGCTGGACATCAAGCAGATGAGGGACCGGAGCAGCCGCCCCGTCGTCAAGAAAATTAAACCGGGTGGGTGCCGTCCCTTCCCTGCCCCCGTCCTCACGGGAGGGCTCCGGCCGGTGGCGGGGCCGGTTCACAGCCTCCTGTCCCCGGGGCAGGCATCTCCACGGCAGCGGCGGCGGCCCCGGAGCAAGCTACGCCCTACCTGCGCCCGCTGCTTCGCTTTGCGGCGGCCCACGTCCCGGCTCGGAAGCACAAGGAAACGCCGCTCTACATCCTGTGCACGGCGGGCATGCGGCTGCTGCCCGAGAGGTGAGCGCCCCGCGGGGGACAGGGACCCCTCAGGAAGGGGGATGGCAGCGACCTCGGCGTGAGCCTCCCGGGAGAACTAGGAATCCCGAGGGGGATTTGAGAAAGAAGCAAGGAGCGAGGGCTGCGGAAGGGGCTCTTCCCAGCACGAAAGGAGATGCTTCTTACTGGTCTCAAACACACAGAGGTGGTTTCTTGTCCCCAGGGTGGGCACAGCAGTGGGGCTCGGGGGGCAGGACGGGGGGTGTATCGCAGTGGGGCTCGGGGGGCAGGACGGGGGGTGTATCGCAGTGGGGTTTCCGCTTCTCTTTTGCGCTCCCGCGAAGGAGCCTCCCTGGGGAAGGTGCCCCAGCGTGGGTCCCTCTCCCGCAGGCAGCAAGCTGCAATCCTGGAGGACTTGGTGAGAAACGTGCCCCTGGAGTTTGATTTCCTCTTCTCCAAATCACACGCAGAAGTGATCTCAGGGAAACAGGAAGGTAGGAGCTGCCGCAGAGCACTGCTGGGTTCCCTTTAGTGTATCGCTGTGATGACTCTTTCTGTCTCATACAGGTGTCTACGCTTGGATCGGCATCAACTTTGTCCTGGGCCGGTTTGATCACGAGGATGGTGAGTCCAAGTGCTCGCACAGCAGGTAGGAGGGTGTGCGCAGAGCCCTGCTAGAGCCAGCCCCGGCACTGGGACTAGGAGCAAGCTCTGGAGCAGGCTCCATCTGCCCCTCTGGCCAGGCAGTGCCTGACTCCAGCCACATGTGTGAGATTCTCCTGCACCTGGGACCTGGAGGGGCACCTGCCCCAGTCCCAGGAACAAATCCCTGTGTGAAGGGTACGTCCCAGGGTAGCATTCTGGGAGAAGAACCAAGGAGAGAGGGTTTGTAGTAGTGTTCCTGTAGCGGCTTCCAGCGGCGGATGCTTTGGGGGAACCTACAAAGCTGGGGGGACAGCCAGTCCCAAGTGCCAGGACCCGATGCCCTGCAGGTGGTCCGGGGGGGCTGCTTGCGGGGGTCGAGGAGCCTCATGAGGCTGCTCTGGGGGGTAACAGTGGAAGGGAGGAGAGGCTGCCCCGGGCCCTGCCCCTCGCCAACATACTGCTGTGGGTTGCAGAGGAGGACGCGGTGGTCACCGTAGCGCTGGGGGACAAGAGGGAGTCCCTGGTTCGGAAACGAACAGTTGGGATCCTAGACATGGGGGGCGCCTCCCTGCAAATCGCCTACGAAGTACCCGACGCTGGAGCCTTCTCCTCCCCCCAGCAGGTGTGTATCTGGCCGGCCGGCCCCCAGAGCAGCCCCTGACTTCTCTGGGGAGCTGCTGATTGCGGACCCCTCTGCGTCCCCAGGAAGAGGCTGCTAAGAACTTGCTGGCAGAATTCAACCTGGGCTGTGACGTGCAGCACACTGGCCACATGTACCGCGTCTACGTCAACACTTTTCTGGGCTTTGGGGGCAATTTTGCCCGGCAGCGCTACGAGGATCTTGTGCTGAACCAGACCCATGTGCACAACCGGTACTGCTGCCTCGCCTGGCGGTGCCCCTGCTGGGGCATCACGGAATGGGGTGCTGGGTCTTTCACGCCACCTTCTCCCCATTAAGTTTGCCCCAAGAGCCACCTGTGGTTATAACGGCTCCCACAGCCACGCTGGCAGCAGTAGACGCCAGGGTTGGCACACAGTCCACGGGCACTGCCCTTCTGCAAGCCTGGCAAGTGTTATCAGTGCCACAGCTCCCTGCCTTCCTCCTCCTTCCCTCATGGCAGGCTGTAGGGAGGCCCCTCTGATGACTTTTGGCTTTTCTTGCTTTGACTTTCCCTCCATCTCCAGCACCGATTCACTCAGCACATCCTTCCACTGCATTCCCACCTCAAGCTCTCTGTCTCCTGTCTCTCCTTCCCTTCCCAGAGCGCTACATGAAGCTGTCGCCAGAGGCGGAGAGGCTTGGTGCCCAGGTACTCCTGTGCCAGGAGCAAACCCTGCCTCCAGCTCCCCAGGGGCTGTGCAGGGACGCGGACCCCCGCAAGCTGGGTGGGGTGGCTGTGCCTTATCGCACCCTGCGGGGGCTCGGGGCGCGTGGCTGCGGGTCAGCCTGACAGATCTCTCCAGACTGGCCTCAGCAGGAGGTGGCGGGGTGGGTGCCAGTACCGCGGGGTACAAGGGGCCACAGCCTGGTCTGACGCAGGGGACACCCAGATGCAGGGCAGTGCTAGGCTAGGCTTTTGGGGGTGGTAGAAGAACCCCCATGCCATTGCCTTTCCTTCCTGGCCTGTTTTCCAGCTTGCACAGCCAGCGGACAGGGCTGAGCCCCAAGACACCCTTCCTGGACCCCTGCCTGCCCGTGGGGCTGGAGGACACGGTGGCCAGGGGTGGCCAGACCCTGTACGTGCGGGGGCGAGGGGACTGGCTGGCCTGCGCAGAGCAGCTGCAGCCCCTCCTGGCCGGGTCCAACAGCAGCCAGGCCTCCCTGCTGGGAGCCTACAAAGCCCCCATCGACTTCAGCAACAGCGAGTTTTACGGCTTCTCGGAGTTTTTCTACTGCACGGAGGATGTGCTGCGCCTGGGGGGCCGCTACAGCGCCCCCACCTTCACCTCTGCCGCCCAGGTGGGTGCTGCCCCAGCCCCGAGCCCGGGGAGTGGCCGTGCCTGGGGCTGGGGGGGAGCAAGGGCCGTTTCTTGGCTCTGAGCCCCAGCTTCTCCGTTCCCCAGGAGTACTGCAGCCAGCGGTGGGAGGTGCTGACCCAGCGCTTCCGCGGCGGCCTCTACTCGGCACACGCTGACCTGCACCGTCTGAAGTGAGCAGCTCTGCTGGGGGGTGCCATGGCCAGACCTCCTGGGGGGGGGGGTGCTTTTGCTGGGGTGAGGGACCGTGCATCGGGTTGATGCTCCCATGTGCTGTTCCCGCAGGTATCAGTGCTTCAAATCAGCCTGGATGTACCAAGTCCTTCACCAGGGCTTCCGCTTCCCCCTGGAGTACCCCAGCCTGCGCACGGCCCAGCTGGTGTACGACCGGGAGGTGCAGTGGACGCTGGGGGCCATCCTCTACAAGACACGGTTTCTGCCACTCAGGTACCGTTGGCTCCGACGCTGTCGCTCGGGGGAGGGTGTTTGGGGAAGAGCGGGAGTCACTGCCCCGGGCGAGGGCTCCTGGGGGCAGGAGCATCCCACGGCACCTCACTCCAGCCCCGACTCCTCTCCGCAGGGATCTCCGGCAGGAGAGCATCCGGCAAGCACACGTCTCCTGGCTGCGCCTCTCTTTTGTCTACAACCACTATCTCTTCTTTGCCTGCATCCTGGTGGTAGCTCTGGCCATAGTCCTCTACCTCCTGCGGCTGCGCCGCATCCACCGCCGGCACCTGCGCCCGGCCCAGCTCCCCCTGCTCTGGCTGGACAAGGTGGTGGTGCCACCAGGGCAGGGACACGAGCCATGACAACCGTGGTACCCACCAACCCAATGCACCAGCAGAACCAGGACTGGCTGACAGCCTGGGCTCCCAGGGCTTGGACTCTTTCTTGAAGACCATCTCAACCCTGCACTCCATCGTCTGCACGTCAGAACCAGAATCTGTGGGCTGAGGCAGCTACAGCCACCAGAGCTTTCCTCTCCACCTCACCCCGGTCCTAATCTTTACATTCCTTGGCCTCTGGCCTTCGCCTTGCCACATGGTGCAGAGCAAAGTCCTCTGCTGCCAGCAGGCTCAAGGCTGCAGCCCTGGCAGGTCCCTCAGATAAGCAGAATGCTATTGCCAAGGTGGCCAACCCAGGGCTGTGGCCTGAAGCACCAGGCCACCCCATGACTCAGCCACCAGTTTGCAGAGCAGGCTGGTGAGGTGCTGTAGGTCACCACCTGAGGTGGCCTTTCTGCAGTCCCTTACAAGCCCACAGGCTGGAGAAGAGCCGTCACCAGCAAAGTTCCTGCGGGAACCAGGTGAGCCACAAGCATGACTGGGGGGCTCTGCCCAGCCCAGCCCCTCTCAGAGCATTCCTTACAAGGTGTCCTGCTCTTTGCCGTGTCTTCCCATCCCAGGACAATCCTCCCCGGGCTCAGGGACTGGTACCTAAGGCACCACCAAAGTGGGCTGCATTTCCTTTCATACATTCCCTCCTGGGCACATCTGCCCTGTGATGTCCCACGGGTTAATCAGGCACTAGCGCCAGGACCAGTGGTTCTCTTCCCCACGAGCGCAGGCTGGACCTGCCCACGGGGCCACCACCTCACTCCAGCCCAGCTCCCTGTCCCGGGGCAGGCCTGGGCTGTGGCTCTGCGCACAGGCACGAGCCTTCCTCCCCGGGGCTGGAGCCCCTGGTGACACAACGGAGTTTGTCACTTTTTACTTGAACTTGGCTGTTCCCCTTCCTGTAGCAATAAACAAACAAACCCCTCGAGCCACCCAGCCCTGGTCTGGTTTTCTAGCAAACGCCTCCCCAGCAGTGACGGCTCTGGGCTGGCAGCATGACCCATCTGCACAGCTCTGCTTCGTGCCACCACGGTGGGACGATGGAATTGCTTTCTTAGCAGTAGACGTTCTCTGTGATTTCCTGGGGGGCACCAGGAAGAGTGTGACCAGCAGGTGGAGGGAGGTCATCCTGCCCCTCTGCTCTGCCCTGGGGAGGCCCCAGCTGGAGCACTGGGACCAGTTCTGGGCTCCCCAGTTCCAGAAAGACAGGGAACTGCTGGAGAGGGGACAGCAAAGGGCCACAAAGATGATGAGGGGCCTGGAGCATCTCTCTGATGAGGAAAGGCTGAGGGACTTGGGGCTTTTTAGTCTGGAGAAGAGAAGACTGAGGGGGGATCTGATCAACGCCTATAAATACTTCAAGGGTGGGTGTCAGGAGGATGGGGCCAGTGTTTTTTCAGTGGTGCCCAGGGACAGGACAAGAGGGAACGGGCACAAACTTCAATGTAAGAAGTTCCATCTCAACATGAGGAGGAACTTCTTTCCTGTGAGGGTGGCAGAGCCCTGGCAGAGGCTGCCCAGGGAGGTGGTGGAGTCTCCTTCTCTGGAGACATTCAAACCCCACCTGGACACGTTCCTGTGCAACCTACTCTGGGTGGCCCTGCTCTGGCAGGGGGTTGGACTGGATGATCTCCAGAGGTCCCTTCCAACCCCATGTCATTCTGGGATTCTATGATTGCTCCGAGCTAAAGGTGCTCACAGACACAGCACTGGTGAGCTTGGGTACACACGTCCAGCAAACAAGGACAGCTGAGCTCACCTCCAGAGCTGGCAGTGGTGAGGGGAGCTCTAATCCAAACTGAACTGTTGTGATCTTTAGAGACAGCATCTTCTGCTGCTCTCCTCCTAAGACAATGAAGTCCAGCCTGCCCACCCAGAGCCCCTGGAAGATGCTGCTCCCTGCTTTTTACCTAATTCCCCACCCCAACCTTGGAAAGAGGCCACTAAGCTTCTCCAGCTCCTGCGTGGCCGTGGCCCCAGCACAGCTGCCACTGGAGGCTGGATAGGACCCCAGTTCTCCCTCCAGCATGTGCTGTTGCCTGCCCATGACCTCGGTCCCACAGGATAAGCGCACAGGTGGCACCAAGGATAAAACTTTCCATGCACCAGTGTGCTGCCACCCTCCTGCTCAACAGCTGAGGATCCCAGCCTTGTTCTCATGGTGCAACAGCAGGCTTAGGGAGAAGGGAAGAAGTCCAAATAAAGCCAAGACTGTTCCTCAGCCTCACAGCAGCAAGTGACTCTGCCTCCAGCATCACTTACTAGAAAAAGGCTTTATTTCCACCACACAAATTCAACAAACACAGACAAATAAATAAATACAAATAAATTATCTGATAAATACGGGGAAACCTAAAACACAATGCCCTACTCAGTTCTTCTCAGAACATGGACAGAGATAGGAGTGGTACAGACACGACTGCAGCATCCTCACTGCTGAGGTGGGAGACACAGCACCACTTTAGTCCCCTCCAGCAGGCTGCCAAGTGGCAGAACCCCCTGCCCTGTACCCCAGCACCTCCCTCATCACACCCACGGGGGGGCCGCGTGCTCCTTCCAGAGTCAGGCCTCCCTTCTCACATTCACAGCCAGAATCTGTCTTAGCAAGGACCACCCTCACCGCAGGGGGCTGAGGATGCCATGGGCTCCTGCCTTCTCATGCAGAGGAATAGCCAGTGCCTGAAATGACCAGGGACTCAGTAACTACTTGGGCAGCTTGGGCTACAAGCAGAGGTTTCACTCGGGGGGGCTGGGGCTCGAGTGCACGGGAGGGAGCAGGGGGAGCACTGGAGGGACAGGACCCGCTGGCACGACACACAGATCTCTCTCAGGGCAGTGCTCGCTGCCAGCGACTGCAACCCCTGGCCAGCTGAGGGGATCTCTCCCTGGCAGCGTGGCTGCTCCTAGGGCTGGGATTACCAGACCCTCGTCCCAGGCAGGGGTGCTGCCTGCCGTGCTCGGGGGCCCGGCCATCACGGGTCCAGGTTGCAGTGCTCAGGGTGTGCTGGGGCAGCGGGTCCAGCCTCTGTCCCAGCACCTCTGGGGGCTGCCTGGTACGGGAGGGTTAGAGGCTGGAACAGCAGCAGGAGCTGGGGGACAGAGAAAGGAGAAATTAGCACCAAACTGTACCCACAAGGGAGCCCCGACAAATGTAGGGAACCACAGGCTGCAGGGGAATGCTTGGTTTGCTCAGGCCCAGCGCAGAGGCAGCAGCTCCACCTCAGGACCATCTCACCCCTGCCACAAGGCGCAGAAGCCAAAGCGTCTCCCTCCCGACAAGAACCAGGCTGCAGCCCCCTCCCCAGCCAGACGCAGGCAGGCAAGTGGGGACACGTGTGCCACCCCAGCCCTCTGCCCACTCACGGTGACAGGTTTGGGGGTGTCTCTCCTCAGGCTCCCGGGGGCTGCTCACTCCCAGAGGAAGCGCACGTACCAGATGGTCTCGTTCTTCAGCTGCGGCCCGAAGAGGGGGTTGGCCTGGGCCAGGATGGCGATGAGCCAGCTGCAAAGGGACCCGACCCACCGTCAGCCCCCGGTGGGGCAGGCACCAGGATCCCGGGATGCTGCTGCCCCGGGAAGGAGACGGGCCGTAGCCCCGGGGCTGCCCGTTCATCCGCGGGCAGGAGGCCGGGCGGCAGCCACCGGGACCGGCGAAGCCATGGAGGATGGGGCAGGGAGGGGTCTCAGGGCCCGGTTCGCGGTACTCACAAGAGGTAGCAGCACACGGCGGTGGTGACCAGCATCGTGATGATCACCCTGCGGAGACACCGGCGTGAGGACGGCGAGGCCCGGTCCCGCACCCCCCCCGCCCCCCGTATCACTCCGAGCCCCTCACTCACCCGCGGTTGGGCCCCTTGGGCACGAACCAGGGGGCGGCGACCCCCACCAGGCCCCAGAAGGCGGAGAAGAGGACGATGGGCAGCGCGAAGCTGTGCGCCGTCATGGCCGCCCCGCACCCACTCACCCCCCGCCGCCGCCGCCGCCGCCCCGGATGCCGCCCCGCCCACTGCCGCGCCCGCTGGCCAATCCGCGGGCGGAGCGCAGGGCACCGCCGCCTCTCATTGGCGGAGACGCGCGGGGGCGGGCCGTAGCGCGAGCAGACGCTAGGGGGCGCTAACGGCAGCCCGCCCCCCCACCCCGCTCCCGCCCGTTCCCCCCGCCGAGGCGGGCCCGGTCCCCGCCGCTGGAGCCCCCGCCGTCCCCCCTCACCTCGCTCCGCAGAGGAGGCACCCAGCCAGACACCAGCCGCTCCGTAAAAACTCCTTTATATTACAAAGTTCGCGCTCAAACCCGCCGCCGCCTCCTCCCTGGGCGCGGAGCATCCCCGCAGCCCCCGGGATGGGGAGGGGGTGGGGGGGTGTCTCTGCCGCCTCCGTGCCCAGCTTCCCCGGGAGGGCTCTTCCTCCGGCCGGTTACTTGGGGACCCTCCGGAGCTCGCTCATGAGCCACAGCGCCGTGCTGAGCAGCGCCAGGGAGCCCGACTGGTGCGTGGCGGCCAGAGGCGTGGGGACGTAGAGCAGCAGGGTGCTGACACCCAGTCCCACCTGCCGGGGAGGAGAAGGGGTAAGAGCGGCTGCGGCACCGACACAGGTCCCCAGCGCCTGGAAAGCCCCACGGCCACCGGCCAGACTTCCCACCCTCAAGTTCAGAGCGTGCGATGCCCTTCGGTGAGGCCCCGGGGGCAAGCAGCTCCGCCTCCCGGCCGCAGGCTCTCGGAGGCAGCTCTGTAGCGGTGTGCTACAAAGGGCTAAAGGCAGGAAAAGAAAAATCAAACCAAACCAAAACTGCCAGCACCTGCACGCAAGCCACAGCCAATAAGGAAGTCACTGCCATCCTGGTCCTGCGAGGGAGCGGGATCCTCCGAGAGAAGAGGAATAGCGCTGCCACAGCTGCGAACGAGGAGATTCCCTGCGGAGGGGAAGGGAAACAGCCAACCTTCAAGAAAACTTCCAAGGAAATGGGTGCAGTGGCCTTCGGCTGCACCTCCCACACAGTAACAGAAATTCTTTAACTGCAGAAACAGGTTAATGGCCATGCCCAAATCCCGGAGCTCTTGTGCCCGCAAGTTAACAACCCTGAAATTTAACTAGAGTCCCATTTTTCTCCCAATTAATGCTTTACTTTTCAGTAGCTTTTCCTCATTTCTTCACATCATTAGGGATTACTTTTGCCCTCTCCCCATCTGTCACCTTGACAACTAAAGGTGGAAGCTGCCATCTGGA
>QJSC01027144.1:135306-161857 GCA_003697955.1 Calidris pygmaea | reverse complement strand
GGGCAATGGAGCTGGGGAGGGGTCTGGAGAGTAAGTCTGATGAGGAGAGGCTGAGGGAGCTGGGGGGGTTCAGCCTGGAGAAAAGGAGGCTGAGGGGAGACCTTCTCGCTCTCTCCAACTCCCTGAAAGGAGGGTGTAGCCAGGGGGGGTCGGTCTCTGCTCCCAAGTCCCAGGCGATGGGACAAGAGGAAACGGCCTCCAGTTGCACCAGGGGAGGTTCAGATTGGAGACTGGGAACAATTTTGACACAGAAAGGGTTCTTAAGCCTTGGAATGGGCTGCCCAGGGCAGGGGTTGAGGCCCCATCCCTGGAGGGATTTAAAAGCCGGGTTGCCATAGTGCTTAGAGCCATGGGTTAGTGATGGTTTTTATCAGAGTTCGGTTGATGGTTGGACTGGATGATCTGAAAGGTCCCTTCCAACCCAGACAATTCTATGATTCTATGATTTCCAAGTTTTATTTCACACAACTTTCCCAGACATTTCAGTGGCGAGGGCTACCCTGGTCTGCAGCTCACGTTAGGAAAAAAAAAAGATTCACAGAAACAGAAGTCTGTAACTCAAGCAGGAGGAAGACATCCTTAAGGAAGGAGACTGCGTTGAAAAATAGATAAGAGCCCTAAACTTCCTATTTCTGCAGAAGCAAAACGGTAACACGCTCTCAGGACCTTCAGACACCCTGGGTATCACTCAAGCTGACAGAGCCACAGCGCAAAGAGGACGGTGTGGCTGCAGGGGGCAACTGAGAAGCAGCACGGATACAGCAGGAAGACAGCACTTACCAAGATCCTGTGATCAAACTGCACAGTTGTAGGATTCTCAAAGATATTTCTCAGCATGGGGGAGAAGGCAAGGAGATCATCTGGGATCCAGCGCTCCCCCATTTTGGGGAAGGAATTGTACACAAGGCCAGCATCCAGCCCGGCCACAAAGGCACCTGCAATTCCAGAGCAGAGAAGGAGACTGCTAGAGGCGGCACGGGTGAGACTCCGGGTTGCACCGCTCCGACTCAGGAGCTCAGCTTGATCCTGAATTCCTTTCAGAAGCATATACAGAGACAGCGATAGGCAGGCTGGGAAGCACATCTCCACCTGCTCGGGAAAGACTATTAAGGGAAGTTCTTGACTGTCAGCTCCCTGACAGCAGTGAAGTTTTCCCAGAGAATGTGATGGGGTTGCTCACAGTCCCTGCCAGAACACGGGAAAAACAAGGCAGAAAGGAATGAGCTGCAGATGGGACAACAGGAAGAAACACTCTTACCTGAAAGAGCAGTAAGAAAAATGAGAGCTGTAGTGCCATGAGCAAATTGTCTCAAGCGAATGAGCTGATGGGTCTCAGGTAACTGTAAAATACAAAAAAAAAAAAAAATTAAAAAAGATCAAGGCAAAGCACTATTTGCAGCAGGTAAGAGAAGCCTTCACCACACACACGGGCCAAGGGGCTGGCTTGTGTTTTTTACAGGGGGAGTCTAGAGACCACCACACAGCACAGTCACACTTCAGTGGTTCCTCAAAACCACAACTAATCAAATCCAACACTGTGTAGAAACTGAAGTGGCCACTGGACAGATACTGGCACAAATCATTTATCCCGGCCAAGGCACAGCCCTGCCTGAGCTTGCGTGAAGGCTGAGGCTAATCATGTTTGAGCAGAACAGCACAACTCAAAAAAAGGTCCCATAACCGAGAAGGTTACAGGAAGGGTATTTTGTAACACAGCCTCAGATCAGAGCCAGGAACAGAGACTGAAACGGAAGCACTGTCACCCTTCACACCCTTTCCTCACCCTTCACATCACACCCTCAACCCTCTGAACCCACTCGACTCGTGACACACCACTTCATACCTTGTGTCGCGGGAGCAGCAAAGACAGCCCTGTCCACAGGCTCGCAGAGTACAGAACCAGCGCCGAGCCAAGATGTGCTGCGAGGCGGTACTGACTGACCCGAGGAATGTCGTAAGAGTCTGGCTTCTCTTCCAGCCCGCTCTTCACCATGTACCATCCCAGCAGCCCCTGGCGAAACAGAGGGGTTAGAACCAGAGAGGGCAGCAGTGACTGCTAAGACCAGATAAACATTAGGTGCAAAGCGATTTGTTTCCTCCATCTTCAACCAGCTGCCAGCACTGACACCCCTCCAAGCATCCATGAATCCCACTCTTTTAACTACACCTGATCAGAAGGCATTCCCGGGAGATGCTGCTGCTAATCCCAGTGGCTACAGAGCTCGCTCACCTGGAAGCAGACCAGCCCACAGAGCGCGAGAACACAGCCCTTCATGGGGCGGTTGAGCCAGCCCCTTCTCCAGAAGTAGATGGCGGGCAGAATGTAGGCCAGACCCACGACACGGCCCCACATCCGGTGCGAATACTCCATGTACCAAATGAACTTGAACTCCGTCAGCGTCATGTCGTGATTCAGGCTGTTAAAGGGAGTAAAACAAAGGACTGTTTCAGGCGAGGAAGCAGTCCTACGCCATAAATCCCTCAACAAGGGATCACCTTCCTCAGGGGATGGAAGTGACAGTGAAGAAGCCACTGTCAGCCAGGCTCCATGTGCCTTGCTAGTGACGTTAGAAAATATTTCCATCCTCGCGAGAGTCTTTGGAGCAGCTCAGCCCACCCTCCTTCCGTTTTTGCGCACTCACATTTTAAACTCTGGGAACTGTTGGTACTTTTGAAACTCGGCTTCCCACTCCTGCTGCGTCCGGGGAGGTTTCATCTCTTTCACCAGGTGCCAGTCAACCATAGAAAGGCCCGATTCTGTCAGCCTGGGGGCAGAGATACCAGTGGGCACAACTCCTTCCCTGAGGGTCTGCAAATCTACCCAACTGAAGGGAGAGCTGCACCGGACAGGCCGTAAAATCATGACTAGAAAGAGGACAGAGATGAGGGAGTCCCTGAGTGATCAACAGAAGTAAAATTACCAAAAACGCCTGAGAGAAGGTTATCCCCGTCTGAGAGCAGCGCAGGGCGGGCAGTGTCCCTCTGGCACTCCCGGCGCCACCCCACGGTGTCACCTCACAGCCCGGGCTGCCATTCGAGGGGCTCCCGCAGCCGCGCTCAGGACGGGGCGGGTGGCGGGGACAGCCCGAGCGGGGCACCGGTGGCGGGGACGGTGGCCTGGGCTCCGAGCCCCTGCAAGGGCGGCGGGCCGCCGCGCTCACCTGGTGACGCCGCCCAGCACCACGGCACCGGCCACGGCACCGCTGCAGGCCAGGAGCCATCGCCCCACAGCGGGCGGGACGGCGGCGGGCGGGGCCGCCTGCTGGAGGAGCCGCCGCTGGAGGCAGAGCTGCGGGGGGAGGCGGAGGGGGCCCGGCGGGGCGGGGGACGGGCCGAGTGCCGGTACCGGCCGGAGGAACCGGAGGCCGCCGCGCGCCGCCCGCAGCATGCCGAGTGACCCCGGAAGCGGCGCGCGCGGCCCGGAAGCGGGGGCGAACACTTCCGGACACACCTGGGCGTCACCATGACAATCCCCGGGCACGTGACCCAGAGCCAGCAGCGACCCCCGCGCGCTGCCAAGCGCAGGTGAGGGCGCGCGCGGGGGTTGGGGGCGGGGCCCGGGCGGTGGGGGGGGAGGGGGGGGCGGTACCGGGGGAGGGGGCGGGCCTTCCGCCGCCGCGCGCGAGCGAGGGGCGCCGCCCCCCCCCTCCTCCCGCCCTCGCGGCTCGCGGGCGGTGCGGGCCCGGGCCGCCAGGGGGAGGGGCCGGAAGGGGGAGCGAGGGGGCGGGGCCTGAAGCGGAAGTGAGGGGCGGGGCCGCGGCGGCGGTAGCGGCCGCCATGGCTCTGAGGGCGCCGGTGTGTCCTAGGTATGGAGGATGGCTTCCTCATGGAGGTGTGCGTGGACTCGGTGGAATCCGCCGTCAACGCGGAGCGCGGAGGTAAGGCCCGGGGGTCTCCCCGGAGGGGGGGAGGTGTGTGTGCGGCGGTGGGGCGGGCCCCGGCGGGCCCGGTTGTGACCTGTCTGTCCCTAGGTGCCGGCCGGATCGAGCTGTGCGCGGGCCTCGTGGAAGGAGGGACCACCCCGAGCATGGGTGAGCCGCGCCGGGGTCCTCCCCCTCCCCTGGGCCGGGTTCCCCTCCCTCCCTGGGCGTGGGGGGGTCGTTCGTCCCAGCGCACCCTCCCGGGCGCCTTCCTGCCCTTCGCCCGTGCTCGCTCCCGTCGTCCTGGCTTCTCTCCCGGCCCCTCTCCCCCTCCCCACTGCCCGGATTTCTGTCTGAGCCCTTGCAGGAGCTGGGGCAGAGGCCCGGCAGAGCCTCCAGTAAGTCTCCTGCTGGCCATAGAATCAGGGAATTGTCAGAGTTGGAAGGGACCTCTAGAGACCCTCCAGTCCAACTCCCCGGCCAAAGCAGGGCTGCCCAGAGCACAGCACTCAGGGCTGCATCCAGGCGGGGCTTGAAGATCTCCAGAGAAGGGGACTCCACACCCTCCCTGGGCAGCCTCTGCCAGGGCTCTGCCACCCTCACCCCAAACAAGTTCTTCCTCACATTGGAGTGGAACNCTCAGCCTTCTCTTCTCCAGGCTCAAGAGTCCCAGCTCTCTCAGCCTTTCCTCTTAAGAGCCATTTGGTTAGAAAGAAACTTGAAAGATCTTTGAGCCCAACTGTTAGCCTAATGCTGCCAAAAGCAAGTTCCTGGGTCCCAGTCCTGCGTTACCTCCCTCGGTGGCTGGGGCTGCCGTGGCTGGATGCTGAGCTGCCTCTTGCCCTCCTGCCCTAGGACTCCTGCAGGTGGTGAAGCAGTGTGTGAGGATCCCCGTGTTTGTGATGATCCGACCTCGGGGCGGAGATTTCCTCTACTCAGACCGTGAGGTGGAAGTGATGAAGGCCGATATCCGCCTTGCCAAGCTGCACGGGGCTGACGGGCTGGTGTTCGGGGCCCTCACTGAGGACGGGCGCATTGATACGGAGCTCTGCACGGCGCTGCTGGGTAAGTGTCTGCAGTCAGGATCGCTGTGCTGAGCTCTGTGCGATACCTGGGCTGTGAGCGGGGTCAGCGCTGCGCTGCCTGGTGCTGTAGAGAGGACTGCGGGGTGCTTTGGGCTGCACGTCTTGTCTGAGGCCTTGCCATCTTTGTCAGGCTGCGACACATTAAATAGGTAAGAAGCTTGGGAGACCAAAGGCTACTGCCCCAAGCAGTTCACACACAGTTTGAGGCCAGATCTAAGCAGGGTCTAAGAAGGAGAGAGGCATAGGTGAGCTGCTGTGGGGTCATCAGAGTATGAAGCTGTTGCATTCTCTCCTTTCTCTGTTTTCTTTGCCCATTTGTTCTTTTCCTTACGTCCCTGCTGCACGTGTCTGGGATTTTGGGGTATGTCTCTCCTGGACTTTGCTCTTGTGGGTAGATGGCAACCCGTCTTTATTTTTTCCTGTAGCACACCCAGTAAGAAAAGTTAATGAGAAAGAGAGACGGAAACATATAAAAGGCTACTGAAGCTGCAGTGGGAAATTGTTAGTCTAGGCCCCTAACACGTACAGAGAAAGAGAATTTGCTTTGATATCTTTTCTTTGAGCTGCAGCCAAAGCTAAAGATGCTCTGCCCTTCCGTGATGCCACGGGTGAATGTGCTGCAGGGAGTGCAGCAACAGAGAGGGGTCTCATTGGGATTTGCCTCCAGTAGACCAGTGATCTTGTCTGCTGGAACAATTTGTCTCCAGGGCAGGAGGCAGTTGGATTTCTTTTCATAGAAATAAAAAAAAGCTTTGCCCAGTAAATAGAGCACCACTGGGGAAGTTTGCTGTGGTCTGAGAGCAGAAATTGTAGGTAGTGAAAAAAAATCACAAAAATCTGCTCTCCTGCTTTCAAAGAGCGCTGGTCCTGTCCCTTTCCCAGGCAGGGGAGACAACTTCCCTGCGTCCTTCCTGCAGAGAAAGGGATCTGTGGTGGGAATGAGGGTTTTGCACGATCCAGATGAGATGGGGGACTTTGGTGTTACTCATTTAAAAAAAAAAAAAAAAAAAAAAAAAGATTTGTTGCTTCCACAAAGGGCAAAAGAACTCTTCCCCGTCACAGAGCCTGGCCAAAGAGCAGCAGCTGCGTTGTTCCCAGCAAGTACTGGGATTCTTCTGAGCACCCCAGCAATGGCCTGAGAAGCCTTTGCCCTCTTTTATCTCACGTGCCTTTGTGGTTCTGGCACAGGGAACTCTCTGTGTCAGCCCTGACTGACCATGTATCTTCTAATTGCAGCAGTGTGCCGTCCCCTGCCGGTCACGTTTCACCGAGGTGAGTCACCTGGCAGTGTCCTTGGCAGGGACCCCACTGCCAGCCTGGGGTGGGGCTGGCAGGGAGCTGAGCTTAATCTGCTGTGGTCCTTCCTGGGAGGGGGGAAAGCTGTGCATGCTGTGCCAGAGCAGGCTGTGGCTGTTCCCCCGGGAGGGGAAAGGTCCAGGGGTCCAGGCGTGGGGGCTGTGTGGGGAGAAGGTGTCTGAGGAGCTGAGCACAGCGGCGCTGCCGTTGCTGTGAGGGGACATTATAATTAGGAGCTGTGGCTCCCCGTGAGGACGGCCAGCTGTGAGAAGGATCCTTTCTATCATTGGCTCCTGGGCTCCTGAGCTGGGAGGGGACAGGGCTTGAGCAGGATGAGCTGAGTGATTTCTGAGCTGTTCTGTTGATCTCTCAGCCTTCGATATGGTGCACGACCCTCTGGTGGCATTGGAGACGCTGATTTCTCTGGGGTTTGAGCGCGTGTTGACGAGTGGCTGTGACAGCTCAGCGCTGGAAGGATTGTCCTTAATTAAGAGGCTTGCAGAACAGGTAGGTGATCCCCTGGTTACCATGGTTGTTCCTGGGCATTGCCTGGAGGCAGCTCCTTTATAATAGCCCTCATTTCTGTAAGGGAACTTCTGTCCAGGAGTGCTTGCTCTTCTTGTCTGGTTTGGCCTTAATCTGTTTTCCCAAGTCCACGTGGGCTGGACCTCAGAGTCTCCCACAGCAAAATCTGGTTGGGTTGTTCTTGCTCACAGCCCGGCAGGAGGGCGGTGAGAGTTGGTTCCAGCAGCTGATGTAATTATAATTAGCCCACATAAACAACACAGCGAGGTCCCTGCTGGGGTCTCACAGTGCCTGTTAGGAAAATGCAACAGACGTACCTGAGAGGTAGGAGGAAACAGCGACAAGTTGTCTTAGCTGTAAGTGCGGAGTCTTTCCCGCTTTTCCTTGTAAAGAATGAATAGTGCAAAAAAGATGGGTGAGAGTAAAAGTATTGTAAGCCATGGTGACATCCGTGACCTTGCTGAAGGCGCTGCATGTGAGGTTTCTTTGCCGCCCCACATCTGGACGTGTGGCTGTAGTACCGGGCAATATTACTGACACCTTCTTCTTCTTGCAGGCGAAGGGCAGAATTGTGGTAGTGCCAGGTAATGTTTTTTTGTCATCTATAACAGGTCCCGTAGTCCCTAGCCCCTGCTACCTAGGTTCCTGCCCTGGGATGCACTGTCTGATGTGGCTTTTTGAGCCAGGTGACCAGCAGGAGAACCTGCTGCCTTGGGGTGGGTAAAGGCCACGCAGCTGGCAGGGGATCATAGAATCACAGAATGGTTTGGGTTGGAAGGGACCTTAAAGATCATAGAGTTCCAATGCCCCTGTCCTGGGCAGGGACACCTCCCACCAGACCATTGGTTGCCCCATCCAGCCTGGCCTTAAACACTTTCAGGGATGGGGCATCCAGAACTTCCCTGGGCAACGTGTTCCAGTGCCTCCCCACCCTCACAGTAAAGAATTTCTTCCTAATATCTAATCTAAATCTCCCCTCTTCTTATTTAAAACCATTACCCCTTGTCTTGTCATTACACTTCCTGACAAAGAGTCCCTCTCCAGCTCTCCTGTAGGCTCCCTTCAGATATTGGGAGGCTGCAGTGAGGTCTCCCCAGAGCCTCCTCTTGGGATGGCCGAGCCCTGCGGCTGCTGCTCACTGCGGGGCTTGGGGTCAGCTGTAGATCTGTGGGACAGCATGAGGCAAGGCTTCTCCCATCTCTTTGCGTGCCCGGGTCGCCCTTCTCCCAAAGGATGTCTTTTCCCCTCTGAGTAGATGGTGCTTGGCCCTGAGGGGGTCAGTCCTGGGGTGATGTCAGCTCTGGGATGGCACCATCTGCTCTATATGTGACACAGGGATTCTTCTCACCAGGGGGTGGCATCACAGAGCGCAACCTGCAGAGGATTCTGGAAGGCTCCACTGCTTCTGAGTTCCACTGCTCTGCTCGCTCAGCCCGGGACTCAGGAATGAAGTTTAGGTAACTGATTTTTAATTTTTTTTTATTATTATTATTTTTTTAGCAAAACTGTACAGCAGAAAAGCTGGATTAATGTGAACATGAGTTTGTAGAACAGACATCAATTTCAGACAGCTTTCTGGGTGCTAATTGTGCTCTCCATGTTGGGATCATGATGTCTGGCTCTGGATTCTGCAGTGTCTGAATCCAGCAGTGCTTGTCATCTGGGCACGAGCTCCATGCCTACCTGGATCTTTTGGGCATTTATTCAGCTACCATTGCCCTAGGGCTCCTGAGTGCTCTTGTGTGGCACTCCAGAAGGCAGGGTCTGGTGCAGTTGCCTTAGACCTTTAATACTGGAGTGTGTAGGATTCAGGAGGCCAGTGGGATGTGCCTCTGAGGAATGAGTGGGGAATGGCTTATGTTTGTCTGCGCTGGGTTTCTGTTGGTGCTGTTGTTTCTTGCCTTTGGATTATTATTCTATTACTGTCTCATCTTTTGTCTGGCACCAGCAGGTTCTCTGGCCACTGCTGAGGCCAGGGGAGAGAGCGAGTTCCTTAGTGTGTCTTACTCGTCTGTATCACCTGCACGTAGTAACCACTCCTTTTCCTGACAGAAACCCGAACGTTGCCATGGGAGCATCCTTCTCTGCCCCTGAATACTCCATAAAGGTGGCTGATGTGGCCAAAGTGAGGACCCTGAACGCCATCGCGAAGAACATTCTGTAGCGGAAGGCACCACGCTGGGATGAGCACTGAGACTTCAGGGTCTTCCCTGCCACACGGACAGATGGGTACTGTTTTCGTCCTCAGGCTGCAGAGGGTGTGAACTAGGTGACGAGGACTGGCATCTCTTCCCTTGGCTTCCCCTGAATGACCAGTCCCTGGCCTGGAAACTTACGTTGGCCATTTTAAATAAAAGGACTCATTCCCAGATGTCACGGCAACAAGCTGTTGGGCAGTATTTGGGAGAAAGGGAGTTGAACGAGTAGGGGAACTGAGTTTTGTAGCACTGCATGTGATTGTCAAATAAACACTGCAGCTGCCCCCCTCTTGCTTGGTTTTGTTTAAATTTATTCTTATTTTACAGGTAAAACTGTGCTGTGTTGCGTAGCCTGGTGGGCCCCTTCAGCACCAAAGGAGAAAACAATCCCATCCAGAGTGCCAGGGAAGGAAACGTCATGGCCACGGCTGAAAGCAAGGCCTGCTGTGGTCAGCCAGGAGCTTAGCTGGGGATTAGAAAGGCAGCAGCTGCTAGGCAGAGAAAAGCAGACGTAAGCTTCTTATTGATACACAGACATGGTGAACAGATTAAGTTCTAACAGAAAGGAGCTTCTAACTGGCTGACTGATGAGGTGAGGTAGTTGTGAGACATGCTAGGCCCGTGAGGGCTTGAGGTGGGATGGGCAGATGGTGGGATTCCGTGGGGAGGACAAGGTACTTTTTCTCACAGAGTTTCCAGGTCCTTTTCCTGACATGAAGCACAAACCATCTGCTTGTTCTCCAGACCATGTGTGAGGCAATGTGCCTGTTGGGGTATTGCTACCTAGTCAAAATTGAAGCCTTAGACTCATTTCAGTTACCCTGCAAGATACCAAGTGAAAGATCTGAACAGTGTCAAGAGTGGTGCATTAAAAGAGTAGAGACCCAGAGATAAACCACCTGTATTCTTGCTGCCTCCTCTACTCGAAAAAGATCTACAAAGCTGAAGAAACTGCCCTGAGATTGTAGACCAGCAAAAAACAGGGTTCAGATTTGTCTGCCCACCCTGGCCATAGTGTACAGCCTGTGAGGACCTACAGGAAAAGGTAATATTTGACAAGATGGCAGCACCTTTGGTTACCTGAAACGGAATTGGATCATTGAAAACCTATAACCAGGACTAACTGTGCCTTCAGGTCAAAGGGTACATGATCCACCTGAGATATCGGTGTCTCCCAAAACACGACGGTAAGAGACTGACACGAAAACCAAGATGTCCCAAAGTTTGCTTGCTGCAAGGTTTCTGCCACTACATGGTGTACGGGGCAGCAAAGGGTGGATGTCCTTGGTTCTCCAAGCAACTACATCTTGTTTCCTCCAGATATTTTCATCCCATTCCTCAGGATCCCGTGACGGTTTTGTAATGAGAGCACAAACTTGGGAAATGGCAAGCTTACTTTTCCCGTATTTGTCAGGAACATAGGTGGAAGTTCTCCAGGCAGGAGCTGGGAAGGGAATGGCTGCCTGGGTCTGGTGTCAGAGCCAGCTTCAGCGCTGACAGATACGCAGGGACTAGGGGGGATCCGCACTCAGAAGAAGAAATAATTAAATTTGTGGTGATAGTCCATATAGTACAGAATATCTGATTTAAGAGTTCATAGCTTATGTTATGAAATTTCGTGAGTCATGGTGATGATTAAGATACTGGTAGCAAAGTTAGTGTGAATATTCTGCTGATACAGCTTCCCCAGTATCATAAACACAGAGTTTCATCCTATCCTTTTGCACAATGTTGAAAAAAAAAAAAAAGAGGGGGGCTTTTGAACTCACACATAATGAGGCAGAGAAACAAACCCTTCTGAAACAGAGGTGAGCAAGTGAGGACTGGACTAATTTGTAGATCACGTTGCAGAAGCCTCTGTGCTGGCCCAGGCCCTGTGTGAGAGGGGCATGAAGCAATGCCTGAATTTGAAAACTTAGATTATAAGATGGTGGACGACAGATGGGTAAAGGCAGGGGAGCCCAGGGAATGGGGTGGTATTGTTGGCCAAAGAGATCTTACCACTTGGATTAGCTTGGTCCCAGTGAACACTTTCTGGGTATTATGGAAAGAAGCTTTATGGAAGGAGCTGAAGGATGGTGAGGTGGCTTTGTGGGTTTTTAGGAGGAGCATGTCCCAGGTGTGAGGGTAGAGAAAGTGGGGGTGTGCTTGCTTTGAACATTGAGGACAGCTGGCTTCTTGTGCTGAGCCCAGCTCTTCAGCTCAGAGTGAGGGGGGGAGGATGGGCTGTGACACACTGGAAACCGAGACGAGCGATGGGACAGAGCGTCACATAGGAAGGTGTCACGAGCAAGCGATGCCCTTGGCAGCGGTGCTCCAGGTGGGTACAAGCAAGAGCAAAGGAGCCCTGTGCCAGTGGCCAGAAAGAAGAATCACATCAGCGCTCAGGATGGGGACGGGCTGAGGGAGCGACTGCTCCATTCGCTGATTTCTTATCCCTTGCATCAGAGTGCTGCTCTCATCGGCAGAGTACCAAGTTCTGGCTTGGAGGACGTAGCACCAGGGGTAGCTTTATTTACAAAAACAAGTGGATTTAATCAGACAAGACAATAATAATTAACCAATGAGTTGGACATTGAACCTTCCTCTGCAATTGATGGTGAGGAGGTTGTTCCTGAGCAATTACTCATTGTATCACTCTTGACTTATGAGTTATCTCTGACTCCATGAACAATGAGACAGCAGAATCCTTGCAGTCACCTACTGTCCCCTTTTACCTGCTGCTCCCCAAGAGTGTGCATGACAGAGGAAATTCAGTTCCAGCCTTAGAGCAGCACCATCCCTACACCTCCAGCTTTCTAAGCAGCCAGGGGATGAGTTAGTGGCAGCCATCCTCCTTGGGAACGGTCCTCTGGCTGTCTCGGATGCTGGGAGTTGCCTTAGAATGAATATTCAAAGTCTCTTTTGGGTTTTGTGGTCAGTCAGCTGCTGTAAGGTACAGACAACACAGAGATGTGGGAAAGGGAGAAGCAAAATGAAGAGCCAGGAGAATCTTCAGGTTCTCCAGGCCACACGTAGTTGCTAAAAGGAACCTGGATCCTGGGGACGCCAAAAGGCCACTGCAGCAGGGAGTCAGCTCAGCTGCCAGATGCTGCAGGTCCCCAGCCTGCAGCGCAGCCGGTGCCCTGGGCTTCCTTGCTGGGTGGTATGTGATAAAAAGGTTACTGAGGGACCAGCCTTTGCTGGACTTTTCGGCAGCGTTCATCAGGCTCGTTCTGGCAGGAAAGGTCTGTTACACCAAGTAAGTTGTCTTTAGTGGGTCTGTGTGAGCTTGTCTCAGTGTGTGCTGGTGAAGGCTGCGGGTTCTGCAGGATGGCTGTGGTGTCCTGCGGTGACTGTCGCAGCGGCTTCCCTGCATCTCCCCTTTCATCTCTTCTTTGGGCCTTCCTCTCCTCCCTTCCCCAGAGCCCGTGCAGTTTACAAAGCCCTTTTGGTCACTTCTTTGGGCTGTGGTGTTGTGCAATGGGAGCAAGTTAACAATTAACTGCATGTCATCAGGGTTTTTGTCCCAACACCGCTTGAGGGTGTGTGGGGACTTTTATCCCCAGCATCCACCCAGGGCTCTCACAAGCGGGCAGAGCAGAGCGAGGGGAAGGAGCTGCTGTCCCTTCTCACCTGAGCCATGTCGGCAGCCCTGGACGAGTTCTGCGGCTCCGTGTTTTGGGTGAGTGGCTGCA
Source organism: Calidris pygmaea (assembly GCA_003697955.1). Taxonomy (NCBI): domain Eukaryota; kingdom Metazoa; phylum Chordata; class Aves; order Charadriiformes; family Scolopacidae; genus Calidris; species Calidris pygmaea. The sequence goes on along the minus strand of QJSC01027144.1, from coordinate 149,216 downwards.
TTACCCCCGTGGCCCGCTCGTGGGGTGGGACGCGCAGTGGGAGGGGAGAGCAGTCGATCCCACGGCTCCCAGGGGGTTCAGCCAGTGCTTGGCTGAGGTTCTGCTATTTATCCAGGGCTGCCATGGCACTGAGTGCCCTGCACTGCCTGGGTGATGCCCACGAGACAACCATGCAAATGGCAGTGACCTGAGCCAGCACTGTCCTGTTCTAGCCCTGCAGCCCGCCTGGGAACACGGGACGCCCTGCATGGACCTCTTGGGGAGCCATCTGTGTCCAGCTGCTGCAGCTGGGTTGGCTCCGGCGAGGGATGGTTGTGGGGGAGGCCCTCCTGGGTTCAGGCAGGTAGATGAGTAGGGGAATGTTACCTGAGACCTCGGATGAGGGCTGAAACGCTCAGCCAGGAAGGTGGGTGCTGAGGAGGAGGGTGCGATGGGGTGTGCAGGAGCTATAGGAGTGCTGGGTCTGAGGGCTGAGCCACCCCAAGTGACTTGGCTGGCTTTCCTTGCTGTCCCCAGAATGCCTCCTACCTCGCTCGCCCGGATGCCGACCTGCCCGTGTGCTTCCAGCAGACTGTACTGGTCTGGGTCCCCCTTGGCTTCTTCTGGATTTTGGCTCCATGGCAGCTCCTGCCCATGTGCAGATCCAGAACCAAGAAATCATCTGTGACCAAACTCTACATCATCAAACAGGTAGAGAGGGGCTGAGGGGGTGCAGAAGGCAGGTTGGAGCTGCCTGGGAAAGCCTCTGGGCTGGAGTCAAGTGTGGGATGGAGGGATGAGAAGGGTAGGAGAGAAGGAGCGATGGGCTAGGGTACCACCTGGGACAGAAATGTAAAGCGGGGCCCAGGACGAGGCATATCTGGGGCAGAGGAGATGACAGGGCTGGGATGCACTGGGAGGGAGGGCTGTGGTGTGTACTGGGGCCTCATATTGTGGGCTGTTATTCTCCAAGTTTAAAATGATGGCAGTGCTGCTGTGGAAGCGCTGCATGTTCACAGGAAAGCTCTCCCGGACCATGTTTGGGTGGGAAAGGGTGTAACAGTGTATGGGACACAGTGCTTTTATGCCCGACTGTTGTCTGCCAGCAGTTCCCAGTGCCCATGGTGGGCCGGGTCTCCCCTCACGGCTGGTCCCCTCTCCCCACAGGTGCTGGCTACCTTGCTGATGCTGACGGCAGTGGCAGAGTTGGCCCTGGCCTTTGTAGAGGACACAGAGCAGAACCCCCTGCCAGCTGTCCTGTACACAAACCCCAGCCTGTACATCGCCACCTGGGTAAGGGATCAGCCGGTGAATGTGCTGCGTGTCACCAAAGAGACAGAGCGTGGGGCCACGGGGCCAAGCGGCAGACAATTTCCCATAGCACAGGGATGAGCTGGAAGGGGTGGCCACCAGGGAAGCGTAGCCTGGAAGATGGGCAGGGACCATCCCTGAACATCTGCGGGTGGTGCAAAAGGGCAGCAGGGTGAGGGCAGGTGTCCGGGTGCGTGGTGCTGTGTCCTTTTATCCTTTAAGCTGGGATGGATACTGTGCCTGTGAGCGTAGCCGAGCTCTCTGGCAGAAGCCTTAGTAGCAGCAGAACGGGATTCACAGGACTGATTGCAAAGCGTGAACATCAGACCGTGCCTTGCTGCTCCCACCTCTCACAGTTTCCGATGGGTTGCTGCTTAGTTTTGTGTGAAGAGTTGAGAAATGCCCCAGGATACCCAGGCAGAGGAGAAAGCTGAGGACATAGGGGCTGTTAGCTTGATGGAAGTTGTAGATACCTTACATGAGACATGGGATATTCTAACAGTCTTATCAAAGCTATAACTCTCAGTAGCTACACTTAATAGCAAAAGTAGTATCACTGTTTGCTATCTTTCCTATTTTGTCGTGTCATTTAGTTTCAAGTGCAGAGTTCATGGGAGTTCATAAGCCAAGGGAACTGCCCAGAGCGGCTGCACCGCTGGGTCTCTGATCTGGCTGTAATTCCAGGTCTGGAGGCAATATGCAGGAGACAGGGTATGACTCCTCACAGCTGGGTGTATCTGAGAATCTGGGGTAAGAGCAGCTAAAACGAGAAATAGTGCCCTGCTGTAATGTTAGGGTCTCTTCAGACCTTGCTTTTCCTATGAGGAGCCTGATCTTATGTCCTCCTGAAATGAACCTTTGCCCTGTGCAATTAACTCTGAAGCTTATGTAGAGTTGGCAGTGACCTCGGGCACTGGGAGCTCAGTGTCTTCCAGGCAGAGGATCCCATCAGACCGTGCATGCCGGCATCCCGGGACACATGCTCCAAAGGCACGTTCGGAGCCCAGATCTAGTCCTGCAGCCTTACCTGAACCTCTGACTGGTTTTTCTTCCCCCAGCTCCTGGTCCTGCTGATCCATGATGCGCGACGCTTCTGCTTGTGCAGAGACTCGGGGGTACTTTTCTGCTTCTGGGCGCTGTCCCTGCTCTGTGGGATATTGCCGTTCCAGTCACTGCTCCGGAGAGCCCTACAGGTTGGGTTTGGCAGGAAGCTCTGCGCTTCCCCGTGATCTTGTTCTGTTCCTGAAGAAAGTCCCTTCAGGCTTTATCTCTTGACAAACTCTCAGTGGTCCCACTGAGGTGGTCTCACTGAGGTCCCAGCTGCCCTAGGGACCTTGGGGAACAAGAAGAGACCTGACAAGGAATTGCTCTTTGAATCTGGGGAAGTGTAAGCTCTCCAGGACCTATTTCTGCCCTTATGGGCTTATGGGAGGAGGTCGGGGAGAAGAAGGAAAGGGTGGTGAAGGGAAGCTGAGCCAGCTTCCCAGAGCGAGTGTTGCACTGCCTGGTTGGGCTCAGCCATGTTCGCTGTCCTGGAGAGGGATCTTATCTTTGAGGGCCAAGTGGCCTTGAGACAAGCCCCAAAAGTCACCGTGGCCTCTCCATTCCTGCAGGAACCAATCTCCGATGTGCCACGGTTTGTCCTTTTCTTCATCTTCTACGGGCTCCAGCTCCTGCTCTTCCTTGTCTCGGGCTGCTCAGACATCGCCCCAGAAACAAAGGAAATCACAAAGAAGGTGCGAGGTCCTTGTGGGATTTGGCTTGGCGTACCACGTCCTGGCGGAGCGGGTGGGCTCCATGCAGAGACTCCTCCTGGTCCCTGTGGGAGGGCAAGTCTGGGGACTCCAGCAAGGGGCTCAGTGAGAGCTGGAGCCTGCAGCATGGGGCATCTGCACGTGTGTCCAAGGGGAGCGTGCGAGATGGGCTTCCTGGGGCTGGAGTCGACACGGTTTGAAACCTCTGGGCTTCCTTAATGGTCAAACTCTTGTCAACACTATCCCTCAGCATCAACGACCTCTTGGTACCCACTTTGTTTTGTACCCTAGAACCCAGAGGTGACAGCCTCTTTCCTGAGCTCCGTCACCTTTGAATGGTACACCAGGTGAGCTGGGCTCGGCGGGGGTTTGGGCTGGAGGTGCTGTCTGGGGAGGCCTGCAGCACAGGGTGCTCGGAGTCAGTCACGAGAGGCACCATGTGCCGTGCAGCCTGAGCTCAGGGCCAAGCTGAGTGTGAAGTCTCTGCAGCAAGGACTCTCCCTCATGTATGATGTTGGAGACTTGCTGAGGGGAGATTTCTCTACTCCACAGCACAGTTTTCAAGGGCTATCGCAAGCCCTTGGAGGTAGAGGATGTCTGGGAATTGAAAGATAAAGACAAGACACGGGCTATTTACACTACTTTTGAGAAGAACATGAAGACTGCGGTGAAGAAGGCCCAAGCAGAACTGGAAAAACGGAAACGCAAGAGAAGACGCCAGGAAGGTGACCATGGAAACAATATGAGCAAGGCCCAGAGCCAAGACGTGCTGGTGCTGGTAAATCCCTTCCCACTCCTGACCTTGCATGGGACTGAGAGATCCAGGTCCAGCCCCGGGGATTACAGTCACCTCACCTCCCTGCAGCCCCCTGTGCTGGGTTTTCCTCTCTTTGATTCTGCAGGGCCATAGGTAAAGAGAGGGCAATCCACAACAAGGTCTTCCTTGTCCTCGGCAGATCCCCATGTTTTGAGAGACCAAGAAAATCTCCATCCTTCTGCCCTGTAGAAGGACAGGAACCACCCTCAAGCCTGCAGAACAAGCAGCTCCCTTATAGCTGTCTTTCCCCAACCCTGTTAGCTCCTAGCAGTGAGGTCAGAGTCGGCATCACCCTATGATCAGCCCTGGCCTCAGATTCTTCCTAGGGTGCCTGGTTTTCCACCTGAGGGATTCAGGCTGGTCTGAGCTTTGCAACAGCTGTCGTCAGCACATCTGCATGAAAGAGGTGTCGGTGTTGGGGGTGTATGAGAGGAGCAGAGATCAGAGAGAGGGAGCATGACAAGAGTTAAAGCTGAGGCCTCATAGGGATGCCTGATCTGGGGGCTGTGGCACTGCCCTGGAGGCATCCTTCCAAGTGCAAGGAGCCTGCACAACCAGCTCCTTTCCTTCTCTCTAGGAGGAGAAGCAGCCGAAGAAGAAGAAGAAGGGGAACAAAGAGGATGCCAGCCTTCGCAAGGATTTCCCCAGGGGGTGGTTGGTGAAAACCCTCTGCAAGACCTTCTGGCAGAACCTCCTGATGTCGGTGGCTTTCAAGCTGGTGCATGACGGACTTGTGTTTGTCAGCCCCCAGCTGCTGAAGTGAGTCCTTTCTGTCCCTGCCCTGTCCTGGCTCCGCACCCAGCCCCACCACCTCCCTATGTGTGCACTGCATCCAACCCCGCCAGCTCCATGTGTGTGCCTCTCCCAGCCCCACACCCTGGGGACTTTCTGTGCCCTCCCTAAAGCTGTGAGAATGGGTTACAATTTAAGGAAGAATTGATCTGAGCTGGCTGCCAGCTCTTACGGGTGATATCTTGCTCCCTGCTTCCTGTGTCCTTTGTTACACAGTCCTGGCCCTTCATGAATCAGTCCAGCTTAGCCCAGAAGGACCTGCCCAGTTTGTTTCACAGTCTCTGGGGATGATCTGACACAAGTCCCCAGCTTGTTGAGTGTCAAGCCTGCTGTCTGGGCAGGGTCTCTGTCACCACTCTTTCACAGAGTCCCAGAATGCTATGGGGTTGGAAGGGACCTCTGGAGATCATCCAGTCCAACCCCCTGCCAGAGCAGGGCCACCCAGAGCAAGTTGCCCAGGAACGTGTCCAGGTGGGGTTTGAATGTCTCCAGAGATGGAGACTCCACCACCTCTCTGGGCAGCCTCTGCCAGGGCTCTGCCACCCTCACAGGAAAGAAGTTCCTCCTCATGTTTAGGTGGAACTTCTTATATTCAAGTTTGTGCCCGTTTCCTCTTGTCCTATCTGCTCTCCCTGCGTTGATTTGGAGCATCCCACCCGGGTCTGTCTCAGTAGGGTGAGGGTCTCATGGACCACTCTGCTCTTCAGGCTACTGATCGCCTTTGTGTCGGATGAGGAGTCCTTTGTCTGGCAAGGTTATCTGTACGCCATCCTGCTCTTCCTGACGGCGCTGATCCAGTCCCTCTGCTTGCAGCAGTACTTCAGCCTGTGCTTCCAGCTTGGCACAAACGTGCGTGCCAGTCTCATCGCTGCCATCTACAAGAAGGTTGGTACGAGCTTCCTCCAAACTGGGCTGGGGATACTGGTGTCCGTTTCCTGCCCCATCAACCTGGGGCAACTGGGGTGTTGTCCTTTACTTCCCAGGAAGGCACAGGGAGAGCTTGGCTTGTGGGACACCCACCCAGCGCTGGGGACACTGTGGGTGCTAGTTCTGCCTGGGGCCTGGGTGCTGCAGCCGTATGTCTGACAGCTACCAGGGCAGAGCAGTGCCACACCAAGGGCAGCTGCCACTGAAATTCCTGCATGAGGACGTTTCCTTGCCCCCAGCATCAAGTGACTCAAAGTGTGGAGGCAGGGCTGGCAGCACCCCTGGCCAGCAGAGAGGCAGCAGGAGCAATCCCAGGAGCTGTTTCAGCCTGGTCTGCCAATGTCCTGCTCTGTGCCAAGCTGCTGGCAGCCAGGCTGCTCCCGAAGCGGCTTGCGATGACTACACTTTCTCTCTCCAGGCACTCACCATGTCCAGCACTACCCGCAAGGAGTCCACGGTGGGAGAGACTGTGAATCTGATGTCAGCGGATGCCCAGAGGTTCATGGACATGACCAACTTCGTTCACCAGCTGTGGTCATCCCCCTTGCAAATTATCCTGTCCATTGTCTTCCTCTGGGGCGAGCTGGGCCCCTCTGTCCTGGCTGGCATTGCAGTCATGGTGCTGCTCATCCCCATAAATGGGTTCCTGGTTGCCAAGGCCAAAACCATCCAGGTCAGTGGTGGGTGGAAGATCCTCCCTGGCCTCCCACTCATGAGGCCCACAGTTGCTCCCCTCACTCATTTTCCACAGTCCCCTACCCTTCCCTGTTACGCTGGGGATCTTTCCCAGCCTAGGAAGCTCACCTGACTTGGGCTGGGGGTGTCCTTAGCCTGAGCTGGGAGCTGATCAGCTATGACAAGCAGGAGGCAGTTCTACCACCCCAGCTGAACTTGAACAGGGCTGTGTGCAGCCTTGAGGACTGAAAGTTAGATATTACCAGCCATAAAATAAAGCTCTAGCTTTCAACTGACAACAGGGAGCTGTTTTACCCAGGTTGTCCAGAGCCTCAGGGAGCCAAGGTCCAGTTTGGTGGGATGGCTTCTCTGGGCTCTGGAGCCCACCCTTCCTTTCCCTGATATATTTCCAAGGGTGAGCTGCTGTGTGGTTTATGTGACCTCTGGCTCTTCTGTTTGTAGGTGAAGAACATGAAGAACAAGGATGAACGCATGAAAATGATGAGTGAAATCCTCAATGGAATCAAGGTGAGCAGTGGAGTGGAGACCCCTCTTCTTGCTGCACTGTACGGGGAGGCAGCACACCCGTGTGACCCTATAGCACCAGTGTTAGAGGGTAGCTTGGGGCCCTCTGTCTAGGGTAGCCCAGCCTCAGTCTCTGCAATTCCTTTGGATTCCTCACCTTTTGAAAGGTTGGCTGGGGGGCAGTTCTGGGTACCTGGACCAAGACTTGGGAGCCAAGAGAGGGTTTTGTGGGTGTTTCCTGGCTGGCTGTGGTGGTGAGCAGGCTGCCATGGTTGGCAGAAGTGCTGGCGGTGACCTGTCAGCTGGGGATGAGGCAGTGGGGATGCTGTGGGGAAGTGCTCTGAGCTGTGGGGAGCACAGGAGAGGGGAGATGCAGTGGACAAGCAGGCTTCTGAGCAAGCCAGGAGCTGGTGATGGAGGTGCTGGCCACCAGCAAGCTGAGGCTTGCTGAGCCAGACCATGAGGCGAGCACCCTCTCACCCTGGTCATACCACAGATCCTGAAGCTTTTTGCCTGGGAGCCCTCATTTGAGAAGCGAGTCAATGAGATCCGGGCACGTGAGCTCAAGAACTTGGTGAACTTCAGCTACCTGCAGTCAATCTCCATCTTCGTGTTCACGTGTGCCCCCTTCCTGGTGAGTGCCAGTGGGTCTGGGGAGAGCTACACCTTCCTCAGAGCTGGGGTTGGGCTGTGTCCAAGAGGATGGACCAGGAATCGTGGCTGGAGTGCTTTTGCAGGGAGGAAGGGGCTGGCCGACAGATGCCTGGGCTACAGAGTACGGTCCTGGCTGCTGGCAGGAGGGCTGTGGTGGAAAGGGGTTCCATCAGAGCCGTGTGATGGGGCCCAAAGGAGAAGGGAGGTGGGAGAGGGACAGTCCCCAGCAGAAAGGTGCTGCTGAGGCCTCAGGGGAGCATGAGGGGCCACACTGATGGTGGCTTTCCCTGCTGTCTGTCCTAGGTCTCCTTGGCCAGCTTTGCTGTCTATGTCCTGGTGGATGAGAACAACATCCTGGATGCACAGAAGGCCTTTACTGCCATCTCCCTTTTCAACGTGCTGCGCTTCCCCATGGCCATGCTGCCCTTGGTCCTCTCTTCCCTGGTGCAGGTCAGTCCTCACACAGGGCAGGGGTGCAGGGGGATCTCATGATACCTCTGCCCAAACCAGCACCTGGGGCTCAGGTGTGTGATGGACCTGGGTCTTGGGCACCTGGGCAGGGGTCAGCACACGGGGCTCTGCTGGCAGTGGAGTGGGACAGGACTCACAGGCATGGGGCTAGAGGTTGGGGCTGGTGCTTGGGTTGGGCTGTGTGGATGGGGTGCTCTTCTTACAGGGCTTCTGCCAGCCCACCCAGCTCTGCCCCATGCCCACATGCCATCCTCTTTCTGCCATGGCAGACCAATGTGTCAACGGCGAGGCTGGAGCGCTACCTGGGCGGAGAAGACATGGACACCTCGGCTATCCACCACAACCCCATTGCAGGTAGGTGGACCTCCAGGTCAGTCCCTGGGGGTCCCACGCTGGCCCAAGCCTGGGCTTTCCCAGCCCTGAGAGGTGGCTCTCTGCTGACAGGCAGCGCCGTGCGTTTCTCGGAGGCCACGTTTGCCTGGGAGCAGGATGGCAACGCTGCCATAAGAGAGTGAGTGCTCTGCGCCATGTTGGGGAGGGATGGGTGGGGAGAGGGAGACTTTCTGTGTCGTTAGTGGGGCACGGCACCCACCTCTCATAGTGTCCCAGGGATGCTGCTCCGTGCTGGCCCTGAGCAGGAGCTGGTGGGTGACTTGGAAGTGCTGCTTCCTCAGCTCTCCTGTCTTTGCAGCATCACCCTGGACATCGTGCCTGGGAGCCTGGTGGCCGTGGTGGGGGCTGTGGGCTCAGGCAAATCTTCTCTGGTATCAGCCATGCTGGGCGAGATGGAGAATGTCAAGGGACACATCAATATCCAGGTGAGAGGTGCCGGCTGGTGCCTGGGAGCAGGGAAGGGCTGGTCCTGGGATGGTGGCTCAGGAGGACAGGCTGCAGGAGATGGCAGCGTTCTTGTGTCTCTTTTTCCAGGGCTCGCTGGCCTATGTCCCCCAGCAGGCCTGGATCCAGAACGCTACCCTGAAAGACAACATACTTTTTGGGTCAGAACTGGATGAAGCCAGGTATCAGCAGGTCATCAAAGCCTGTGCCCTCCTTCCAGACCTGGCACTGCTGCCTGCGGGTGACCAGACAGAGATTGGAGAGAAGGTATCAGCCCCGGGTTTCCCATGGGTTTCCCATGGGTTTCCCGTGGCATCTGCAGCAGAGGACAGAGCTGTTGCCCTGTGCTGGCCCAGGGCTCAGAGATGTCCTCCCTTCCCTACCAGGGCATTAACCTGAGTGGGGGCCAGAAGCAGCGGGTCAGCCTGGCCCGGGCGGTGTACAGCAACGCCGACATCTACATCCTGGACGACCCATTGTCTGCCGTGGACGCTCACGTCGGCAAGTACCTCTTCGAGCATGTGCTGGGGCCAAAAGGGCTGCTGCAAAACAAGGTGAGCATCTGTGCCCTCCTCCCGACCACCCGGCCGGGCAGGAACGGCACTGGCATGGTGTTGGCCATCCTGGGAAGTCTGAGGTTGCTTGCTTGGGATATAGAGGGGTGCCGTGGGGCTTTCACATGGGGCAGCAGCAGGCAGTGGATGCTTCGTCAGTCCCCAGAGGGGTGCTCTGCTTCCCCATAGCCAGGCAGTGATGAGCAGAGAGGTCCCCAGGCAGGGGATGGAGAGCCCACAGGTGCCTGGCTGGGGGGCAAGGGGTGCTCTGGTGCTCACTGCCCTGCAACCACTTTGTTGCAGACGCGGATCTTGGTGACACACAGCATCAGTTTCCTGCCCCAGGTCGATAACATCGTGGTGCTGGTGGCAGGAGCAGTGTCTGAGCACGGTTCCTACAGCACCCTGCTTGCAAACAGGGGGGCCTTTGCCCAGTTCCTGAACACGTACGGCAGCCAGGAGGAGAATGCTTCAGAGAAAAATACCCCAGGTACTGGGAACACAGGGGGGCTGCGGCGGTTAGAGGGGCTGTGTGTGTGTCTTGGGGTTATGAAAACCCCAATTCCTGATCTGTCAGTCTGTCCTGGCTCTATCTAGCCCAGAGCCCAGTGGCGGCTGCTGTGAATCCTTCCCAGCTTCTGGCCATCAGCAACACAAGGTCTTCTGGCGAGATCTGTACCCAGGCATTGTGTTGAACAGCCAGCAAAGGACCTGTCTGATTTTTTTCACTCCCTTTTTTAGTTCATTTATGTTTATGGGCCTCATAATCTTTTGTGTCAACAGGCTCCACACCTCAGTGATGCTGGGGTGAGAAAGATCCTTTGGTTTATTCCAAACACGCTGTTGCATAATATTTCATCTTCATCATGTCCCTTGGTGCTATGGGGAGGGGTGGTGTTGGGATGCTCAGCCTGCCTGGGCTCAAGCCAGCTGTCCGGCTGGAGTTTGGCTGTTCCCAGTCTGTCCCCACAGCACCAATCTCCACGTGCTCAAAGAGATGCTCCTGAACTGGAGTGACATGACCTACCAGATCTTGCACCTATTAAACTAGCACAAATCTCTGCTCGAGGTCCCAGTAGTGGTGCTGGGCTAAGTCAGCAGCAGGTTCTGCCTCCGTGCAGGCCTTCAGCCCTACGTCCCCTGGCCGTTCTCTCTCCAGCACAGCAGAGTTCTTCCTCCTCCTGCTGTACTGGGCTTGCAGCAGGGTTGGAGAAGGTATGGTGTGAGGTGGTAGGACACTGCCTGGGATGGAGGGGGGAGCTGAGTGCAGCAGAGATGTGGTGCACAGGATCTGCTTTCTTCTCAGTGCCTGACCCTACCTTCCCTCATCCCTGTCCTTGTAGCTGTTGCTTCAGCTGAAGACCAAGAGCAGGGTGATGAAGATGAGCCCTGTGTGGAGGAGGGCCCTGAAGATGTGGTGACCATGACCCTGAAGCGCGAGGCCAGCATCCGTCAGAGAGACTTCAGCCGCAGGTGAGGACTCAGCCTGGGCTCTCAGCTCCCTCCCCTGGCCCCTGCACCTCCCTCAGAGGTGGGGGTCTGGGAGCTTCTCTGGTGGGTCTCCTACAGACAAGGGGCTGGGGGCCTCCCTACTTGCTCCTACCACCCGCTGGGCTGGGTAAGGAGCATCTGATCTTGCCTAAAGGCCACGTTACTGTGTCACAGCCTTACTCTGCGGCCTTCCCTGAAACTCCTGCCACTGGTAGGTTCTGCTTCTGGGGACAAAGGCTGTGATTTCATGGCTGCAAATGCCTAAGGCTTCCACAGGACTCTTTCAAAGCTGCCCAGTTAGGACATTATTTCTCAGAGGGCTCCAGCTCTGGAGTGCCAGTGCGGCATGGGGATGGACCCCAGGAGAGAAGGACCCATCTGGCACCCTGTGACTAATACTGCCCATTGCCTCCCTGCAGCCTTAGTAAAAACAGCACCAATTCCTTGGAGAAGGCCCAGGAGGAGCCCCCCAAGAAGCTGAAGGGCCAGCAACTGATTGAGAAAGAAACTGTGGAAACTGGCAAGGTGAGGAGGGTGGATGGGGTGGGCTGCCCTGGCTTGCTGCTACGAGACCCTGCCTGTGGCTCAGAGGAGCTGGTGCTGGCGTTCTGTGGCCTCATTGCAGCCGAGAGGCACTGAAGGAGACAGCTGCTGGGGCTGGTGGGCGAGGTGGTGGAGAGGAGCAGAGTGGGCAGCAAGGTGGGAGTCCCAGGGCTGTGCTGGTTGTCACTGGACATGGTTTACCAGGCAGCGGTGATGGGCTGAATTGGTCCACAGGTGAAGTTCTCCATGTACCTGCGGTACCTGCGGGCTGTCGGCTTGTGGTATTCTTTCTGGGTCGCCATGGGCTACGTCGCACAGTACGTCGCCTTCGTGGGGACCAACCTGTGGCTCAGCGCCTGGACTGACGATGCGCAGCACTACCTGAACCAGACCTATCCCGTGGAGCAGCGGGACCTGCGGATCGGGGTCTTCGGGGCACTGGGGGTGTCACAAGGTGAGCGTGGGAGCACAGAGGATCCTGTGAACCTCAGCCATGTGGTCCAGAAGGGATCTGGCTTGCGAGGCCTGCAGCCAGCGGTGCAGCCAGGAGCAGGGGGCCCAGCATCGTGTCCATCTGCCTGCTGCCGCCTTCTCCCTTGCTCCTGGCTCAACTGGGGACAGATATCAGTGTGAAGCCACCATAAATTTCCCCAAGAAGTCTGTGGTGCCCCCTTAGGCTGAAGATCATCGTCCTTTACCAGCCTGGAGATAGTGCCAGGCCCCAAGGCTTTCCAAAAGGGTTAATGTTCTTCCTCTGTGGTGGGACACAGTTACTGGGGTCTCCCAACAAGGTGGGGTGCAGGACTATCACAGTGGCTTGCTGCAGATCTGCTGGCTTGGAGGTGCTCGATGTGTCCCTTGATCCAAAGGGTGCCTGGGGCCAGTGTCACACATGAGCTGGTGATGACCACCCTGTTCTCTCCTTGCAGCCCTCTTCCTGCTCTTTGCAACCATCCTGTCTGCTCAGGGTGCCGTGCGAGCCTCCCGGGTTATGCATCAGCAACTGCTCAGCAACATCCTGCGCGTGCCCATGAGCTTTTTTGACACGACCCCAACTGGCCGCATCGTGAATAGGTTTGCCAAGGTGAGAGAGAACAGCCCCAACATGGAGAAGGTGTTTGTTCCAGCAGGTCTGGAGAGCATTGGGTGGTGGCACAACCCTGTTGCTGTTTAGCGCTGCACAGGTGAACCCAGGGCAGGGCCTGGAAGGGACCAGAAGGGCATGGAGGATGTCAGGCTGACTGTCAGGCAAACAGCACCCCGGGCTACACTCGCAGGAGAGTGGCCAGCAGGTCACAGCAAGTTATTATCTCCTCTCCTCAGTGCTAGGGAGGCCACACCTGGATACTGTGCCCTCTTTGGGGGGCATCTGGTCAAGAGGGATGTGGAGAAACTGAAGAGGGTCTGGAGTAGATTACCGAGAGAGTCAGGAGCCTGCACGGACCTGGGCTCAGCCCTGTCCCTTTCTCTGCCTCGATTCCTCCCCTGCGTCCTGGGTCCAGATGAAGATGCGGTTCCCAAAGCTGGTCTGTGTTACAGGAGAATATTATAGAAGGCTTCTCTGTTAAATCAGCCATTCCCAAGCTCAGAGCTGTAGCCCTAAATGGGGTTGTGACCCTAACGCCAATTCAGTGTCATCCAGTATTTTTCCAAGTGTCTGGTACTACGTTACCACATGAGTGTGTAGGAACCCCATATGTGGGGCGCCTTTGGGCTTCTCCCCCTCTCTGGGGTCACTAACTGCTTCTTCCCACTCCTTTGTCCTCCACAGGACATCTTCACCATAGATGAGACCATTCCCATGTCCTTCCGCAGCTGGCTCTCCTGTTTCATGGCCATCATTAGCACATTGCTCATGATCTGCTTGGCCACTCCATTCTTCGCTCTTGTTATCATTCCATTGAGTATCTTCTACTATTTTGTGCTGGTGAGTAACCGGGGCTTGAGGGAAGCTTCTGCCCTTCTAGGAGCAGTGTCTTTGTGGCTGCTGGGCTTTGTGTTGGTAACCAAGCTGTGTCCCTCATTTCAGCGCTTCTATGTCTCCACGTCACGCCAGCTTCGGCGCCTGGACTCTGTAACCAGGTCTCCCATCTACTCCCACTTTGGTGAGACAGTGTCAGGCCTTTCTGTGATCCGGGCCTATGGCCACCAAGAGCGGTTCCTGCAGCAAAATGAGAACACCATGGACATCAATCAGAAAACAGTTTACTCCTGGATAATCTCAAATAGGTGAGTTTTATTCCTTGTGCCGCAGCACAGCCCAGGGGCTTCTGGTTCCTGGGGGAGGTCCCAAGATGCTGCAGTCCTCCCTCTTGATCTCAGGACTTGAGGGTCTGTGTAGGAACTGGGGGACCTTGGGATAGGGACAGCATCTGAGAGATAGAGAGTCCAGCGTAGGGCAACAGAGATGATGGAGGGATTGGAGCATCTCCCTGATGAGGAAAGGCTGAGAGAGCTGGGACTCTTCAGCCTGGAGAAGAGAAGGCTGAGGGGAGACCTTCTTAATGCTGACAAGTCTCTAAAGGGGGGGTTGAAGGAGGATGGAGCCGGACTCTTTCCAGTGGTTCCCAGGGACAGGAC
>QJSC01027144.1:79158-135300 GCA_003697955.1 Calidris pygmaea | reverse complement strand
ATTCTGAAAGGCAGAGTGTGCCCCCCAGAGCCTGGGCAGGGGGAGCTGTGTTGTCAAGGGCTGAGATGCTCTTGGTGGGTTCTGGGGAGAGGCTGATGGTCCAGGCCGGGTGGGAGGGTAATGGGAACGCTGGCTGGTGCTGATGTGTTACTGGTAGGTGCTTTGGGTGTGTGTGGGTTGTACAGCTAGGACTCCTCTGATACGTGGCATTACCAGCACAGGAGGTAACGTGAGAGCCAGGGAGTGACAGGTAAAATGACCCTGCTTGCAGAACTGGCCACAGATCATGTGCCGTGTAGGTGCAGGTACCGTGTCTACAGCGCTGGGCTCGGAGCTCTCCCACCCACCCCTCAGCTGTCCTCTCCTGGTGCAGGTGGCTGGCCATCCGCCTGGAGTTCGTTGGGAGCCTGGTGGTCTTCTTCTCTGCGCTTCTAGCAGTGATTTCAAAGGGCACTTTGGAGGGCGGCATCGTGGGCCTTTCTGTCTCCTCTGCCCTCAACGTGAGTCAATGGAAGCTTTTTCTTATTCCAGGATGGGGCTGTTCCCGGGAGCTCTGAGCTGGCTGTGGGATACTGCCCTCCCTCCAGCTCGGGTCCACGGAAAGGGGATTAGCTGGGGTGTCCCACCACCTGGGGAGCTGCAATGGAGCCAGCCGAGCACACATCCCAGTGTGAGGGGGATACTTGCTGCCATGGGGAGGAGCGTGTTCCTGCTTCTGCATCCCATGGAGATGTTCCAGCAAAGCTTTTGAAGGGCTGGGGAGAGGGGGTTGAGGCTAGGGAATGGAGAGTTGGGGACCCCGCCAGGGATGCTCAAGCCCAGACTGAGTCCCTGAGCAGAGGTGGGAGGTGGTTGTTCCTGGGTCCCACTGGGCTCTGCGCCATCTGGGCTCTGTCCCGCAGGTGACCCAGACACTGAACTGGTTGGTGCGCACCTCTTCAGAGCTGGAGACAAACATTGTGGCTGTGGAGCGGGTATACGAGTACACGAAGGTGAAGAACGAGGTGAGGAGACCAGGGTCCGGGCAAGCCCCTGCTGCACAGCTCGGTGGTAGCCAGTGTGGCAGGGTGCAACCCCCCAGTGCTCCTGTGCCCCCAGGCTCCGTGGGTGACAGAAAAGCGTCCACCCCGTGGCTGGCCCAGCAAAGGCGAGATCCAATTCGTTGACTACAAAGTTCGTTACCGACCTGAACTGGAGCTGGTACTTCAGGGGATCACCTGCAACATCGGGAGCACTGAGAAGGTGAGGACCTCTCTGCCTCTGACCTCACTACACCCGATCTGTAGTGACACGGTGTTAAAGTTGTTCCTGTCCTCTTACCTTTGGTCTGTGGGCTGGGGAGGGATGGTGACGGGACAGTGAAGACTTGAGCAGTGGGGCAGGGACCAAAGGAGATAGTCTGGGAGATGGTGATTGCAGATGCAGGGCAGAAATGCCCACCAGACCGAGGTAGAAACCATCTTCCCTGTTTTCTTCAGCCCTGCCAGTTGGTCTAAACTGCTGTTTCTACAGGTTGGGGTTGTGGGTCGAACTGGGGCTGGAAAATCCTCCCTCACCAACTGCCTCTTCCGGGTGCTGGAGGCAGCCGGAGGGTCAATCTTCATCGACGAGGTGGACATAGCGACGATTGGCCTCCACGACCTGCGCCAGAACCTCACCATCATCCCCCAGGTGCACTGACCTCATTTGACCTCCCCGTGTCCCACTGCTGCGTGGCCTCCCCAGGCTGCGTGCCCTGGGCAGCGCAGTGCCCTTAGTGGGTGCTGTGGGGAGCTCAGGGGCTGTGAGCGTCCCATCGTCACCTCCCCTGCCCAACTGCCCGCCGAGGTGGGCAGGATGTGGCCAAACTCGGGGGGCCTGGAGCCACGGTGTGGCTGAAAGCAGTGCTGTCCCTGGCAGGACCCCGTGCTCTTTACTGGCACCCTGCGGATGAACCTGGACCCCTTTGACCAGTACACAGACGAGGAGGTCTGGAAGGCCCTCGAGCTGGCCCACCTGAAGACATACGTGCAAACCCTGCCCGAGGGGCTGCTCCATCTTGTGAGCGAGGGAGGGGAGAACCTCAGGTGAGCGGAGGAGTGGAGACGTGCCCAGCTCCCCTCCCTTCCCTCCATCCCGGGGAAGAGCCTGGGACAGCAGCCTCCAGCAGAGGGGCCGTGCAGGGACAAGGGCGCACCAGCTTCTGGGAGGGAAGGTGGGAGAAAAGGGTGAGCGCTGTCAGGGAGCCAGCGTGAGCCAACCCTTCCGTGGTGGCCCAGAGAGCAGGATGCTGAAGGAGGTGGCACTCGTGGTGGCAGGTGATCAGCTGGGGCAAGGCCAGGGAGGGCTGGGCAGGCCACGTCGGGGTCAGGGCTTGCAGAAGTGATGCTGGTGTCTGCCCAGTAACGCCTGTTTCCCGCTTCATCCCAGTGTTGGGCAGCGGCAGCTGGTGTGCCTGGCCCGGGCCCTTCTCCGCAAAGCCAAGATCCTCATCCTCGATGAAGCAACAGCAGCTGTGGATCTGGAAACTGATCATTTAATCCAGACGACGATCCGGAGCGAGTTTGCCGACTGCACTGTGCTCACCATCGCCCACCGCCTCCACACCATCATGGACAGCAACAGGTACCGCGGGGCAAGGGGAGCAGGGCCCTGGGCTCCTAGGAGGGGCAAGAGGTGGCCAGGGGCAGGGACACAGCCAGAGGGGCAGGGGTGGACGTAGTGCCTGTGACAGCAACAGACAGAGCTTCTAGGAGAACAGAACAGAAGGAGGGGAAGGACGGCCGTGCAGTAGCTATGCCTTTGTGGGGAAAATGTCTTTTGGGATCCTTCCTTACTGCAAGAGGCCATAGAGAATCACATGGGGTTGGAAGGGGCCTCTGGAGATCATCCAGTCCAACCCCCTGCCAGAGCAGGGCCACCCAGAGCAGGTTGCACAGGAACGTGTCCAGGGGGGTTTGAATGTCTCCAGAGAAGGAGACTCCACCACCTCTCTGGGCAGCCTGGGACGTTGCTGATACTCTGTGTCACCCCCAGTGCAGGGAGCAGAGCTGTGCCCTCACTTCTGTGCAGAGGGGAACCCACAGCTGTCCCCAGAAGGAGCTGGGGGTCGGTGGGGTTGTGGTGTGGGCACCAGCAGCGCTATGGGCTGGGATCCGGGGAGCTCAGGCCACCTTGTTCCCTGCCGCAGGGTGTTGGTGCTGCAGGCCGGGAGGATTGTGGAATACGACAGCCCTGAGGAGCTGCTCCAGAAGCAGGGCGTCTTCTCCAGCATGGCGAAGGACGCCGGCATCACCGCTACGGAAAGCACCCCGCTGTAGGAGCGGAGCAGCCCTCGGGGGTGCGGGCAGCTCCTGCCCGGGGGCACCCACGGAGCAGCCACGGCCCTCCCCGCGGCTGGGCTGCCCTGGAGTCGGTCTCTGCTGGGAGATGGAGAGGGCAGCTCTTGCCTGTCGGGGAGAGCGGGTCTGGACGGGAAGGAGCTGTCAGCCTCGCGCCCTGCTGCTGCCCACAGAGGGCCTGCCGCTGCGTAATTTATTCCAGTATAGAGGGAGAAATGTGTGTGTCTGGCAGGGAGGCCACGGCCCCTGGGGGCGTCTGTTTTTGTACTTTGCCACCCCGCGGAACCTCGCGGAGAGCTGCTGTAGCACCTTGGAATGAAGTTTAGTTTAATCTAAGACTGAATGTTATCATTTATTTACTTTTTGTACCTGTTTCTTGTCTTCTAACTAAAACTTTAAGAAATGCTAAATAAGCTTCGTTTTACCTTTAAAGCTGGCTGGTGTCTGAGGGAAGTTGGTAACGCGGGTTCTACAGCCACAGGTGGGTGGGGAGCCCTCCCCCAGCGGCACAGCTACCCCCAGGCACCAACCCCACTCTCTGGCAGCAGAGGTGAAGCCAGGGCCTGCCTTCCCCAGGGCTACAGCTCCCTTGGACTGTGGTGCAAATAACCAGGGTGGTCCCTGGGGCTATGGTCACCACTGGTGGGGCAGAGCTGGAGCTCTGGCTCCAGGCTACAAACCTGACTGTGCTGGACACCAGCTGGAGAAGTGCAGGCACGTGCACGTGCCCCACTGACACGCACACACGTGACTCACACAAAACACGGCCATTACTGGTGACAAACTTTTGTTCTTGGGCATGAAAGGCAGGAGCTGCAGCACCGACACCAGCCAACCTGTGCGTGCTGCGGCTGCCCACCTGCTCCCAGCAGAGCAAGCCCCTTCACCCCAGCCTGTGGCAGGAAGGACACGAGCCCCCAGCAGCCCCAGCTGAGTCATGTAAGACACAGCACTGGGGCCAGGGCAGTGCCAGCACTCCATCTTC
The DNA here is from genome assembly GCA_003697955.1 of Calidris pygmaea. Lineage (NCBI taxonomy): Eukaryota > Metazoa > Chordata > Aves > Charadriiformes > Scolopacidae > Calidris > Calidris pygmaea. The sequence continues at coordinate 130,995 of QJSC01027144.1, read as the reverse complement.
GTGAAGAACTTCACTGTGAGGGTTCCCTAGTGCCTGAGCTGCAGCTGGCACAGACACCAAGGAGAAGCAGCATCCTGAACCCCACCGAAAGGCAAATGGTCTTCTGCACAGAGCTCTGTGGGCTCTCCTCCCGGCTCTCCCAACACCCTCACAGGCACCTCCTACTCACAAGGGCAAATCTTTATTTACAGAGCAGCAGTACAGGGGACACAACCACCGTCCCAAGGAGAAGGGAACTTCCAACCTTCAGGGCACAGCAGCAGCAGGTAAGACACACCACCCTGGCTAAGGGCACTACGTCCCACCCAGAACTTGCCTTGTCCTCCCAGAACATCAGCACCATCTCCTGTGCCCTGCAGAAAAGCGCAGGTGAGGCAGCCCTGGTCAGAGCCCCCCACAAAATCACTCTGGAGAACAGCCTGCACGTTACCTTCTGCCCTGCCCCAGCCCAGAGCAGCTTGGTGGGCACGTCAGCGCAACAATGGGGCCTGGGCACTGGAGACACTGCACTGACAAGGGAAGGTGCTGTTCTGCAGATCTAGAGACAAGACCCTGCTAACTGCTGCTGGCAGCAGAGCTTGGAAAGGCTCCGGCTTCTGGCAGACCAGGCACAGGGACAAAGCACCCCCTGGGGGCTCTGCTGTGGGGGCTTTCAGAGGCCAGGCCCATCCTAGTCCAAGAGCTCAACCATTCCCCGTGAAGCTCCGAGCTGCTTCCCCAGGCAGTGTGTGGATGTCCCACCCTGAGGTCCTGCACAGACAGACGTGACCCAGCTCCTGCTGCTGAGAAGGCACAGGGGGCACGTTCACAGGCCCTGGGTTGCTTTTAACACCATTTGGCTGAAGATGGACTCTGGAAACTCAGCAGTAGTTCCACAATTAAACCCACAGCAGCTTCTCAGTCTCTATCAAGCTCTTCCTGCCCCCAGGCCACAGCCCCACGCTCTGCTCCCACCTTGACACAGGAGGCCCAAACAGCACAGGGTGAAGGCAACTCACCCCTGCCCTCACACAAGCTGCCTGCTCCTGCCTGCCCTGCCAGCCCATCCTCCTTCCTTCCCAGAAGGGGAGGTGGCAGCCAGCATGGTGGGGCCCAGGAGCACTGCACAGCTGCGAGGGACACAGGCTCAGGGCGAGCAGCGGGGGCTGCAGGGCTGGCCAGCCTCCCCGAGGCCCCTGGCAGTCCCAGCAGGAACAAGGCACGGGGTGCAGGCTCCTGCCTGCCCCCTCACGTGTACTCCGTCTTCCGGATGTAACTGGAGGGCACGTAGCCCTGCTTCCCGTGTGCCTCGGCCAGCCACCACTCCCGATTGCCTGTGATGTCCTCAAACTGCAGGATCCTGAGTCTCTGGTTAGCTGACACGCTCAGCTCGTTGCTGTTTCGGCCTTTGAAAGTGTAGAGAGCATAATAGACCTGTCAGAGAGAGGGACAGAGGGAGAGCGTCAGCTGGATGGTCGTGACACATGGCCTTGCTTCTGCATCGCACAGGATGCGTGCGCTTTTGCTTCTCTTCCCAAAGAGTGACAACGCCAGCTCTGTCCCGGCCTCTGCCAGAGCTGCCCCCACCTGCCCACCCCCATTTTCAGCCTAGTTCTCTGCCTCTGCACCTCTGCCGCTGGGAGAAAAGGTCTCATCCTCAACCTTAGACATTTGGAATAAAGAGCCTCCACCTTCCACCTCTCCCTGGTCACTACCAGGGAGGAGGACGATTCAGCCCCCACTCAAGCAAAGGGGTCAGCCCCTGGGGTGGCTGGGCGCTCACCTGGTTGCCCTCAGACTCACTGCTCTCCAGCCCAGAGTCTCTGTCCTCCACCGAGGGCGAGGGCCTGGGATGTGCTTTTGCTGCGTGCCCGTTACGGGAGCTGGGGCTGCAGCCCAGCTCGGGGCGGCTGTAGCGGCGCTGAAACGTCACTGTACCGGCCTCCAGCGGGGCCGTCCTGTCACCAGAGCCAAGCTGGGGCACAGAGGGGGTGTCTGTCTCCGAGGCGGGCTGTGGGGACTGGTAGGGGTCTGCTGGGGAGGCAGAGTCCTGCAGGGGTTTCTGAGTGAAGGTGACGGCCGCCCCACTGGGGCTGAAGGTCAGCGTGGTGTTGCTGTGGGGAGAGGAGCTGCTGTGTTCTGACTCGTTGGAAGACTGGCTGCCCACAGAAACGTCCGACTGGCTGCGGCGCGGGTTGTAGGGCTTCAGAAAGGAGCTGTACACAAAGCCCTTGGTCACTGCAGAGAGAGAGGAAGAGAGCTTAGATGGGGGATCAGAGAAGGGGGTCACAGCAGGCACCGAGGGCAGGGAGCAGCCACCTACCCCCATTGTCTATGAGCCAGCGATTCTGGCTGCCCATGGGGTCCTTCTTCTTGATGACACCCACGATGTCTCCTTCCAGCAGCGAGACATCCAGGTCTTGGGCAGCATTGAAATTGCGGTCGGCCTGGAACAGACTGTCTGGGGGATAGCGGGCCAGGAGGGCAGCTCGGATGTCATCCGACTGCAGGAGGTAGCTGGGCTGCAGGAACAAGACCCGTGTCAGCAGTTGTCCTGGGCTCCCCCACAAGCCCTGACACAGAGCAGAGGGAACTCACCAAGCCTACAAGGGGCTGCCGCCGGGCGGACTGCCGCTCCACGCTCTTCCTTTCAAAAGGCTTTTTGGGAGCTGCCTGGGACTCTGGGAAGAAGGTGAAGGCCTGGAGCTGCTGGAGGACTCGACTGTGCTCATCCTGGAAGACAGCGATGAGGTTCCCCTCCTTGCCGGACACCTTCAGCAACTGGAACCAGAGCAGTGTTGGGGTCACGGTTAGGCGAGAGCAGCTAGGAGGAAAAGTGGCCAAGAACCACAGCAGAGACCACGCCAGCTCCCAGGCCAAGCAGGGATCCGAGCCCTGCCTGTAACTCGCATCAGGCCCAGGTTTGCAGTCCTGTCTGGACCCGGCTTTGAGTAGTCCCCAACCTCATGACCTGAGATTCCTCTGGCAAATGCTCTCCGGCCACTGCTCCAGGAGCAGCTAGAGCCTCTGCCATCTCTACTCACAATTGCATCAAGACCCTCCAATCCCTGACCTGACTCCATCCCACAGGAACCCTCCCCAATGCACTTGGGGCCGGAAGCTGCAGCAGCAGCTTCCCCCGCAACGGGGCAGGTCCCAGAGAGGCTTGGGGATGAGCCTTGCACAGAGATTAGCGCTCCCCTGCGCCCTGAGCGCTGGCTGTGCTCTGGGAACCCACCGACAGCAGTGGCCTCAGCTCCTCCAGGGCCAAGCGCACAAAGTCACAGTGCGCCTCGGCGTAGCCCCGCACGCAGCTGGCAAACAGCTCCTTGGCGAAGCGCAAGAACTTGGGCAGCTCGTCCAGCAGCTGGGCATTGAGGGCCTCGTAGTTGTTGCGGGCTGACTGCAGCTCCTCCAGTGTTCGCTTGTCCTTCAGCTTCTCCGCTCGCTCTGTGCAGTTGTGGAAGTCGAGGAGCTTGTCGAAGCGTTTCTGCACCAGCTTGTGGGGCCCCGCAAACATGCTCAGCAACTGGTTCAGGGGCGAGCTCACCAGCCGCTCCGTCCGCTCTTTCTGGTGGGCAGAGACGCAAGGAGCAGGTGAGACGAGGTGCTCTCTTCCACCACATAGTGAACACCAGCAGCTCACCCTCCAGCACACAACTTCCCCAGGCCCACATAGGGTCTATCTTCCTGATGGCACCCACCAGAGGTCCCTTCCAACAGGAATTATTCCACACTTTTAAGTAAATGGGCCAGCATGGGTAATGGTATGGAAGCACCTGAACCAACCACACAGGGAACTGTAACATTTCAGGTATGAAAAAAAATGTGTATCTAACAGGCACGCTCAACACACATCATAAATCCACAGGCATCAAAGCTCTCAGGAGGGGAAAGCTGCAGAGGAGCACTCGCACCCTCCCAGGCTGTGTTACCCTCCCTGCAGCCTCCCAGGGGCTGCCAACCTGCAGCAGCCCCCGGGGAGGGCCCCGAGCACGCGAGAGCATGGCCTCACTCACGAAGTTGGAGAAGAGCTGGTCGCTGATGAGCCGATTCACTTTCTGGAACTGGTCCAGCTCCCCACTGCCCTTCTCCGTGCACAGGTCCCACATGCTCACTGCTGCCAGTGCCTTCATGCAGGCCGACTCCTGCAGCAGGGACACGCGGTCAGCACAGCCACGCTCGCTGCCTGGAGAAGAGGCCTCCCAGGGCAGCCCAGAGCCTACCCCCCTGGTGGGGCTGAGGGCAGGAGAACTGGCCAGAGGCACTGCAGGTACACACCATGCAGGCAGGAGGGGCAGTGCACGGCAAGCCCCATGGGTTTGGCATCACACGCAGGCTGACTCACCCGGACGTGCTGCAGGTAGAGGGAAAGGTCCCGGATGAAGGACTTGATCAGCCGCTCCTGCATCCGGAAATTTTTCTCTGTCTCTTCAAAGGCTTCATCCTTCATCTATGAGAGAAAATGTCTTGAGGGAGGCAATGCAGCACCTCCCAGCATGCTGGGATGTCACAGGCGACAGGACTAGAGGGAACGGTCTCAAGTTGCGGCAGGGGAGGTTCAGATTGGAGATTAGGAACAATTTTTACACGGAAAAGGGTTATCAAGCATTGGAATGGGCTGCCCAGGGAAGTGGTTGAGGCACCATCCCTGGAGGTGTTCAAAAGACGGGTTGACATGGTGCTGGGGAGCATGGTTTAGTGATGCTTTTTTTGTCAGAGTCAGGTTGATGGTTGGACTAGATGGTCTTGAAGGTCCCTTCCAACCTAGATGATTCTATGATTCTACGTGGGGCCTCCTGCCCACAAGCTGGAGAGCAGAGATGCGTGGTTCAGATCCTAAGCTCATTCTGCGTTGCTGGCTTGGATCAGAGCTACTCACTGGGGAAGGGGTGTGAGAGGAAAGCAGATACCACCACCTCCTCACAGCACCGCAGGACGTAAGCGCACCTGGCAGCTGACGCACATTACCTGGGGTGCAAAGCCTGTGAGATGCTTGAGGTGGCTGCTCACACGGTTGGATTTCTTGATGATAGAGTGGATGTTGAGCTTGGAGATCTTCTCCATGAGGCTATCCTCATCCCCTTTCCGGTACTTTAGCACTAAATAGATTCATATAGAAATCAGAACCCTTGTCACCACAATGCCCGTGTCTTACAGTGCCTCATCAACAGCCTTGCCATGCCACATGTCACAGTGAAATCCAGCACTGTGCCACCTGTAAACCCCTGTTTGGCTCTTGATAGCCCCTCAGTTGGTAGACCCACCATTTAAACTCTTCCATAGGATCCTGAATAGCATTAGCATAAGATGACACAGGAGATGGTGTACAATAATCACTGGACATATAGCAGGTATCTATATTGCTTCTTTAGCAAACATGAGCAATCACTGCAGGCAGCCGATGGCACGCCAGCTTCAGTGGGGCTCTGTGACAAGTAATGTTTAAGACTTGCATGAGTCAGGGCTTCCAAGGGAACATGGGGAGGACGCCTGGCAGGTCAAAGGGAATAATTTTCTCCCTCTATTCAGTCCCAGGGAGGCTGCACTTGGATACTGTCCAGTTTTGGTGCCCCCAGGTCAAGAGAGAACCAGAGCTCTTGACCCACAGAGAAAGCTCAGGTCCCACAGCAAGACCTGGGGGAGCTGAGCTGGGCTGAGGGGAGGCGGAGGGGAATCTGCTCACAGCCAGCAGCTACTTGAAGAGCAGCTACAACAGTGATGGAGCCCAACTCCTCTGAGCAGTGCCAGGCAACACATCGAGGGGCAGCAGCCGGAGACGGCAGCTTGGGAGCTTCAGGGTGTATCAGGGAGGAAAGGCCGTGAAGGTGGTGCAGCCCTGGCCCAGGACAGCGGAGAGGCTGAGACATCTCCATCCTTGGGGGTCAGTGACAGTGGGCTGGAGGGAGCGATGGCTGAGCAGAGTCATGTTGGGGACAATCCTGCTCCAAGCAGGACAGGAGATCCTAAAAGTCTTGCAGCAAGAGCCTCTGTGATTCTGTTCTGCCTACAGATACCCTCCAAACTTAAGTCTCCAAATCTCAGTAAGACAGACTGCCCCAGATTAACTTCCAACCTGTGTTGCTTAAAACTGCATTTTTAAAGTATATATTCTTTTGTCTTATTTTTTTTTGTTTTCATTTAATAGCCACATGGTCAGCAACTGCATACATTTCCTATCTCTGTATCACAAGAAACAGCTGAAGTCAGGTGTGTACTGCGTTACTCCGGATACTGCATCTCACACTCAGATTTTCAAACGTAGCTCTTTTACTGCCATGCTGCTGGGGGCAGATGCCCTCCATGGCTGTGGTTGCCAGCTAATGCTCAGGTGCCAGCAGACACCAACTTCAACACACTGTCCCTTGCTCCCCAGCTACTAACCCAGGTCCTTCCGGCGCTTGTATTCATTGATGTTGACGTTGATTTCTTTGACTGCTAGGACGGCAGCTGTGAGCGGTGCCTTGTCCGGGTGAGCCTCAGGGGTGGCACTCAGCAGCTCCATCAGCAGCAGTGGGTACCGCATCACCCTTTGCACCGGCTTGATGAGGAAGGAGCCCAGGTTAATGTAGTTTGTGCAGCCCCTGGGAAGTTGGGACAAAGGAGATGCGCCAGGTTTCAGTCCACCGCTGCCACACAAGTTCTGTCCCCTCAAACCGATGTCAACAAGACACAGAACCCCAATGCCTCTAAATCCACTGTACTCCCTAAGTCGCACCACCCTCATTTCCAAACTCACTGCACTCCTGAAGCTCTCTGACCAACCCCAGGTTTCCAGACCGCACTCATACCAGGTGACCCTTCCCAGCCAGGATCCTGTCCATCACCGGACCCACTGTGAAATCCCACATTGGCACAGCCTCACACTTACTAGACGCCACTTGCTTCAGACTCTATCCCACCACCCAACAGCCCAGATCTGTCCTCCAGTGCAGGACAGACGGATTGAGGACTGTGCTCAGGACCGCAGTCAGTGCAGGGCTTTCCTGGTTCCTTGGGGCTGACGGCTCCCAAAACCTGTTTCCTGCCCAAGGCCTCCCCTCCCCTCACCACCTGTGCCTGTGTAGCCCACCCACCGCCTCTGTGCGATCACACCGCAGACACCCTGCTCCTCCCACAAAGCACCGTTAGGGCTCCCCAACATGCACCCGGCCTGTGGCAGGAGGTTAGTCATAAGGGAGCAGCCAGGGCAAGACAGACAGGTGGGGACTAACAGGAAGGATGCACTTACCACTCACTGTATAGGCTCCTGTCGGCCCACAGAGTGCCAAAAAGCAAAAAAAAAGCAATGGGTTAATGGGACAGCAGGTGTGCAATCCCACAGCCAGCACCTTCACCCCGTCCCACAGTGATGCTGCCAAAGCAGTGGGCAGCCCTGTCCCCCCAGAGCAGCTGCTGGTTCCTGGGGCATTAACCTCCATAAGGTGAAGCCAGGCACAGTGGCTCCTTCCTCACCAGCCATGGTGGGGCAGGACTTGGGGAACAGGAGCCCTCAATTCAGGACATGTCCCCTTCCCTGTACCTTGGTGGCTTCTGTTCAGAGTTTAAGGAGACCTCCATGTAATCCAGCACTTGTGCATTGGGGCAGGGGCCACTTGAACCTGGAGGCTGGTCACCTACGTACTAACATAGTCAGCCCCTCTCCAGTCACCACCTGAACTGTCCAAGCACTGCTGGCTGGCAGAGGGGCAGGGATGCTGGAGACTGATCCCCGCCCGCAGCCTGGTGGCCGCCACAGCCAGAGGCTCCAACCTGAGGCTATCCAGCAGGTCCAGGAGTAGTTTCTGCATCTTCTCATCCTTCTCATAGGTTTCCAGCAATGCGATTGCCTCATCATGGTTCTGACAATACACTCTGTAGACGCTCTCCAGCTCTGCACGCCGTGTCAGGAACACTGGCCCTGCAGACAGCAGCAAAGCAGGACTTCAGCTGGTCCCCAGCTGCCTCCAACAACACCGGCGTGTCCCACAGTGAGATGCCCAGTGTCCGCCTTCCACACACAGAGCTCAAAATGACAGCGCTACCAGAGCACCCACAATGCCTCCTCAACACCCACTAGCACAGGGAGATCAATCGATCCAGGTCTTCCAGGGGTGAGAAGTGAGGACACTGGTCACTGGAGCCATACCGAGAACAAAGGCACGGGCTGCCCAAGGCCTGAGCAGCAAAACCCTGCAGTGCAGGTGCGAGGAGTGGGGTTTGCTTTGGGGCAAGGGGCCACAGGCACCGTGTCGCTCAGCATAGCGACCCATGGGGCAACAGAGGTCTCCTTGGCTTCGCTGCTGGACTGATGTGCAGCACCAGGGATCAGCGGGGAGGAAGCCCAGCACCAGTGATCCTCTCCCAGCATTTATACTGTTTTACTGTGCCACTAGCAAAGCCCATCCCAGACCACTGAGAAAAGTTAACAGTGGAATTCATACCGATGGCATCTGAAGCCTCCAAGGCGGACAGTAGCTGCTTGGAGAAGCTAATTACCATGTGGATGTTTCCAAAAAGACCTTCAGAGTCTATGTTCTGCATCTGGAGAACAGGAAGAGAGATGTCGTGGATGCGGGAACATGTCCCAGTCTGACTCAACAGCCCCTGCTTGCCCTCCTGTGACCCGTCAGTCCTCAGCTTCACAGCAGCCCCCTGGTGTGACCTCCTGCCACCACAGTCACTTCTGTACTCACTCCCTCGTCCCTCAGTGCACTGAAACTCTCACTCATGTGTCCTACCACAGTGTCCTCCCCTTTCCCAGCAACTTCATCCATGCCTCTGTTCACCTGTCATTCTCCCTCTCCTCCTGCCAACTCTGTCCCCATGCCAAGACTGCGTATTTTCTTTCTCCTGACAATGAATTTAACCTGCAACTCAAATGAAGATTTCCTGCCCCAGGAAATGAATCTGTGACACTTGCTGCCAGGTCTCTTGCTCTCAGCAATGGAGAGAGCTCAGCAGGATCTCAAAACAGATGGACTATTGCAGGGAGCACTAAGAACCATCCTGCTCCCCTCAGCATCGCTGAATTTCCTCTGTGGGTTCCCATGCTGCTGCTTGGCCACCCCCGAGAACAAAGTGGATTCAGCATCCTCACCCCATCCTACTAGTGCTGCACTACAGCTTGCCCCCCATGTCCTACCTGTGCCTGCTGCAGGGGCACCATGATCCTCTCCACGCACATCTCCAGGTCTCTGATATAGTCCCGCTCTGTCTGGAGCAGTTCTTCAATAACCTTGGACCTCTTCTCCAGCATCCTTTGCTCTGGCCTCTCAGTGGCAGCTGAGGATGTCTCCAGGGACGGTGTCTGGGAGGACAGGAGAGTCATCTCTGCCAAGACAGACAAGCAAGATCAGCACCTTCCAGTAAGGATGCAAGAGCAGGAGACAAGGAGCATATAAACTGTGCCACACGCAAGACTGCCAAACACGGCTGTTAGAAAGCAAGACTGTCCACCCAAGAGCCCTTCCAGAGAGGCCACTCGGGGCGCTCCCAGGCCAGCAGGGAGCCCCAGTTTGCTCCCACAGCCTGCCCTGGCAGCACCAGTGACGCTGCAATGCCCCCAGCATCAGGGCAGCAGGCACCAAGCAGCACAAACCTGCTCCAGGCCTCCCCCCTGATGCCGCCCGGGTCCAGACCCCTCTCTGCTGCCCCAGGAAACTCGGTGGGGCCGAGCAGGAGGAAGAGGAGCCCCGCTCCCCTCTTCGACCACAAGTAATGGCGGCCGCCCCCTCCCCTCAGGCCGGGAACAGGGTCTCCATTCTCCAGCCCCGGGGCATTTCCATCTGAATGGCCCAAGGGGCCTGGGGCACTCACAATGGGGCTGCTGGCGGCAAAGCCTGGAGCCGGACCTCGGCAAGCACCGCCGGGCAGGGCCGGGAAGGCTGGGGCGGCATCGCCTCCGGGGCCAGGGGGGGCACCCCGAGGCCCGCGGTGCCCGGCTGCACCCCTCGGGCGGCCACGCTGCCACGGCGGGCGGCCCCGGGCGGGGAGACCCCCCAGGCTCCCAGCACGGCCCAGGGACCTGCCTGTTCCCCGGGGCACCGTCCCCCGCGCCGCAGCGCCCCGGCCCTACCCGCGGGTGCCCAGCGCACAGCACGGCCGCCCTGCAGGCCGGGGGAGCGGGAGGCCGCCCGCCTTCCTCCGCCCTGCCCCCGGGCCCGGGCCGCTGGTTTCCCTCCTGGTTTTCCGTCCCACCTGCCGCTCCCAAGGCCGGCCCAGCCCCCTCCAGCGTTCAATCGAGACTGCTATCCCCCCGCAGACTCCTGGGCCTCGGCCATTTCCTACCCCACCTGCCTCGGGAGGGGCCTGCCCTCTCCACAGCGAAGGCCCCTCGTCTCCTCCCTCCCCCAGCCCGGGAGAGCCCCCTCCAGCTCCTCCCCGGGACGCCCCTCCGGAGCAGGGTCTGGCACACAGTCACTCAGGTCTCTCCCATTTTACAGCTGCTGTGGAGAACCGAGGTCCCCGCGCCTTTTGCAGCCGCCCAGCCCGCCTCAGGAGCTGGATTTAAGGCCAATTGCTGTTTTAACAAACGCCCGTCTGCTCCAGCTGCTCTCCCGCTCTGGGATTTTAGGAGACTTGGGGACATGCCCCAGCTCAGACATTTGGAAAAATGTTTTTGCAGGATTCCCACTCTCTGCCCCTTCGACCTCCCCGGTTACAGCTTCAGGAAACAGCAGCTCAGCCTGGGGGGCTCCCGGGGACAATTGGCAGGGCTTGGGACCTGCCCTGGTACCCCAGCACCCACCATCCACAGCCCACCACCTCTGCCCAGGCTCCGGGCAGCCCCAGCCCTGCCTCCAGGTGACGGCAGTCGCCAGCGGCAGCGTGAAACCTGGGATGGGAAATTCAGGACAAGAGGGAACGGGCACAAACTTCAATGTAAGAAGTTCCATCTCAACATGAGGAGGAACTTCTTTGCTGTGAGGGTGGCAGAGCCCTGGCAGAGGCTGCCCAGGGAGGTGGTGGAGTCTCCTTCTCTGGAGACATTCAGGTTCCTGTGGGACCTGCTCTGGGTGGACCTGCTCTGGCAGGGGGTTGGACTGGGTGATCTCCAGAGGTCCCTTCCAACCCCATGTCATTCTGTGATTCCGTGAAAATTGCAGCTTCGGCCCAAGCATTGTGCTCTGCCAGGCTGGGGATTTTGTGCTAAAATGACCCAGGAAAGAAAAGAAACATGGTTGAGGTGAGACACGGATTCAATTGGAACCACACCAGCACTCCCCGTTCAGAGCAGCAGTAACAAACAGAAACCAGCAGCATTGGCATCAAACAGCAACTTCTTGCAGCTAGCGGCCTGGGCTGAGGACGAACTGATGTGCCTCCTTCAGAAAGAGCAACTTCAAAATCAGCCCCAAACACCCGCCAACTGCAGCAAAGGGGAAACCCAGCTTTCAGATCATCAAGTCCAACCATCACCTCTGACAAAAACCATCACTAAACCATGTCTCTAAGCACTACGTCAACCCGTCTTTTAAATCCCTCCAGGGATGGTGCCCCAACCACTCCCCTGGGCAACCCATTCCAAGGCTTCATAACCCTTCTGTGAAAAAATTGTACCTAATCTCCAATCTGAACCTCCCCTGGCACAATTTGAGGCCATTTCCTCTTGTCCTATCACCTACACCTTGGGAGCAGAGACCGACCCCCCCTGGCTGCACCCTCCTTTCAGGGAGTTGGAGAGAGCCAGAAGGTCTCCCCTCAGCCTCCTTTTCTCCAGGCTGAACCCCCCCAGCTCCCTCAGCCTCTCCTCATCAGACTTCTTCTCCAGATCCCTTCCTAGCTTCGTCAAAGATCAGGATTTTGCATTTATCCCCAGGCAAAATGCCACCAAATGAAGCTTTAGACAGAACATCTCAGAAGTTTAACTGTACCACCAAACCACCCTGCTGTGCTCCCAGCTTTAGCCAGAGCTAAACTGCAGCCACACGATGTGTCTGGCTCCAGCTTACCAGAAGGGAGCCGGGCATTCTCGGCGCCACCAGCGAGCGCAGCAGCTCTCCACGCTCCACCAAGCAAATCCCAGGCAGGGAAATCTAGGTCAGGGCACTTCAGAGAGCGCCCTGCAGCCAGGATTCCACCGACACCCGTGGGATTGCCAGCTCCGTGACACTCAAACCGCCACCCGCAGAAGGAAAATTAAAACCTCACCTGCACAGATTTTAAGCCCTTAGTAGTCACCAGCTCAGCTCACCTTGCTTGATCTGGCAGGATGCTGGTCACCAGTTCTACCCGCTTACACCACATCAGTATTTGCAGTATTTTGAAAACTCATACGAATTAATTCTCCTCCGGCCTTCTTGCTCTGAATATTTCAAGATTTGTTTAAAAACGAAGCTATGCTGCAGCCAAGTCTCTTAGGGCTCTTGCTGTTTACCCCAAGTCCAGCATTCTCCTTCACCAGTGAACTCACAAGTCACCCTGCTGCTGTTGAAACACTTGTAGTTCAAAAAATTCAGACACAGAATTTGTTTTTAATATTTGACTCTTTTATCTGACCAATATCTATAATACTTAGGATTTGTGTCTGACACATTTAAAAATTCTCACTTTTTGCATTTGATACTATCTCTGATGGAAATTGATTTCCATCAATTTCTTTTTTCCTGTTTGACACACATTCTTTTATGTCTAACAGCAGCTTTCCCTAAATGAGGCTTATTAAGCATTTAACTAAACCCACTCATTTCACAGCTGTGGGTTTTGGTCATCCAGTAAATGTTTTTAAACAGACCTCCATTTTACTTCACAGATTTTCTATTTAAATGTTACCTTTCAATATGAGTCACCACGCCCATCAGCTTTGGAAGCAAAAGCCCTACACCACAGCTGGAACTGGCTCCGTTAGCCTGCAGGAATGCGACTGGTATTCTAATGAAGCCACCAAATTCCAATCCAGTGACACATTTGTTTAGCCATGACACGGATACTAAATGGGCATTCAGAAATACACTTCCAAAAACAATATTCTCAATCACAATTTTCAAAGACTCAAAATGTCTTGTAGGTGGGGCGAGCTCTGCCATCTCTAAATTAAACCCTCTACCTAAATTGCTTTCTCTATCCCCTTTGGCATATTTGTGACAAGTCCTTGGTTTTCTGGATTGGTCTGATGGTCTGTGACAGCCTCCCAGGAGCGCCTGCTTCTGAGCTTTGCCAGTTCGCCTGCTGGCACACGGGAGACTTCATCCTGGCTCGTAACGCAGCCCCTGGCAGTGGGGTGTCAAGATGGAGCACGCTCCCACCGCTGCGCTTCCCGTGGAGGCCATCATTTAATATTGCAATCGCATGGCTCATCCCGCTCATCTCAGAAATACCCCTTTCACCAACTTTCTTCCAATTAACAAAAGCTTCTAATTCTTACTACCCAACCTCCTAGCGGGAGCACACACACAACTGGAGGTTTTCTACCTGTCCCACTCTGGAAGCAAAGCTGACCCATGGAAACCAGATCCAACAGTACACATGCCCATCATGCACAGGACGGGGGGCTCCCCCAAAGGGCTGCATTGCCCCCCCAACTCCTCCTTTTCGGGGCTCACCTGCCAGCATCCCCCGCAGCATCCCCTGCAGCACAGCACGGCCTCGCAGAGCGCCCAGGCTGCTGATGCCATCTGGAGAGGGACACGTTGCCCACCAGCGCTGAGGACAACCGCTTGCACCGGCCGGGTGAGCAGGAATCTCCCATGGGAGCTACAGCCACCTGGGACGTGAGCCCAGCCCCGGGCTCACAGCTCAGTCGAGTCAAGCAGTGACTCAGGACAAAACAAACCAGCTGCAAATATTCGAAGTATGTGGATGCTGGGAGGGGAGGAGCCACTGCCTGCCATGGGAAGAGGGGGAATGAAACTAGGGCAGGGAATAATTACTCTGAGCGAAAGGCTAAACTTGCTGCCAGAAGCAGGATCTGGCCAGGGTGAAGACTCTGACTCTGGACATTGCTAATAAGCCTGTAACAGAATATATCCACTGCTCCCAAAGCAACAGACTGGGGTGTGCAGCAGAGAGGTGCCATAGCAAAAGAGGACTTCAGCCTACAGAAGTGAATTCAGCCTTGGCAGAGTCCTGAGACTATGCAGCAGGAGATAAATCCAGACAAAAATAAAAATGAGCTGAAAAGGAATAGAATGGGGACACTTCTCCAAGGCCACTGGAACAGCTTGATGACTCAAAGACGTGTGCCGCCATCCAGCGAGACCTGGGGAGGCTGGAGAGCTGGGCAGAGAGGAACCTGATGAAATTCAACCAGGGCAAGCGTAGGGTGCTGCACCTGGGGAGGAATAACCCCCTGCACCAGCACAGGTTGGGGGTGACCTGCTGGAGAGCAGCTCTGACGAAAAAGTCTTGGGAGTCCTGGTGGACAACAGGATGCCCAGGAGCCAGCAATGGGCCCTTGTGGCCAAGAAGACCAATGGCATCCTGGGGGGCATCAGGAAGAGTGTGAGCAGCAGGTGGAGGGAGGTCATCCTGCCCCTCTGCTCTGCCCTGGGGAGGCCCCAGCTGGAGCACTGGGACCAGTTCTGGGCTCCCCACTTCCAGAAGGACAGGGAACTGCTGGAGAGGGGACAGCAGAGGGCTACAGAGATGATGAGGGGCCTGGAGCATCTCTCTGATGAGGAAAGGCTGAGGGACTTGGGTCTTTTTAGTCTGGAGAAGAGAAGGCTGAGGGGGGATCTGATCAATGCCTATAAATACTTCAAGGTTGGGTGTCAGGAGGATGGGGCCAGTCTTTCTTCAGTGGTGCCCAGGGACAGGACAAAATGTAACAGGCACAAACTTGAACATAAGAAGTTCCACCCAAACATGAGGAGGAACTTCTTTCCTGTGAGGGTGGCAGAGCCCTGGAAGAGGCTGCCCAGGGAGGTGGTGGAGTCTCCTTCTCTGGAGACATTCAAACCCCACCTGGACACGTTCCTGTGCAACCTGCTCTGGGTGGCCCTGCTCTGGCAGGGGGTTGGACTAGATGATCTCCAGAGGTCCCTTCCAACCCCAGATCATTCTGTGATTCTGTGTTTGATGCAGACCCTGCTTGGTAGGGACCTCTCTGTGCCTGAGTAAGATTAGAACCATCGCCCCAAACAGCCTGTGGTTGTCCAGACACAAACACAGCCACCCTGCACTCAGTGTGAACACAGCCCGGTCCCAACCCATATTGCAGAAAAAAGTGAAGCAATATGATAGTGTACAAAGAACTAACCTTCTAAAGCTGAAGCAAAGCTTCAACAAAAGTGTGAGCAAAAGCACTGATGGAAAAAAGAATGGAAGTTGGAAGTTCTTTGAAAGGATGATTTAAATAGATAATCCAAAAAACACGGTTATGCAATCAAGAGAACAATATTGGTAAAAAATCTGTCCTGGGTCTGTGCTTCAATACAAATTAATTAACAATTATAGAAAACCAGATAATAGACAACAGACATACCAGGAACTCTGAAGTACAGAAAAATGAGAAAAGAAACATATGAAGAAAAATTAATGGCTGGTAGAATTAAGAATAAAATGCTACTTTATAATAGACTTTTATTTCCATCCAGGACTAAAGAAACCCTTTCAGTGACACAATCCCACAAGTAAGCAGAGACAGTAAAATTTTGGTAAGTTTGGGAAAAAGGCAGAATTATACAATAAATATTCTATTTCTTTACATCTAAAAAGCAAAATTGGGGTCAGATTGGGGTCCTTGGACAAGGGCAGAGGAGTGCAGCAAGGTGCTCACACCCTCCTGGAATGCTTCACACAGCTCTGAAGTCTCCACTACTTTAAAAGAGTCAGAACTGAAAAATGAGTGAGCATCTGAAAGAATAAACACTGAAAAATATTCCTATGAGTCTGTGCCATGAGTAGACTCTATTCACTACTATTTTAAGACTCTATTCACTACAAGGAACTGAAGACTGAAAAATTACTTAATTGCAGTACCTGCCTCAGAAGAAAATCCATCAACTAAAAAGCTCTAATTTAGCAGAAAAATGCTGGGGTTCAGAGATTAAATGCAATATATTAGCATGCAAAACCTTTAAGAGTGATGGTGACTAAGCAGCAAAGCTATGACAGGCAGGTTCTCCTTCTGTTGATGTGGCAGGCAGACACATCTGAGTCTCATCCCAAAGAGATGCTCTAACCGAGTAGCCATCACTGGGCTGCACCGCAGAGAAATCTGTCCCGAGTGTAATAACCCTGCTCACAGAAAAGATCAGGCCGTGCCAACTCTACCGGGGCTTTCAAATCCTAAATTCTGTTACTCTGTGGACAGGAGGAGGAACGTGGGAGAGATGTAGACAGCATTAGATAAGTTGCCTGGAACACCCACAGAGGGAAAAACAGAGTCAACTTTTTCCTACCAGCTGGGCAGGAGGGTGTCTGCTGCCAAGCGCGACGGTAGGGCTCCTCGGGAGGCTCCCGGGTGCTGGCAAGGTCTTACACTGGGGCAGCTGCAGCAGCAAAGCATATATGCCCAGGAGGGCTCTTGCTGGTGCAGCACTGAGCCCCAGCAGGGCAGGAGGAGAAGCGTTAACAGGGAATTGCGGCCAGAAACAGGCCACAGGATGGACAATGCTTCAAAACACTTGGAGTCTTCCTCCCTCCTTTCCTGCAGCGGGACACCAGCCCTGACGGCGAGGGCACCCTGCCCCGCACCTCCCACAGCCGCTCCTGCACCCCTGAGCCTGCCGCAGCCGGGGAACAACACCCAGCACCCTCTGCCAGCACAAGCGCGGGTACAGGCAGCGTCTCATTTAACCTCGGAGGAGCACGGGCTCTCGCCCGCCGTCACAGCCCGTCCCCCCTCCTCTTGCACAACCCGGCCAGCCCAGCGCTGCTCCAGCCTCCGAAGGCTTTATGGGCCTGTTTCCCTCCCCACTCGGCTCCCAGCTCCTCCTGGCTCCTCCGCTGCCCTTTGGACGTCCTGGCACTGCAAAGCCTCTCCCTTCCCTCTCCCTGGGGACACGGCTGAGCAAAGTCCCACCCTGTCAGGGCGGCAGACAGTGCAGAAATGCAGCCGGAAGAGTCTGCTTAAACAAATACCTCCAGAGGCCAGATTTCATACTGCTTAAGCTGACAGGCAGCCCCAGCTTCTGCTCTGCCACCTCTCTGGCCGCTGCGCTGCAATGCTGTTTTCCTTGGTGTTTCAACCCTCCTTCATGGAGAGTTCACACACGTGCCTGAGACATGCTGGCAGAAAGGGCGCAAAAGCAGCCAGGTTTTCAGGCACATGGCTGCCCAGTGGGGAGGCCGGTCCACCAAGAAGTGCTCTTTCACCCCCTCTGCCCACACCCTACCACCTTGGTCCCTCCTCCCCAACACACGCCAATGTCCTTGCAACAACGAGCTAATCCCAATCAAGCTGTCTACAACCAACGCTGTCCCAGCCGTGGTGTCAACAGGATAATTCTGCCCATGTGAAGACAGCCCGAGCCCGCCAGCTTTGCCATCTCTCCAGCTCCAGGTGCCAGCTGATGGGACTGGAGACCCCAGGATGTGTTGGGCACCCAAGGCACAGGGCACTCAACTGTTGTAGCACGGGCAAGGGATGACTGCGGTACTGAGGGGCTGGCCATGCAGGAGATAACCCTCCTCGTCTGCAACAGCTCCCCAGCATGGAGATGCCCTGGTGTTCTGCCTGTGTATAATCAAGTACTTGCCCTCTGTGTACATCTGAGTGCTACGACAACTTCCCCTATTTTCTGCTTTGTGCTGCCTAGAAACAGCTGTCAAGCTCTCTGCAGGGTCACGATTTGGTTCCTGCACACAGAATCTGTTCATGATGGGTTATAAACGTAAAACAGGCAGTGGGAATAACCCCAGCACCTCATCCTTTCCCCCATGAGGCTCCTTGGAGCCTTGAGAGAGCAGACAAAGCAGGGCCAGAGGTTGTAGGGTGTACCGAAAGCACTCGGGGCACAGATAGAAGAGTGACTGAAAGGACAACAGTGAGCCATGGGGCTGTGCCACCTGGGCTTCCCTCCCACCTGAGCCTCTGCAAGAGTGGCTCAAGAGCCCTTGCAGGACACGTAGGTGACTGTACAGATGATAATGCCCATTTCAGGAAGCTCCAGGGTTTCCCACAAGAGCCCAGCCATGCTGGCCACCCGCCTGAGCTAGAGTCCTGGGGCTGCCCCGGTGCCAGGGCAGGGCGAAGGCACACCGAGAGCAACTGCCCAGCGTTTCCCTGCGTACCTCGCTTCTCCTTCCTGGTCTGCACAAACTCGGAGTGTCGCAGGGTGCTGGGAGCCGTCCGTCTGTAGAAGCTGTTTCTCTGCAGCACAGATTCCACTCTGTTCGCTTCCTTGGCCTCTGGCTCCCAGAGCTGGCTCCAGTCTGGCCGGCCTGTGCGTACCCTCGCGCGCTCTGTTCCGCCGTCACTCCTGGCTGCCATCCTGGGGCCTGGGGCTGCTCCTTCTGGCTCCCCATGGCCATCATAGTCCACGTCCCGCGTCTTGGACTGTGTGTAGCAGGTGCCTGACCCCAGACTCACACTACTGTCTTCTTGGTCCCTGACACCTGAATATCGCCTTTCCTTCTGTCTATATGCCCCAGATCCTCCATCCTCTCTGTAACGCTTTTCCCCTTCCCTATATACTTGATTGCCTCCATCCTGTCTATATTGCCTTCTTCCCTCCCTATACTCCCCAGAGTCCCTCTCCTGCCTATACCTCCTTTCCTTTTCCCCATAATGTCTTTCACCCTCACTGTAGTCCCTACGAGCTCTATCCTCCTGATACCACCTTCCCTCCTCCCTATAGTCTCGAGGGCCTCTATCCTCTCCATACTGCTTTCCCCGCTCCCTATACTGCCCAGGTACCCTGTCCTCTCTGTACTGCCCTTCTTTTATCTCAGAACTGCAGTCTCTGTATCGAATGCCCTCCCTCTCACACACTTTATAGTTTCTACCCTCTGTATCCTGGCTTTTGCCTTCCCAAGCACTGTCTGCTCTCCTGCAGTCCACATACTGGATATCTTCCTGCCAAAAACTTCCACAGTCTCCATTCACGCTCTGTCGGTCCATGGAGATGCCCTCCCCTCTCCTGTAACCATCCCAGCCGCTGTCTGCTCTCAGGCAGCCTGGGTACTGCCTGCTTGCGCTGGGTCTGTCGCTGCAGTGAGCCTCACCACACAGCGCAGCCACCGCAGCCATGTCCTCCCTCTGCACGGCACAGCAGTCCTCATATTCCCAGCCCAGGAGCTGCGGCTCCCGCCTCGGATCCTCTGCGCCGTGTTTGGTCCCAGGGTAAGTGCACATAGTCCTGCGGGGGTACGGCCGGGGTGCCCGCTACCTGCCCCCCGAGCCCAGGCCCCAGCTGATGCCGCTTCTCTGCTCCGCTCCACTCCTGCGCTCCCGTCCCGAGTGAAACCCGGGCGTCGCTTCCTGAAACCGGCCGGTGAGGGTACGGCGAGGCACGGGCCCAATGGCTGCCCGCCCCGGCCTCCTCCACCTGCCGCCCAGAGTAATCAGTAACCAGCCCCGGGGAGGCAGGCCGGGGCTGGGCCGCCTCTCACCGCCCAAACCAGCTCCGCCGCTTTGCCAAAGCCTCTCCGCAGGCCAGGCGGCTCAGGGGCAGGGAAAAGGAGGGCACTGGAGCGTGCCGAGGCCCTGCCCCAAGACCAGCGTCCGCAGGGAAGGGAAACAAAGTGTGTGTGAGACTGTGGGGAGCCGCAGACCGGCGATGGGATACCAGATGTCTGACCTTCAGATCTGATCTTCAGACGCCCGCCGGCGCGGAGGCCAAACGCTGTGGTCTAGCAGAGGCTGAGCTCTGCCCCACACCTCGCCGGGGGAAACTGAGGCCTTCAGGCTGCCCCTGGCTCAAAGCTGGTGCTGAGCCCGTCCTTCTCCCGGTCCTCACCCACGGGTCCCGGGAAGAGCAGGAGCTGAGCAGCTCCCTGTGCTGTCACCACCCCTCAGCAGTGCCACGCAGCCACAGCTGCCCCCTTCCCTGCTCCAGGGCCAACACCAGGGTCCCCCCGCCAACTGCAACAGGCTTAAAGAACCATCTGGGTTAAGGACCCCAGTGCTAACACACAATAGAAGTTTCCAGGAGGCTGCAGAAACACACACTCCTGTAACGCCTCTCCCTGCAGGGAGCAACATATTCTGAGTTTTCCATGCCAAACGCAGGAGCTCCTATAAGAAACCAAGAGACGACCACAACATGCCCTAGACAGAAACCAGGAAAGTCTGTGGATGTTATCCATGTCTCAGGTTCTTGCAACACTTGTGAGGTATGCACAGCCAAAGCTCCCAGCTGGTAGAAGACAAAAATAAAACGAACGGAGGCTCCTGCTCCAACTGCAGGAGGGCAAGCACTAATCCTGCCCAAGCCTGCAATCTGTGAAACCCTCAGTGCGCACACAGGATGCATCAAAGAAGCAAAGTGCAGATTTTAAACACGTATTTTAGAAAACCACATACTTTCTGCTCTTCCTTTGCCTCCCCACAGGACACACCAAGGGGCTGAGTTCCCCCAAGATTACACCAGCCCTACTTTGGTTGCTGGTCAACTCTTACTGCTTTCCTCCCTCCTGCATGTTCCCCCACCAGTGGCAAGGCAGAGCCTGCACCAGAGCCACAGTGCAAACGCGTTTTGCTAAGCCGAGGCAACACCACATTACTGAGCTGGCCCGCTGCACTGAAGCTGGGCTAGCAAGCCTGAGTCACGCTCTCTGGAGACACTCAAATGTTAAAGGAGGGATGCAACAGAGCTTGGGCAGGGCCCATCTTTATCACAGGACCATAGTGACTACTTATAAACTCTCAGGTTTCTTCAAGTAGTAAAAAATCCCCTAGGACTACTAAGGGGACAACTTGACAGGTAGGATGTCTCAGGTTATTGTGTTAGATCCTGCCTAAAACTTCCAGTTCCAGCAATCAACAGGGCACAGGTTCTGCCGGACCAGTCCTCTGTCAGGAAGCACTGGGACAGCAGGAGACATTTCCCAGCAAGATCATAGAATTGTCTAGGTTGGAAGGGACCTTTAAGATCATCTAGTCCAACCATCAACCTAACTCTGATAAAAAACATCACTAAACCATGTCACTGTCAACCCATCTTTTAAATCCCTCCAGGGATGGTGCCTCAACCCATTCTCCTATAAGAAAAAGATCTATCCCATAAGAAAATTTCCCTTGATCCAGCCTAAATTTTCCTCTTCTGACCTTCACATTATTTAATCTAGCTGCAAATCCTCCAAGCCTCCTTCCAAGCATAATTCTTGCACACCACTGGTGTGGAGGCTGTTTGTCACACGGTTTCCCTGGTGCACCCACATCAGCCTTCATTCCTACGTGCTCTGCATCAGCCATGATCCTGCAGCGAAGTGCCTGGGCTCCCCAGTGCTGATTAAGCAGTGGGAGGATGGAGGCAATGAAGTCAGAGTGAGTAATCCCCAGGCAGGAGCTGGCATTTCACTCCACCTCCTGCGTGCAGTGCCCACGTTTCCTGCACACTGTGGGTTTGGATAACAGAACTGCAGTGTCAGAGCTCCCGGGAGAAGCTGGGGAAGGGACTGTGGGAGATGTACGTGGTCCCATCTTTCCACTCTGTCTACTGTAATACCAAGTATAACGTAACTAACAGCCCTGATCTTCATATGGCATCTTTGGGTTTGGGAGCCAAATGTGCTGATATAAAGAGGACAAATTTCTCCTTCCTGAGTAAATTTTCCGGGCTGCAAGGACAAAAGTCATCTTTTTGGCTACTGACATGCTGCAATTTAAAGCTGTTTGTTCCTGTTACCGACAGTACAGCGTCATTTTCCTCTCTCGACATTCTAGACTCCACAGGAGCACACGGCAGACTTTACTTTTTGCTCACTGACCCTCCCCACTCTCAGGCCAGGCTCAGCAACCCTCTGTGCATCCCCTCTGATTTGAGTGGCGAGTCCCCAAAGGTCTGTATCACCACCAGAGCAGAAACCGCAGGAAACCCAGCGCCCTGCCAGGCTGCGGGCAGTCACACCACAGCCACCAGCTCAGCTCAACTGCAGGACTGCCAGCAAAGCTGCTCCGAAGCTGCTGCTCAATCCCCTACAGCTGAGAGGGGATGAGGCAGGGAGGTTGAACCTGCAGCAGTTGTGTTTTTGCTTGACAGCAGGGACACGTTGGGAATGGATCAGATGAGGGCCCTGGATATACCATGAGGTTGGAAGAGGAGGTGGAAGACTTGAAAGGAAGAGAGGGTGGAGAAGGCCAGGGCTGAGGGATGCCCAGAGAACGACACTGTGGTTCTTTGAGGCAAAATCATGATGATTTATACTGCAACAACACTTACAAAATGACCAAAATCAGACTCCATGGTTGCTGGCTCCAACTGTGCCTGTACGCAGCAGGAGCCAGCTGTCTCCCCGAAGCACCACCATACCATGCCTCTGTAGACTCACCTCTCAGCTCCTGCAGCTCCATGCTGAGGCTCTCGATGTTGGAGTCACAGAAATCAAGGTTTTCCAGGGTCTCCGCTCTCATCAGCTCATCTTGCTGCTCCTCTAGCATCAGGCTTAGCTCAGCACGGGTCTTGCCATAAGCCTCCAGGTCTCGCTCCACCTCTCCGATCCTTGTCAGCAGAATGGAGCAGGGGGAAGCTGATCCTGCCTGTGTCAAGTCCTCACGTCCCTCCTCCACCCGCTGCTCCTGGGTGCTGGGCTGAAGCTGTGCAGGGGCCATGTTCTTCCGCTGGTTGCTTGATGGAGGCCGGGGTGCAGGCCGGGAGGGCTTGACCGAGAAGGACAGAGACCTGCCTTTGGGCACATGGCCACCCAGCACGTGCACAGGGGTTGTCGCAAGGCTGCTGGGCCGAGGAGGGGGTGGCCTCAGGGCCTTCCTCCTCTCTGGCTGCCTGGTGTGGGGGGCACACTCAGGAGACCCACGGACAATGTCCCTCTCAGAGCTGTAGTCCAAGATAGAGAAGTGACGGGAGACCTTGTCCTGCTCAGCACCGGTACTTGACAGACTCTTCTCAAACTGGGCCAGCTGCTCTGTCAGTTTGGAGTCAAGGTCTGTGCAGCCGTCCCCCTGTGCTGCAAGAGGGCAACATTCCCCCCAGCTCCCAGCCCATGTGTCCTGGGCACCTCCCAAGCTGGAGGAACAGGGTTTGGACTTCTCCTGCTGACCTTCCACCCAATCGTCCAGGTCTTGGGCACTGTTTTGGCTCTCCTGGGGCTCGGATGCTGCCCAGCTATTAGCAGAAGAAATCGCTTCGCTCCTGCAAGGATCTGAGGGGGAGCAGGGAGCCTGCGGGGGCACAGTGGTGCTGTCTCCATCACGCTCAGGCAGGGTGTGAGTTTCTGAGTTTCCTGGGGAGGCTGAAACGCTTCCCCCAGGCTCTAACTCACCTGCCTGGCCAGGCCTGCTGCTCTGTTGGGGAGGCAGCTGAGCCGCAGGGAGAAGGCCGTTGACCGTCTTTGTGCGGTCGAAGGGGAAGGACTCTGCTGTGCCTTTGGGATGTGGCCCTTGGTGTCCTGTGCCAGGAAAGGCCTGATGCTGTTTCAAATCTGTGCCAAGATGACCCTCTGTTCTTCCCACTGTGTGAGACAAAACGGTGTCAGGCTCAGGGTGGGCAGCTGAGTCATCCTTCTTTTCCCTGCCATCCTTCCCTGGCAAAGGAAGAGCTTCAGAGCAGCTGCTTTCCAGGTCTTGATGGACAGTGACTCCAGAGCTGCCTCCATCTTGGGGATTCCCAGCACCCGTCTTTTCCCTGCAAGGCTCAGAGGCTTCCAGCCTCACAAATCTGTGTGGAAAGATGCCACGTTTCCCCCTCAGCTCCCCTTCCAGCCAGCCATCCTCCAGAACGCCTATGATCCGAATCTTATCACCCACATCAAAATCCAGTTCCTGGGACTCCAGGGCTTGGAACTGATAGAGGGCCACACCATAGGTGCTCCCTGGCTCCTCCTCCTCCTTGGGGGGCACCTCCACTGTCCCATTGGTGTCACAAGTCCCTGTGGGCTCTGAATCCACTGAGGTTCCTGATGCTCGCAGAGGAGTAAGCAGTTCCACAAAGCCCTCTGGGAAGATGCCCCTGCAGCCTCTCAGCTCGCCTTCGAACCAGCCCGGCTCTGGGACACCAACAATGTTGATCACATCCCCTTCCCTGAAGTCCAGTTCCTCCTCCAGCTGAGCAGACAGGTCCATCAAGGCCCGGGCTTGGCCCAGTGAGTAGACAGGCACCTCCAGGAGAGCACCCTGGGACAGCTGACGGCTCCGAACTGAAAGGCACAGCTCCCGTACACATGATGAGGGGAAAAAGCCCTTGGAACCCCAGCTGCTTCGGCCCTGGAGCCAGCTGGAAGCGAGGGATCCCCCGAGGATCACCAGGTCTCCTGCAGGGAATGAGACACACCGGTTCAAAACTGCCCTCATGATTGCTTCCCGCTTCTTATTCCTGCCTCCCCGTGTCCTTGCTGGCTGCGGGAAAGGTCTGACACTCTGCAGAGAGCGCAGTGCCGGCTGGCAATGCACAGGAGCACAGAATGGAGGGAAGGCACGAAGCGTGGGCAGCCTCTCCTGTGCACATCTCTAAGATACACAGTTCTGGCTGCTAAAAAGCTTTGATTTCTCTCCTAAATGCAAGTTTAAGATTTGAGGATTGGAGGGCTGTTAAAAGGCAGCTGTAAGCTTACTATGATCACACGACTCCAATATTTGGAGTTTCAAGAGTAATCATAGATCATGAGAAACCGGTATCAGAGTGGCAGAAGCCCAAAGGTTCATGGTGGATTTGACAGGACCCAAGTCATGAGGAATTTCTCTGTGTCTCCTGCAGGATGCTGTGGAAGGACATGCTTCTGGAAGGACAGGTGAGGGCTATGAGACACAAAGCAAAGGAAGGGAATGGGGATTACCTCTCTGCAGTGACAAGCTCCCTGGCTCTTGAGATGTGAAGTCACTGGTACAAACAAACAGTTTTTCTCCCTGCTTCAAAGGGGGAATATCCACAGGTTCCACAAAGCTGCTAGGAAACTGCCCTAAAATGAGAAGCAGTTGTCAGCAATGAATTTTTCCTGTACCCCACCACCACTCCCTCCACCCTTCTTCCAGATTTTGGCATCTATTAAGCTCTTGCTAAAGGAAAATAATCAGCTAGCCAGGGTGCTTCAGTAGCATGGTGGAAGAGGAACAAGTTTGGGAGTCAAGAGTTCCTGAGGTTTTAAATGCTTAAAAGCAAACAGAGAACAAAAAGCTTTGTGCTTTGTGCCCTTGGCTCACTCCAGGCACCCAACAGGCTGCGTTCATTACTGGGACTGTGCCATCAGTATGGAGTTTCTGGCAACTAAGTTTTCTATGCTTTCATTGTTTGCTTCCCAACTCAGAGGCACGATGAGGACTTAGAGATCCAGTAGTGCTGGACCACTAAGACCAGTGTCTTGTGACTGGGCACATCCACCTGGTGCTCCTCACTCTGTAAGGCCTGGTCCCCGCACAGCCTCAGGGCAGAGGTCAGGCCACCGCACTTCAGATGGCCATGTCTGATTCACAGGCTCTGTCACAGCTTCAGCGCTGCTAAGGCTCTGGGGACCTTCCTCACTCTGTCACCTCTGTGCACCTATTTCACCGTGGCACGCACTGCTAGGGGCCCAGCTGTTGAACAGGCCACAGCCAGACAGGGCGGTGCAGACTTGTTGGCCATCACATAGACACACAGAACTCTGCACTGGGTTTAGGCAGTTTGGCATCTGCTGTTATTAACCAGCCTCAGTGGCTTCCTTCACAGTTTTAACCAAGTCTACCTCTTTTTCCATGTCTTAGTTTCCTGCTCTGTACGTGCAAACAACCTAATGCTGTTAGAAAGGAAGTCATGGAGCTACATTAACTATTCCATAAAATTATTCCATACATTAACTATTAACACAAAGTACTGAGTATTATTATTATTGGTAGGCTGCAGCACCTCCACAGGTTCTATTCAAAAGCTATTCTATTTTCAATTCCCTACAGCTTCAGCTTAGAGAACTGGGCTGAAAACTACAACAGCTGTTCCAAGGGAAAGCAGGAACACAAGTGGGTTTTGTGTTAAAGGTCATTAAAAACCATTTGGTTTGACTTCAGCCTGTTTCTTTATCTTTGAGGTGTGACACACATCTGTTTATTATTCCTTAATAGCTTTATCTCATTGAGAACAAGCACACCAGTTACGCTGGGAGAAAAAACTGTGGTGAAGTAGATACTGGTGATTTCTGCAAAAGTAACTTGTTCCCAGTGATTTCAGAAGCAGGATCAGGGGTGCGTTCACTCAACACCATTTATCAGCAACACAGAGCACAGAAGAGAAGTCTTCCTCTCCACCTTTGCTCCTTTCCATCTTTGTTTTAGCCAGAAGGCAGCTCGTGGCTGCTCGCAGAGGCTAGACTGCTGCTGCAACAGCAGCCCCATCTCTATGGCCTGGGATGAAACTCCAGTCCCACTCTCATGCTGAAGACAGTCAGGCTTAGGTTTTGAAGTGGCCTGGTTTTCATCTCCCTGAGAGCTCAAACATCCTCTCAACATCAGTATTAAGATGAGAAAGAGCTGCTTAAACAGGGACTGTGAGACTCTAAGTGTTTCACTAATAGCATTTTGCTGCTTCAGAAGTTTCTCGCATCCCTCCAGAAGTTTGAGAGACTTGTACACTACTTCAGGCATCGAGATATTGAGGGCAGGTTATACAAGAAAATGCTTTGAAGCGGAAAGGAGGAAGCGGGGCTGAGTCAGAGGGCTTGGAGGGACACACAGACTCTGTCGGTGCATCTCCCACTGACTTGACCTGACGAGGTCACTTGGATGTGGATGCATTTCCACTCTCATTGCATCTGTTTCCTCTCTCCCCTTCCACTGCCACAGCGGGTCAGCGCATAAACTAGCCAGGAAACAGGCTGTCTCACCACAGAGGACAGAGCAACTAGCTTTGTGAAGCTCTCATCTCCTTGAGAACTGACCCTCCACTAATCTCTCTCAAAAAAGAACAAATGAGCTGTCTGAATAGCTGACGCAAAGCTGGCAGGAGACCAGTGGTGGGCAACCTGCACCTCAGTCCCAAGCAGAAGTCCCATGAAAGATTTAGTAAATCAATTCTGGTCTTGTACAGCGCTGGCCAAGAGGACATGTGCTCATGGAGTGGATGTTCAGCTGTCACATGTATGGATCCAGGTACAGGCATTTCCAGCTCTTACCTGTGACACCTTCCTTCTTGCCAAGGAGCCAGAACTCGTCCACCACAGCCAACACCTCAATGACATCTCCCACAAAGAGGGGCAGCTCTTCAGAGACGCTGGGGCAGAAATCAAAGACTGCTCGTACCAGGGAGCCAGCCTCCATCGCGCGGGGCTGAAGGCGGATCAGTGCCTAAGACTGAGACACAGCAGGAAGTTTATTAGCAGCCAGAAACACCTGAAATTACCACATATACACTCAGAAAGTAAAACCCTTCCTGAGCACATGAGGCAGGAACAGTGCAAGTGGGTCCAGTCCTGAGCTCCCTGAAATGCCTCACCACGAGAAGCATGCTGCAGGAGCCAAGGGCATCCAGCAACGCAGCCCCCAGGGGCTAACCTGCCTTGTCCGGACCTTCGGCTGTCTCTATGGGGACACGCGTTTGCACTGCAACAGGGGGAGAAGCAGCAAGAAAATTGGAAGTGAATTCCCGTCAGGAAGGAAGCAGGGGGAGGGGAGGAAGCTCAGCACTTCCCTGACATGCAGAGCAGGGCCCTGACCCTGCCAGGGCCAGGCAGGGAGATAGCACCACTCACTTGCATGGTCCCACCACACACGTGCTGGTGGGAAGGGCACAGACATCCCCCTCCCCATGCCACCACTCAGGGCCACAGGAACCGAGTACTGGAACAGTATCACACTTCTGCCCACCAAGAGAAGAGGCACAAAGCCTGCCCAGGCAACCTCACCCACCATCCCCTTCCCCACACCGGCAAGGGGAGCTCCTCCCGCCTCTGCCTGGGCTGACCCAGCCTGGGCATCCCCAGACCTGGCTGGAAATGCCCCTTCTGCCTTTTAGGTACCAGGCTCAGCCATCCCCCTGGGAGGCCTCACGATGGTTCCTGGCAGGACCCGGGCTGAGATGAGGGCGCAGACCCCATCCAAGGCTCTGGGAGCCAAGGCTGAAATCTGCCCTGGCAGGGCCCCCGAAGGCAAGCAAAGATAAGATGTCCTCATCTAGAGCTACATCCTAGATTCCCACTTCTCTGGAAGTGACTGCTGAGCTGGGATACTTTTCTGTATCATCTGCTTTGTACCAAGCAGCCCCACTATCAAGGCACTTGGCAGCACCAAAGCAGCACAGTCCTGCAGCTTCAGCTGCTCCTTCCCCTTGTCCCAGACCTCTCAGAAGAGGAACTGAAAAGGTGCACCCATCCAAAGCAACCAGGGACCCTAAGATTATTCCTCAACACCCACACCTCAAACCAGTGAGCGCTTCCCTTCATCTTCCTGTCCCACTGCAATCACGGGCAGAGCATGGCACCACCGACACCTCTCTGAGGTGCTTTCAGAGCCCTGCCCTCTGTGACGCCGGGATGTCACCAAGGGCTCTGCGATGCCAGGACGTCACCATCCTCCCCACAAGCCCCCCAGACAAAGGTCACTTTCCTTCCACATCACAAGCACAGTCCCTGCGCTGTCTGGTCAGACACAACTTCCCTGCAACAGGACCCAACCTCCTCCCCTCCCAAAGTGCCTCTCTGTGCACGGTGCACAGTCACTCTCCAAGCTCTACCCAGCTGGCGAGACCCGTCCTGTACTCAGCATGGCTCACAGCAAGAAAGAGCACGGTGAAAACACACGCCACCACCCACAGCAAACACACAGGGTCCCCGGGGCCCCCATTTCTCCATATAGCCGTACACAGCCCACCTGAGCCCCCGAGAGTCACGAAGAGGGGATGCTAACACAGGGAGAAGAAAAACCTCCCTGCTGCTGAGGTGCAGCCAGATTCCAGCGAGAGTGCCAGCCGGGGATCCAGCCAGGGAAAGGCTTTCTGCTGACGGGACCGCTCAGTTTATCCAGTCCGACTCACCTCCTGGGAACAAAGCGGGTTTGTACTCGGCAGGAACAGCTTCCTCAGCACGTCCCTCCCCACCCCCAGTTGTGCCCCTGCTGCAGCCAGCACCCTGCGTCACGGCTCCTGGCCACCCTCACCTCTGCCGCCCCATCCATCACTCCTGTTGCTCTGCACTGCCTTCCCCCTAGCACTTGGGCTCCTTAGGGCACAGGCTGTCCCTTTGTCACCAGTGTTGTGCTGGCTGTACAAACAAAGAGCCCAATATCCAGCAGCCGACAGCACTTTGCCACCAAAAAGAGATGAATGGACTGGAGTGAATCAGGAGCACAAAGAGCTGCAGTTCAGGGTAGCAGGAACCTACTGAGGCAGAAGGAGTAACAGTATTAAAAACATAACCATGTGGAGCAGGGAAAAAGATGGAAGAGCTATCAATTAGCTTGAAAATACTCAAGACAAGCAAGGAGCCTTGCAGTGTTTGAGGTGGGGTGGCTGGGACATGTTGCTGCGTGCTTTGATGGGAAGAGGAGAGCAGCAGCGGCAGGCAGAGCAGCAGCTGCCCCTTGCAGGGACCTGGGGCTGCCCTCTCCCCCACGGCCAGGCTGCTGACTCAGCTCAGGGTCCTGGGAATCCCTGTCACACTCTGAATATGCAAACTTCACAGCCGCCCTGGACTACGGGGGGAAAAGAATATTGCAGGTCTGATCGCTGCCTCGGGGTAGTTTCTCCAGGAGCACATGAGATTTTTTGCATTTCTTCTGTCAAATGGCTGAGGAGTGCAAGGATTACAGCACGTGTGCTGCAAACCCAAACCCTGGCTTTGCTGCGGTCACCGGGGCTGAGGACACGGCCCTCCCACTGCCCGGGGCTCATATCCTGCCCCTGAAACCAGCAGGGTGACTTCCTTCACTCACCTGCAGCTCTGGGGACTCATTCATTAAAACGCCCGAGATTTTCCAACGAGACAGAAGATCGAGAGGGGCAGGCAGGATTGCAATTGTTCTGCCATGGAGATATTAATTGCAGTTATCAAAAAACACGGGCACTAACATATTCATGTGAATAGCATTCCCTGAGAGCCAGCCCATGAGGTAAGAAAGCATGAAGTAACTTCTGAAACGGCCAAAAAAAAGAATCCCAACAAGCTCATGTTCCCTCAGCAGTGTCAAGACGAGCAGGATCGCTCCCTGACTCCAGCCAAGTCTAGACAGAATGCCCCTGCATGCGAAAGCAGCAAGTCTTGGGGCTGCTTGTGGGGTTTGTCTTGTGGGGTTTGCTCGCTCCATAACATGAATTGAACACAAAATGTTTTCCAGGACCTTGGCCTTGTCTTACTCCATGGAGCGCTGCCTGTCAATGTTTTCTCCAAGCCCCCACCTAGAGAAGGAAGCCTCCCAGCATCTTCCAGACCAGAAACTTACTGAGTCTGACTCTTCAGGCTTAATGGTGGACCTGAGCTTCTCCCAGATCCACCCTAGATCTGGTGAAAACAAACATCCAGCAGCAGGAAGAGCAGACTGCAGGGAGAGCTGGGCTCCGCCTGCGATCCCCAGCGAGTCCCAGCTCCCAAGCCCCCAGCTCCCTCTCACCTCAAGGATGGGTGATCCCTGCCTGCCGGGGGAAAGAGGGAGGGCTCCTCCACCACTGAGCAAACCCTGGGACTTCATGCTGGCGGAGGTCAGGGCTGCAAATCGCAGGTCTCCTGCCCCCGCCTCGCAGCAGACCTGCATCCAAAGAGAGCCTCACTGCCCAAGTATGAAGCTGCAGGGCAGCGGTGAACTCGCCCTGCCGAGAACAGGCTGTCTCTGCCTCGCTGCCTCATCCTGCACCGAGGAGGTACCGTGTTCCTGGCGCCTGACTGCAGCCCGCCCATCGCCGAGCCCCGGGCCTGACACAACAGCATTGTGCAGCGAGGCCGAGCGCGGATTCCCGGGGCATTAATCACTCCCCCCAGCCTGCCTGCATGCACGCTCAGCACACATTGCCATCACCTCCATGGAAGGCTGCCTGTTCCATTTCGCCATTAGCTCTGGAGCGTGTCTGGTCCAGCGTGGGCTGATGAAAGGAGGGACCAGAATGAAATGACGGCTGTTAACCCTGCCACAATACTGTTCCGAGCCCCTCAGCGCAGGCTGGGTGAAGCCACAGCAGCCAAGAGAAGGCATTTACACGCTGATTCTATCAACTTCTTGTACCCCTGAAGCTGAAATCTGGCAGGGTACGAAGTCTCAAATAATGGACTCACCAGCACCACAAATAACTGTCAGGCACTTGCTCCAAGTGCCATCACTTCGATGGAAGCAGATCTACCGAAGATAGTGATAGTAATGCCCTTTTTGCATCTTTTGATGGCAAGGGTGAGCAAACCAGGCCCTGATGAGTTTCTGTACCTTAGAAGCAGGAGTTCTGTCTTTCCTGCTTTTGCTGAAAGAAGCCAAATCAAGGATTTCAAGCACTTAAGAGATCAGGCAGCAGCATGGATTGCCTGAAAAGGCAATCATTTTAGGGTGATTACAAAAGGTATTAGCAGCCCCAGTAAAAGCAGAGACCCAAAGGGTTTGCAGACAGCTAGTCCGGTGACATACCCAAAGCGCTCATCAGACCATGAGATAAAAAGCCACAAATTTAGCAGCAAGAAAACCAAAATTCCCAGGCACTATCACTGCTTGTTTCCCTCTGAATAACGCTTTCCAGCCTCTCACCCAAGCAGCAACGCTGTTAGAACTGCCTATGGTCAGCACAACAGCGCTGTAACTGAAAAACTACCATTTCACCAAACAGACCAAAAAATGCGGTGTGGGCTCCCACAGGCACACTGGGTGTGCACAGGAGGGATAAATGGATTCTAGTGGAGCAGATGTCTCGGTCTCTATAAAAGCCTTAGAGCCTGCTGGAGCAGGAGAAGAGGAAGGAGTCAGATTCCCAGAAATGTACAAAAGCCAAGTTTGTTGCAGAATCATTAAAGAAATTAATATTAAAAATAATAAACCAGTACTGCCAGTGATTCTGTTTTAAAATTGAAAAACACAATGCATTTCACCAAGGTCTTTTCATGCCTCCTTCCACTAGTTATAGCTCAATGCCTGTTCACTGAAAGCACAGTTCACCCCCAGAGACGGAGATGCCCCTCGGCCCTGTTCAGCGCACCCTCCAGCGCTGGGTCTGGCTTCAACAAGAGATCTCCTGCACCTCTCACTGCACTCAGGGCTGCAGGATCAGTTCCTAATACGCAGTGGGAAGAAAACAGGAGTGATGCTTGGCTCCTCACACCATCGCATCAAGAACAGAAGCTTACTAACTACATGCCAAGGCATTCCGACCCTTTTCTTCTGTTCCTCCCTGTGAACTCTAAATCTGGGCAAGCCTGCCTTCCTTCCCCCTCACCCTACTGGCGCAGTCCTCATCCAACACTCCAAGGGCAGGACACTGTCTGCACACCAAGCGTGCCCCGACCACTCAGGCGAGCCTTCAGAGCCTCAGCCACCCGCAGTCACTGCCCCTGCTCAGAGCAGAACATGTTGCTCTACAAGCTCCCGGAGGTCCATGCTTGCCTGCACATTCCTGAGCGGGATAAACAGTACCCTGTTGAGCCAGGAGCCTGGGCCCTGGCTAGAGATAGTGCCAATCCAGGGATGGTGGCTCTGGCAAACTGCAGAGCTGACCCTGTGAATCCCAGCAGAATGGACAACGAAGCAAGCAGGGCAAAAACACAATTAATGCTGTGGAGGAGAGGAGCCTTCTCCCACCAGGGGAATGCTGACTGCTGCAGCCTCTTGTTATGATGTGCTGCTTGTCTCAGCAGATCCCAAAGAGCCCACCCCGCCTCCCGCACTGAGCTTCACACAGTGGGAAACACAAGATCTCTTCTGCACTCCACCTCCTAACCCCATATGGCTCCCAGGAGGAAGACAAATCTCCTCATTTTAAAAGAAATAGCTTCTTTTGCTTTGGCTGTGACCTGATATACCAAGACTCATTGAAATGAATACATTTAGGTTGGCTGATCAGGCGCTCCAGAACCAGAACTGCCAAGGACAAGGGCTGCTTAAGCAAGCTTTGGCCTCCCACCACATGTGCGACAGTTTGGGCTATTTGCCGCAGGAGCTCTGCCACGTCCCACACAAGTTGTTCAAACCACGACTACTTCTCTGCAGCTGCGCCCTGGCTATCTCAGTGCTCTCACCTGCTGCACTGCAGGATGTGATCGAGGGCAGGCTGGTGGCATTTGTCTGGGGTAAGTGTAGCCTGCGGAGGAAAGAAGAGTAGCTCGTGCTGGGCCAGACAGCGAGCAAAGGAAAGTCATCTGGAAGCTACAGCACAGCATCAATTTTTAATGCAAAGCAGAACACCTTGCCACAACACGTGAGCAAGGAGACTGTGCTGGATATTTAATCTCTGGCACTGAGGACCCAAGCATGCAAAGGCCAAAACACCAGCTTAAGAGACAAGAGCTTCCCAAATTCTCTATGGAGTGGCTGCACACACCTCACTGACCCCATCACTGAATCCTGTCTTCTCCCTCCCTGAGGCACACAGTTGTCTCTCTTACCATTTCTGCAGACAAGCTAAAACAATACAACTTAGAATAAGGAACAGAAAAAAACAAACCCCAAGAGCAGCACCACTTCTGCAGTACCTGTGGCTGGGCTACTGGGGGTCACAAAATTGGTGATTAAACCCCAATGACATATCCCAAACAGGTTGAACTGGGGCTACAAGGACATTCCTTAACACTGGAGCGCTTGACTTTGCACCCTGAACAATATTTTTCAACATAACTTTTGGACAGAAGCCCATTACAATGCTTGGCTTGCTGAGCAGGGAGTCCAGAAACCTAAAAATTACTTGAGTTTGACTTGGAAGCTCTTTGCCTGCCTTCACTCCTCTTCTGCACCGCTCATTATCTCCAAAGAACTTAAATCCCCAGCAGGGACTCTGCTGATACCTGGCCTCACGTGGACCTCTTCCTTTCAAAGCCCCTCGGTGCTCCTGAGGAGGAAGCAATAGATCTTATTTCCTATCAGAAAGGTTCTAAAAATAAGACAAAGTAAAAGCTCAGAAGTGGGGTTGAGTAATCCTTAGAACGCGATTAGGAAAATACTTTTGCTGGAGGTTAAGGGGAAATTATCAGTTAAGGCAGTGAAGTGCTAAGGTAAGCACAGCTCAGGCTGTCCCTCCCAAGCTCACATCACCACCAACACAAAGTCCATCTGAACTGTCACCCACTGCAGGGACACCTCAACTGCTCGCTGAACCCTGAGACATCACACAGCCACGCTTTCCTCGATGGCGAGCAGAGCTGGTGCTCTACAAGGCTCTGAACGTCACTCCTTTCCTCTCCCCTACTGCTCAGTTCCTCCCATCCCACCACCAAGTTAACATTTCTCTAAAATCGTTATACGTCACTGCTAATCCTAATGGGAGCAGCTGGAGAGAGAACTGAAACCTTTGGCCGTGGCAGAGGGGAGGATATCAAGAAGAGAGCAGCAGCAGCAGCCAGCTCAGGGACGCAGGCATTACCGGTGCCACGCAGGGGCTCGCACACAAGCGGGACACAGAGACAATGCCCAGCATGACTCGCAGCCAGAGGAGTCACGCAAGATGAGGAGGATGATGGTGATGTCTCGTAGCATGGTACAGAGGCTGTATTTGGCAAAGCATCTGCAAAACTGCAAATTCTGTATCTACGAACTCTTTCAGGCCTTTTGTGAAGAAAAAGACAGAATCGCAGTGGAAGCGGAGGAGAGAATGGCAGAGGCAAGGGGAAAAGAGGAAAGAGAGAGAATTTTCAGAAGAAACTGAAAGTTGTGGAAACGTGACAAACCTCAAACCAGATGTTAATGCTTACGACACAATTAGAGGCTTCCTAGGCACTATGGCAAAGAGAACGAGACATGAAAGCACAGAGGTGGGGTGAGTGTTTTCAAACCCCAGGAACAGCAGCAGAGGCGTCTGAACTCAGAGGCCAAATTGTGTCAAGGATCAGCTGAGGCACCGCTCAGGGTCAGCAAAAGGGTGAACACAGGAGCAGGAGCTGCCTCTCAGGAGGTGTAGCGGGCAAGGCGACTGGAGGAGGCACCTCCGGTTCATCTCTGATAAAAGTACGAGGGGACAGTGTCGGGCTGGCAGCGACACAGAGGGATTTGCATTTGCTGGTGTGAGAAAGGGAGGGAACCCTCAGGAGTTTCTCTTTGGAGGCTGGCGCAAGTCGAGCAGATGCTCTCAGAGGAGCAGCCTGGCGCGGCACCAAGCTGCAGCCTGGCACTTCTGCTCCCTGGGCGCAGCCACCTGTGCCACCCTTCACCCACGCCACCGCCCCACGCTCTCGGCAACAAACCACGCCAGGCCCAGGATGCCCGCGCTGTTTCTACAGGGCCAGCAACAAGCTGCCCAGGCAACGCCAGCTACCCCCGGCCACACGCCTGCCTGGTGGGTGACCACCCCGAGCCACCACGGGCTGCACGGGCACGGCTCACACGGCCAAAATCCCAACAGACGCAATACGGGGAGTAGACGGACGGCTCCCACCGCACCCCACGGCTGCTCCGTGCCGAGGAGGTGCCCAAAGTGCTCCCAGGGCACGGCGGGATGGAGCCGTGGGGCACAGAGAGCGCCCAGCTGGGCGGGCAGGGCTGGAGGGCCACAGCGAGGGGAGCGCACCGGCCCGGGTCGGCAAAAGCACTCCAGCCGGGCGCACCCGCCACCCCCGCGCCGGCCACCGCGGCCCAGGGTAGCCCCCGGGGCAGGCCGGGCCTCGGCGGGGCGAGGCGGGGGAGAGGGTGCCGGTACCGGGGTGCGAGGGCTGGAGGCGTCGGGGAGCGCCGGGCTGAGGCGGGGGGTCGGGCCGCGGCGGGGGCCCGGAGGAGGCGCAGGCCGGGCGGGGGCGCGCAGGACGGGGGGTAGGCGGCCCGGCGAGGCAGCCGGCTCGGCCGGGCGGCGGCGGAACGGGGAGCGTCCGGCTCCCCCCCCCCCTCCCGCCGCCGCTCCAGCGGGTCCCTACCTTCTCCCGGCCCGCTCTGGGCGCCGCGGCCGCTCCGGCCCTGCGGGTCCCGCTCCCGCCTCCGTCCCCCCCCCTCCCCGCGGCCGCCCAGCTCCGCCCGGACCCCGGCCGGCCCGGCCCCCAGCGCCCGCCCGGCCTCGCAGGGCCCCGCCCGGCCCCGCGGCCCGCCCCGGAGGCCGCGGCCAGGGCCGGCGGGACGGGCCGGAGCTGCTCGGCGGGGGCCTGGCCTGCAGCCTGGGGGCCGCGGGTGAGATGGGGACTGCCCGGCCGCGGGCTGCCAGGCGGCACACGGGGACACCCGGCCGACAGCGGGAGCCGGGGGCGGGGACGTGGGGTCGTCCGGGTTTGAGCAACACAGGAGTGATTTCTCGTCAAAGTAATTTTACTTTTGGGTAAGGTCTCTTCTAAAAACAGTTACTGTGCCGCCAGCTCTGGGGCGCGAGCTTCAAGATGTGGGTGTTTTTGAGCTCGCCGGGTGCAGAGGTGAGGCGAGAGCGAGACCCGGGCATGTGGCCCGAGCTGCCAACAGGGTTAGTTCATACCGTGAGCCTCACATTTGACGGAAATCAGAAAGTTGCTGAGAAGTTCTCTCTGTCCCTCCATGGCTGGGATCCTCAGCCTTTCCTGTCCCTGGGCCCTTCCCGACACCCGAGCGCTCACAGTGCCCGGCACTCGCTGTCCCCGCGGGGAGTGCACGGCTTCTGCTGAGAGAACGGGCCGAGTATAATCCTTCTATATTTTATGTTGGTATCGGGATCAATATTGGTTCTTTAGTGTTACTAATGTTAATTATCTAGTCTTATCCTATTAAATCTATTTATATTTCAACCCTCGTGTTTCCTTGTTTTTCCCGATTCCCCTTCCCAGGTGGGGAGGGGTCACTGGGTGATAAAATTGTCTAAACAGCAATAAATTGTTGTGGGTTCCTCAAACCATAACCTGGGTGCACCCACCTGCGTAGCTGCTGTGCCCCCATGCTGGAGTGCTGGCAGAGCACCCAGGAGCAGCTGGGTGTGGAAACCCTCTCCAACTTCTCCCCTACCAAGCGCAGCTGCCTGGCAGACGTGAGTGCCACCAGGCTTCCCCCTCCCCGCTGTTGCCTTCTCCCAGGAGTTTCTTGCAGCCTTGTGGGCTTCAGCTTTGGCAGCGGCTGACGAGTGGGTCTGCACTGTCCATACACCCTAAGATCACCCCAGAGCACCAAGATGAAGAAAAATTAAAGAAGCCACCAACCGCCTGACAAGGAGGGCCAGTCTGGGCCTCAGGCAGAGGTCAGGCACACCAAGCACAGTAGGTTCCACGCAAGTCTTCCTGGCAGGCCAAAAAAGCCTCCATGCCCCAAGGGATGCCATCCCTCCGCAACACGCTAAAAAGCCCCCGGAGCAGTTCTTGCCGCTTTGGCACTTGTTTGTGCATTTCGCTACACTTCTCCATAGCAACCACCCAGATCCCACTCGGCTTGCCACCAGCCAGGAGCGGGGCGTGCTGTCGGAGCGGTGTTGGTCTGGGCACCCGACTCCCCGTCTGCTCCCGAGGCGGGGACCCGCACGGTGGGCACGGCTCCATGCCGTGGGCAGGGACCCCAAGCTGCCCAGAGAGCTGGGGGATCTCTGCCCCTCTGGGTACAGGTGCTTGTTTTGCTGGAGCTGAAGAATTGATGCCAGCCCCTGCCACAGGGTTGTAGGTGTTGTCCTCTGAGCCCAGAAGTTAGAATCATAGAATCAATCATTTAAGTTGGAAAATACCCTTGGGATCATCGAGTCCAACCATCAACCCCACTTACAAAGTTCTCCCCTACCCCATATCCCCCAACACCACATCTAAATGACTCTTAAACACATTCAGGGATGGTGACTCAACCACCTCCCTGGGCAGCCTGTTCCAGTCTCTGACCACTCTTGCTGTGAAGATTGTTCCCTAATGTCCAGTCTAAACCTCCCCTGTTGCAGCTTGAAGCCATTCCCTCTTGTTCTATCGCTAATGACCTGTGAGAAGAGACCAGCACCAGCCTCTCTAAAATGTCCTTTCAAGTAGTTGTAGAGAGTGATGAGGTCTCCCCTCACCCTCCTTTTCCTCAAACTGAACAGTCCCAGCTCCCTCAATCGCTCTTTGTACGATTTATTCTCCAGGCCCTTCATCAGCTGCCTTGCCCTCCTCTGCACCCGCTGCAGCACCTCCAGATCTCTCTTGTATTGAGGTGTCCAAAACCTGCCGACACAGGTTTTGAGCTTTTTTCACCATTCTGATCCCTCCTGCAGCCTTTCAGGTCACTGCCACAACCAACCCACCTCTGCTGATGCCTGCAGGAAAAGCTGCCTCAGTCTTCTTTGAGTTCAGCTATTTGTATTGTCCCTTTTTCTGCCTCCTTTAAGCCAGCCCCAGAAAGCAGCACACACCACATGCACAGAGTCCCACCCGCCCTGCCCTCCGATGTTCCTGCTCAACCCACAATCCTCGCAGTCTTGCTTGTGAGAGTTTTGGTTCATTCTGCTGTGCCTGGCTTTACCTTCTTCACATGTTTCTCCAGTGCCTGCACACAGTTCTGGTCCCCTCACCTCAGAAAGGGTAAATGAGAATGGAAGAAGCTTCGGAGGCAGGCAGTAAGGATGCTCAGAGTTATGGAAACAGTGAACAACCATGTAGGTTGGGGCTCTTCAGCTTGGAAGAAGGACATAGGGTGGAGGAAGAGGTCTACAATACCATTAGTGGCCCAGAGAGGATGGGGAGGATCAACTGTTCACTGTGTCTACTGACACAAACCTGTCAACTGCTTTTGCCTTGGGTGAAACCTCAAAAGAACGCACAGCCACTGCACTGAAGATGTTATGTCTGGAGGTTTGGTGCCAGTTTTAGGCCATACTTCTTGCAAAACTGGGGTCTAAGTTCATGGCAAGGCTTTGAGAGGCGTGCTTCAGAGAGTGCTGCCTCGGAAACATTTTGTAACCCTGTTTTCACGTGGAGAGCTTGGCCGTGGCCAAGTGGAGCTTTACCAAAGTGTTCAACACAAAAATATTTAGAGCTGGGAGGAGAATGAGCTGGACAAATCCCAGCCCAGAGAGAGAGTCCTCCAGAAGGCTGTATCTCCTAGGAGCCCTCTTGTGGGGGGAAAAAGCTTGAGACTGAGACTCTAATTTTGCTGCTGCACTGCCAAGCCCACAGCAGCCTCTGAGGGCGAGTGATGTGATCTCCTGGGCTGGCTGCCTGGTTCCAGAGAAGAAATCCCCCTCCTCTGAACTCTGTCCTGGACAGTAAGGGGAACTGAGATGGTCCTACATTTTCTAGGACCACAAGAGGGCAACATGAGAGCACCCCTGCAGCCAGCAGGGCTGAGCGAGGCGATGCCGGGACGTGGGCGGCATGGGCAGCTCTGTGCAGGACGAGCATCACCGTGTTCAGGGACTGCCCAGCTGAATGAGCCACCTGAAGGCTAATTGAGCCCTCCTAATTCTGGGAGACCTTTCCTTGCTCTCAGCTTCATAGACATCCTCAGCCATCAGCCATAGTACTGTGGTTGGGGGCAGCAGTATCTTCCCACATGTGGGTGGGACACATGGTGACAGCAGACCCTTCTGCGTGCTGCATGGGACCAGGCTGTGGGACATGGGCTGGCCGCCTTCATCCCGCCTGCATGTCCACCAGGACATTTTTTGGGTGTATGTGCTGCCATACAGCAAGACCTGGACAGGCTGGAGAGGTGGGCAGAGAGAAACCTGATGAAATTTAACAAGGGCAAGTGCAGGGTCCTGCACCTGGGGAGGAATAACCCCCTGCACCAGCACAGGTTGGGGGTGACCTGCTGGAGAGCAGCTCTGACGAAAAAGTCTTGGGAGTCCTGGTGGACAACAGGATGCCCAGGAGCCAACAATATGCCCTTGTGGCCAAGAACCAAATGGCATCCTGGGGGGCATCAGGAAGAGTGTGAGCAGCAGGTGGAGGGAGGTCATCCTGCCCCTCTGCTCTGCCCTGGGGAGGCCCCATCTGGAGCACTGGGACCAGTTCTGGGCTCCCCAGTTCCAGAAAGACAGGGAACTGCTGGAGAGGGGACAGCAGAGGGCTACAAAGATGATGAGGGGCCTGGAGCATCTCTCTGATGAGGAAAGGCTGAGGGACTTGGATCTTTTTAGTCTTGAGAAGAGAAGGCTTAGGGGAGATCTAATTAATGTGTACAAATAGTTAAAGGGAGGTGTCAGGAGGATGGGGCTGGTCCTTTCTCAGTGGTGCCCAGTGACAGGACAAGAGGAAATGGGCACAAACTTGAGTATAAGAAGTTCCACCTAAACATGAGGAGGAACTTCTTTACTGTGAGAGTGGTAGAGCACTGGAACAGGCTGCCCAGAGAGGTGGTGGAGTCTCCTTCTCTGGAGACATTCAAAACCCGCCTGGACAAGTTCCCGTGCAACATGCTCTGGGTGGCCCTGCTCTGGCAGGGGGTTGGACTAGATGATCTCCAGAGGTCCCTTCCAACCCCATATGATTCTATGATTCTATGTGCACTGGCAGAAGGGTCCAGCATCTGGAGTAACGGTGCTGGGCTTGGCCAGGGAAAAAGATGTCAAACCACATTGGAGTTTGAACATCTCAGCCTTACCCTCCTTTTTCACTTCCTTCTGCCACCAAAAGATAAAAAAGAAGAGAATCTGAATTCAGCTTTGGTTGTGAA
Organism: Calidris pygmaea; assembly: GCA_003697955.1. Classification (NCBI taxonomy): domain Eukaryota; kingdom Metazoa; phylum Chordata; class Aves; order Charadriiformes; family Scolopacidae; genus Calidris; species Calidris pygmaea. The sequence goes on along the minus strand of QJSC01027144.1, from coordinate 90,401 downwards.
TGCAGAACTGGCTGGTGTCTCCAGCCCACCCTCAACTCTGCAGACCGAAACCACTCACAGCCAGGGTCAAGTGCAATACCGTTTCTGCACGTTGTTGCAATAGCCTGAACAGATACCTCTGAGGGACAGTTTGCTCTGCTTCTGCAGGAACAGGCATGACAGAGAAAGAGCTCCTGTTTGCAGGCAGTTACAGGAGTGCGTGTGTGCTGCTCGGGCTGGAAATGCCACTGGCATCTTCTAGCAGAGACAGAGGAGGAGGTGACAGTGAGGGACGAGGTGTAGAACATTGCCTGTGCAGTCTGGCAGTACAGGTTGCTCACAAGAAATGAAGAAATGTTTGCAAAAGGGGTGCAAGGCGATGTCTGGGGGACACTTTTTGGACAGGCTTGAGACATGGCGAGAGCCAGTGCACTGGAGGGCTCTGTGGGGGGGGACTGGGATAACCCGCCCCACCATGTGGTGCACGTGGGTGGGAGCGCTTATTCCTCTGGAGTTACTTATTTTGTATGAAGAATGCTAGAGAGGTTTTGCCTGCTTAAGATAATAACCAGCTTTGTTTCTACTCTTGCTTCCACTCCAAACCTGCCCAGACAGGGATGCTGTCCAAGCAGCATTTTAAGGCCCAGTCTGTAGCACCCCACCTCACCGAGCTATGGGTGACTTCTTCCCTAACCCAATTACAACTCAAGCGGCTCCCGCTGTACCTGCACAGCACGCTGCTGGCATCGAGCACTTCCCTCTTGCACATTGACAGGACCAAGCTTCAGGGAATCTGTCTCAAAGGAATATCAAACCACCGGTCTCATACTCCTACTCATTGCCGGTCGTCAGCCCTCACGTAGCTGCTCCTGCACACAGACTAATAGTTTGTGTTGGCTAGAGCAGAGCCTTCAGTGAGCCATCTGGTTTGGATCTGAAGACATAAGGAGACCGGATAATCCTTTGCTTTTGCCAGCTTGTATCGCTTCAGCCTGTCTGACTACAACTAATCCAAACCAGCTACCAGATAGTCCCATCTGCACATCAAGATACACCTTAAATCACTAGCCAGATGATGACCTTGGACCACCACCTCCCAGTGCTGTATTCCCATTTCTGGTGCTGCCAACCAGCCAGAGCTGTGCTACACGTGGGACAAACTCCGTTCAGAGCTGGTCACATCACTGACTGCTTTAAAACTGACCTCCCCCTAACCTCAGGGTGGTCAGCACCCATCCTTACCTGCAGAAAAGCATGGCACTCACACTCAGAAGACTAGTGCCCAGGTTGTGAGTGCAGCAGAGACCAGGGCTTGGATTCATCCCCCCTGCTGTGCACCAGTGTCTGGGCATCTCATGTGGGCTGTAGGAACTGAGTCCAGGAGCAAAGGGAGCAGAGCTCTCCTGGAGGGAGCGAGTGCAGGGAAAGAGCTCAGCAGCTACGGACACGCTGCCTGGGGAACCGCAGCTCCGGCACGTTTTGTTGTGAATGACTTCACGATTTGCTCAGGGATTAAATACTTCCTCGTTTAATAACCTAATCATTTGGGCTAGTTTCACGCTGGACTGTTGGAAAGTTCACTGGCTGGAGTCATCAGCCAGGCCTCGCACAAATGGCTTCCCCCAGCTCTCAGCCAAGTGAGCTGGCCTCATCTTTGGGTCCACTGGCGGGTGGCTCTTGGCACTACCTTCTTCTGAAGGGCTTTGTTGTTTGTGCGCGTGCCTGAGGCTTTACACTCCGGGGCTTTCCTCACCACATCTTGTTTGAGCTGGAAATGCACCTGAAGAACAAAAATAACCGTGTAACAGTGTGTGTGTGTGTGCTCTGCTGGCTCAGTGGTCTGCAGGACCTGCCTCTGGACCAGGCAGGACCAGCCTTTGAAGATGACTCTTGAGCCAAGACATGAGATAGGAGGCCTCAGCCAGTGTTAGAATACAGTGGGAACTCAGTGCTTAAATCAACTGGAAACATATTTTGTTTTTTCCTGTGGAAAGCGTCGTACCAGCAATCAGCTCCATGTCTTATGAAGAGAGTTGCTCCTGTGGCAACGTGATGTCCTAAGATGGTTTGGAAGATGAGCTGTGCTCTTTCTTTTCTTTCTTTTCTTACCAGAGAATAGAGGAAAAGTATTGCTTTGCATCTCATAATATTTAATACACAGAATACTTTCTGTATTAGAAGGACAGACAGCCCTTTTCCCATTGCATCTCATTAGCCGAATCCTGCTTAATAGTCTTTCAGCAACCAGTGCTTCTAGTAGATCCAGGCAAAAAAACATGCAGGGAAGAAACCTCCACCCACCACAGCCACGCAAGCAGTTAGGAGAGGGAGAGGAGGACAAGGAGCATGCAGGACACAGTGTCAGGAAAACAGGGAACAGGGAGACCACACAGAAAGGTGAAACTGGAGAGGGGCTGCATGGGCTTCCTGGGGGAGGGATGGGGGGAATAGTGAGTAGGGGAGGTGCTGCAGGGGCAGAGGGAAATGGGACAGGAGGGCTGCTGTGAGGGGAGATCTGCAGAAATCAGGCCATCAGGGAACAAATCAGTCTTCTACAGTAACATGGTAAAAGGAAAATCTATTTTAGAAAGGAAAGCCAAAGAGCTGGGTGCTTAACCTAGCAAAACAAAGGCTGGGACTGGGCTTGACGGCTCTCTATAAATACTTCAGGGAATAAATACTGGAGAAGAAGAAGGGCTATTTAAAGCACAACGTTGGCATAAGAACAAATAGGGATAAACTGACCATAAATAAATTTAGGACGAAAATTAGAAGGCTTCTAATCCTGAGAAAAGGGCAGCTCTGGAAGAACTTCAGAGCCTGTCTAGGGTGGGAGGAAGGGACGGAGGGTGGGAGAACCACGGCAGTGTATTTACAGCAGAGCCTGACCAGCGCACGTGCAGTGAGGCAGATGATGTGCCAGGATGCTGCAGCCGGGGGGGTTCTTGCCAGTTCTCAGAGGAGGCTCCATCTGCAGGACCACTATGTTCACAAGGCAACAGCAGGGGCAGGGATCACCACCCACTGTTTTTATAACTAACTTCTAGCTGTTCAGCCTGCCCTCCGAAGGGCTCTGTAGGGGCCACAGTGCTCTCAAGACCACCTGGTTTCACCTCATCTTCCAAAGGTGTTTGGCTCTTCTTTGTTGGCACCCCAGTCCCCATCTGTCTCGAGTGCTCTCAGCAGAAAGGGCAGACCCCAGCCCCTTGCTGTGAGTTTGATAATGTGTTTGGTTCCAGGCAGGATGGAGATGATAGCAGAGCACTGAAACCCACAGAGCCGAGGGGATATGGAGCCTCAGGGAACAGATGCCGCCTCCACATTATCACGTCCTGCAGAGCGGGGAGGACAGAGGGAAAGCAGCAGCCCGAGCAGCCAGGGGCTCTCCCCACGGCAAAGAGGCAGAGGGGCACAGGAGCTGGCACAGTAGCCCAGTGCAGCTGTACGCCCCCAGTAAGGAATCGAGAGGCGCATGGCATTGCCTTCACCCTGTTCTTCTCTGTGAGCTGCCGGGAGCCCTGTGTCTGCCACAGCACAGCCAGCCTGTACCCACTGGCAATGCTCTACAGCCCATCTCCTTCTCTGCTGCTCACTAGACATCCGCTCCATGACATTTCTCTCACCCTGGGGAGAAGACATTTGGAGACACCCCGGTGACTATGCAGCCTGACTCACCAGTGAAGGTGCAGCTGGGCCCACTGTTGTTGTCACCGTCTGGGGCTGGTACCCCTCTGCAGAGGCTGTGACAGTGTAAGTGCCAGGCAGCAGCAGCCGGAAATAATCCCCCATATCACCTGGAATACAAGACGGAAAGAGAAAGCCCTCAGGATGCACAAGGAGCAGAGTAAAAGCTATTGCAGTAGCTCTTGCTGCGCATACTTCCTCAAGGATGCGTAGCCTTCAAAACCCAGGCAATTTTTGGCGTTCCTTCTAGATCTGCTGTCTACTGTGAGGCTGGGTTCATAGTGGTAGACTGCATGAGATGTCTCCTTAGTGCCACAGAGTAGAGGTCAGTCTGTAAATAAACACCAAGTGAAAGGGGACGGTGCAGCAGCATTGGCTGTGCCCCTGCAGGGAGTCTACAAATCTGGGCACTCACCCGTCAGGTGACAGCAGCCCTCAGGGCCATCACAGCTCCCGTCTGACTCCTTACACCTAATGCAATCTTTAGTTCCTGATATATACAATTTTGCCACATTTGGGTTATCAGCAGGGTTTTAATTGCTCATCAGCTCAGCTGCTCCCCGCCCTGATTCTCCCTGCATAAGGAAGCCCCAGGAGCTGGTACGGTAAGGGACAGGGAATGGCCAACGGTGAGGCAGCAGCACATTATGGATTACTTAGACAATTTGAGTATATTCCCACCTATGGAACTGGATGGGTATCGCAGATTTGAGTAACCATTACAGGCAGCCTGTGTCACTTTGGCTTAAGTGGGGCTAATTGGTATGAGTGAGATACACACGAGTCAGGGGCTTCCAAAGGAAAAGAGGGAAGGCGGCTGGCAGGTCAAAGGGAAGGGTGCACGTGGACGCTGTCCCATTTTGGTGCCCCCAGGTCAAGAGGGATGTGAGAGAACCAGAGCTCTTGACCCACAGGAAAAGCTCAGGTCCCACAGCGAGAGCTGGGAGAGAGGAGGCGGAGGGGAATCTGCTCACAGCCAGCAGCTACTTGAAGAGCAGCTACAACAGTGATGGAGCCCAACTCCTCTGAGCAGTGCCAGGCAATACGTCAAGGGGCAGCAGCCGGAGACGGCAGCTTGGGAGCTTCAGGGTGTATCAGGGAGGAAAGGCCGTGAAGGTGGTGCAGCCCTGGCCCAGGACAGCGGAGAGGCTGAGACATCTCCATCCTTGGGGGTCAGTGACAGTGGGCTGGAGGGAGCGATGCCTGAGCAGAGTCATGTTGGGGACGATCCTGCTCTAAGCAGGAGGTTGGACAGGAGACCCCAGAAGGCTCTTGCAGCTCCACAACTCTGTGACCTCTTGCACACTCCCCTTTCCTATGCAGATTGGCATAATAAGTGCCAAATATTTAAGTGTCACTGAGTCACAGACCTACAGCCAGAAGGAACTTTAATGATTTCATAGTCCAGCCTCTGGAGAACTGGAATATCGGCTATTTTCTGCAGCCAGTCTAATGTCCGGTTGGAAAACAGTGTTTATAAAAAGGTGGTTAAAATTGGCCAGCAAAGGAGAAACCACCGTGACTTGGATAAACTAACATGGCACTTCATTCTCGGTCTAAATTTGTCTGGCTTGCACTTTCAGCCTTTCATCTTGTTCTGCCATCGTGTCCTTTGCTATCCACTTTCTCAGCTCTGTGTAGGTGCTTAGAGTTCCCTCTGCTCCCTCAGCCTTCCCTTTGGTTATATATAAATGCATTTTCTTCTTTCTCTCAGATAAAACTGGAGCTGACTTTCTGCAGTCCTTCACAATAAGGTTTGCATTCCAGTTCTCACTTCTTTCTTTCCTAAGCTTTCTTAAGCCCTCCCTGGTCCAGCATCCATGGGCATATTTCTCACAGCTCGTGTTTTTCGGAAGCAAACCGTGCTGGCCACACTTATTACAGCCTCAGCTGCTGACCTCCTCCCACACACCCAAAAGGTGTATCCAAAAGGGACAGCATTCAAGGGGAGCAACAACCCACCTGAGGTGATGTCATGGCTGATTCCCTGGACAGAAATCACTGCTCCTGCAATGCCATTGTTGTTCTCATCTGATACCATCCCTTTGATGCCCTGGTGAACCTGCAGGGAGGGAAACAGACTGCTGGGTCACGGACACTGCTTTGCTCAGGAGGGTCTTGCTGGGCGCTGGAGGAGGGTGGAGCTCTGGGGACAACCCCATCTTTCCCCAGACCCCTGGTTCTCCTGGTTCTCCCCAGCAGAGCCAGCCCACAGCACAACAGCCTTCCCAGCCCACAGCACAACAGCCTTCCCAAAGCTTACCAACTAGATCACCTAGTGAGCTCCACAACCACCTCCTTTCCACCCCTGTACTCCCAGGTCCCATTGGTCCCCTACCATCAGGGCAAGGGCCCGCAAGGGCCTGTAAAGAGACGGCCTGTAAATTCCCTGACGAGGGGAAGGCAGCCCTCCAAGCCTTCAATGGAATGCCTCAAACACTTGCAAGGAAATAAATAATGCAGGCTTGGTGTTCAAATAACTAGTAAGGCTCCTGAAAAGCAGTGGGAGGAGTGCCTTGTGAAGACAAGATAGTTCTGCCACCCATCTGGGGAGCTTGCTAGTTGTCTGTTCTTGAGGCCATTGCATCCAATAAGTGACCTTTGCTTCGTTATCTGCGGAATGCATGTGAAAGCGCACACCCCTGTGTATGCTAATGAAGATTATAGAGATCATGCTGAACATGTATGACTACGGTACTCAGCTCTTCACCCAAACCATGCCACACGTCACCTGAGAGAAGGGAGAAACCTGTGACGAGGCTGTCCTTGGCAAGGGGGGTGGACCGTGCTAAGTCAGCAAACGTAAACGGGGAAAATAAATATGCCTGGGGAGAACAAATAAGACCGTACTTGGAAAGATTTTTCCAAGAAAGAAGAAGATTATGCCTGGGAAGATTCCCTGAAAAAGACGCAGGAACCAGGACCAGTGATCTCTTTATCTCTGTCTTTTCCTTTCTCTATCCCTCGGTTTCTCTTTTCCCTTAGTGTGGTTAAGTAACAGTTAAGAGTTGTTAAGTAATGACCTTAAGTACCACTTGCCATAAGCTGTTGTATACCTGTAGTTAAGTAACACAAGGCACACCTCACCGCTTGCCATAATTGGTTATATGCCTAACCAATTACTGTGGACTTGTTACAACCTATACTAATCACTGTGGGACACTAATAAATGTTCGTATATGGACCTTGAGATTTATCTCACCTTACGCTGTTTGGGGCTTTACGAATCTGAACCACTTAACCCCCTTCTTTGCTGAGAGTGGGATGTATCAGGGCCCGGAGGAGAAGGGTGTAGGTCCCAGGGCTGCCCCCTTACCTCTTCAATGAACGCAACAAGCGCCTCCCGGTTGGCCATCCACTGCCGCTCCAGGTCCTCCTCAGGGGGGAACTTATTGCAGCTCAACTCCAGGGTGATTTCAAAGCAGTTGGTGTAGAGGTAATTGAAGTCTTGCATGCCTGGAGGAGAAGAAGAGCCCGTGGCCAGGGGAATGTGAGGCCCCCTTCCCTCCCCACTCTTGTGTCCCAGGCATCCTGGCCAATGCCTACTTTCCACCACAACCGTCTTGCTTTCCCTCCTTGCTCCACAGGTGCAAGCTTCTCCCTCCATGACAGAATGACTAGAGCCTTCTCCCTCTGTGCAGCCTCCTCCCCGTGTGGCTGCCCGATCCCTCCTTCAGCCAGGTCATTCACTACTCTGCCTTCAGAAGCTCAGGAAGGTTTGGTACCTCAGGGACTGTATGTCCCTTTCCAGCTGCTCTCCAATCTTTTTTCTAGCCCAATTTGCTGATTTTCAGTTTCTTCACTATGCCTTTTTAAACCAGACTTTTCAGGAGCCAGCAGCTACAAGAAATGCCTTCCCTTTGGTCACAGTTCTGGGTCTTGATGGAGTTATGCTGTAGCATTTTCAAATACACTAACAGATAAATGCCTCCTTCCTCCAGCAGCACACAGCAGGTCTCTGAACACCTCAGGTACTTCTGTGGTTCTTTCCCAAGTCACTTTCAGTCTTCCCAAGCCACTTCCCAGCCGGAGATGCAGACACCAGAACGATGCTATTCCCTTCCCCAGCCCGTCCTGTCCTGAGGTGTCTCATCTACCCCTTTCCCTCTCTTCAGCTCAGCACCTTGCTGCGGGTGGTGCTCACCTGCCCAGCCCTTACCTTTGCTGAGCGAGTACCAGGATGCCCCATTTGTGATGCCATCGGCAAAGTAGTCCCCACAGTTCCAGCCACGGTGCATCCAGCCATGGGCATACGAGTAGGTCTTGGCCAGCTAGAGAGAGAAAGCGGCTATCGGTCACTGCTCCGGACTTTGCCCAGCTCCAGGCAAAACATCCCCCGCTTTCCCAGGCTTTGCTGGGGAGCCTGGGAGGGAAGTCAGACAGGAGAGAGTTCCTGCATTTTAGTGCCATGAAATACAACACAAAGTGGGCAGGACCTGTATGAAATGTAGGCAGATGAAGGTGGAGGAGGGAGAGCAGACATCTGGCAAGCGGGAGGCTCGCTGATGGCACAGGCGGCTCCTTCCCTGCTCCCACTGAGACGAGGGGGAGCGGAGGGCTGTGGACCCACGCAGGGGCGCTCAGCCCCATCGGTGCTGGTCCCCACACAGCAAATGGCACTAACAAGGGGAGCAGATACACGAGGAGAAGTAACCAGTATTAGTCCTGATGCAAATACCATATACATCAGGGAAATTTGTATTAGGAAATGGTTTGGGCGACTTCTGGTCCTGGCAACCACTTGTTTATTGCTCTTATTAAGATTACTGCTTATTTTTAGACATGAAGGCAGGGCTGAAATTGGGACAGTGCATCCATCTCTGTGTAAGACAGTTTAAGAGAGACCATTCTTAGCATTTTCTAATGCAAACTCTATACTCTTGTATGATGGTGCAGATGCTGGTGTAATCTCATTCTGCCAGCAGGAAAACAGTTACTTCACGACATTTCTGACTTCTGAGGCCATGAGGGTATCGTTAGCCTACGCCTCATCGTTAGCAGCCTCTCTGCATCTGGGTTTGAGCGCGGCCCTGATCCCAGCAGGTCCTGGCAAGCCTCTGCTGCCAGAGAAGGCTGAACTCCAGCTCAGACTTATTTTTCTCATTAACTGTTCTAACGCAGACTTGCTTTTTCTTGTGCTGGGTATTTCCTGATGGAAGCAGTGAATGAAGGCACTGTTTTCTGGGGCATTTTAACAATGGAGAAAACCCACTCCAGTGGGTTTTCAGCCAGCGCGAGCAGCATCAGCAGCACATACTGATGTATTCCATAATGTCTGCCTGTGCTCCCGGTGCTTTTTCATTGAATTCCTTATTCTTTGCCATCTGCAAGCCCCTGCTGGGCACCCTCCTCCCTTGTCCTGCTCTCAGCAGACCCCTAGCCAGACCTTGCCACCTCTCTGGGAAAATAACCCGTATCCATGCTACGATGGTGCAGCAAAGCTGGGGGCAGGATTCAGCCTGGGTGGTACTGAAGATACCGGTGATACTGGGGTTACAGGGAACCCAAGCACAGCGTGGATGAGGAAGGGGGTCCTGAGGGTTAAGACCGGCCTGTCCGTGTGGTGGGACTGGTTGAGAGCGGGACTGCCCTGCCATGGCTCACGAGCCGGTAGCTGGTAGAAACACCACAGCCTGCTAAGGGCTATTTCCAGTACGTTTCTTGGCTCATCTCCTGCAGGAGGCAGTGACCCAGAGCCTCCCGGCCAGCTCTCGCACGCTGCACCTTCCCAGGGCTGCAGGCCCTGCTCACCTTCTGGAACAACTTGTCATCAGGAGTAGGGGTGTTGACCGTGCGCCGGTGGCTCCTGAACCGCTGGTCCTGGGACTTGTCATAGGGGTAATTTGCCACCACCGCTCCACCGTGCAGGTTGGCCGAGAGCACAAAGTTGTAGCCGCTGATCCACTGGATCACAGCCAAGGTCTCCGGTTCCACCTGCGAGGAGGAGAGGGACGGGGACAGGGAGAAGAGCTCAGCCACCTCGGCGCCAGCTGCTGCTCTGCACCGGGCTGCGGTGCGATCAGTCACTTCAAATCCAGCCTGGCAAGGTGCCCGCCTTAGCCCTCGCGGCTTCTTCCCCCCTCCAGCGCCCACCCTGCTGCGCAGAGCTGGCTCCTCCGGCGTGCACCCTGCCCCAGCTCTCCCAGGGCAGCCCCAAAACCCCAGGAACAGGCTTTAGCCCCCTCCTCTGCCCTGCGCATTGCCACCTTCTCCCCAGGCTGGCCGCGATGCTGGAGGTCCAAGCTGTGACAGAGGGCAGGGTGACATCCTTTCTCTGCACGCAGGAGGCACGGGGAAGGAGACAAGCACCACGCAAGCCAAAGGACGGTGTATTTGCTTGGGTGCTGGGCCACGCTAAGAGGACACTGTAGCTCTTGCAGCCTCCCAGACCGTTACCTGGCTTTTCCAGTTGTCGGGCAGCGGGATGTGGTGGTTTGGCCCGCTGATCTCCCCGCTGTAGTACATGAACGTGTTGAGGTCCGGGAAATTGCGGTTCAAGTCCACTCCGTTGGCGTTGTTCCTCCCCGTCAAGTACCCATTGCTGTCCGGGCCCTGCAGGGCAAAAGCACATCCCGGGGGTGAGTACAGGCAGGCTGGGCGTCAGGGTAGCGGGGACCGCCTGTTGCAACACATCTGGTGTTGCTGGCAGGAGAATAAAGAACATTGGAACTGACAGGGAAAGTCAGTAAAAATATCTTCATTTTCCGGGGTCACAAAGAAAGGCACAAGCCAAATAAACAATCCACCTCAACTGAAAAAGCCATGAATAAAAAATCTCCCCAAGGTCCAGGCACAAAGGAATGGATGAGGTTTTGGGCGAGGACTAGAGGGCTTCCCTGCGCGCCAGCCCTCATGTCCCTGTCTGCTCATGGCAGTGGCATTCAGCTGCCACTTCTCCAGCCTGGGGCAGGGGGTTTGCAGTGACCCTCCCATGACAAATAACTTCTTGGGAGAGCAAGGCAGGTGTAGGAAGCCTTTTCCATCACCTGCTAGGGCCACCTAGGACAGGACACACAGTGTGAGCCCTTGGCACAGGAGGTGAGGAGCAACGATGCCAGGTGAGGGGGCTGGGTTTGGCAGGGCATGGAGAGGGAGGATTACTCCTCTCAATAGGCGCAGGGAAGGGGATCCTGCAGGGATCTGAAGGGCTTCCTGCCCAGCTAGAGGAGGCGATCGCTGCCTGGTACCTGCTTGGCAGCCACTTCGTACCCATCAGGGTTCATGGAGGGCATGATGTGGATGCGCGTGTCATGGATGAGGCGAGTGATCCGCTCGTTGCCCCGGCGGTACTCCTCACACAGGAACTCTGAGAGCTGCAGCAGCAGCTCACGGCCCAGCACCTCGTTGCCGTGCATGTTCCCAACATACTTGAACTCCGGCTCCACTGCAGAGAGCAATAGAGAATGACACCATCAGCCAGGGCTGGGACAGGGGGGAAGAGCCAATTCCTAATGCAGGGAGCCTGGGCAAGCTCGAAGAACCCCCAATAAATGGTATGAAATAGCAATTTTCCTTGGCAAATGCAAATCTCAGTGAAGAAGAGTGCCACGGTTCTCCTATGGGCTCCCCTGCGTTTTTCC